>OV277350.1:19711657-19721657 GCA_922984085.1 Sicus ferrugineus
GACTTTCTGAAGCCGTATTGGTGTTCGGAAAGATTATTTTATGCAATGGGCACTAGCCTATTATATACTATGCGCTCCAATATTTTTCCCAGTGTGTCGAGCAAGCATATTGGTCGATATGACGAGGGCTCCTCTGGAGGTTTTCCTAGTTTCGGAATCAGCACTAACTTCTGTATCTTCCATGAATTCGGGAAGACTCCATCATCCAAACATTTTTGAAATACTTGCAGAAATATTTCTGGCCTTCGAAGAATTGCAGTTTTAATTGCTATATTGGGAAACCCATCCGGGCCGGGTGCTTTGCTGTCGCCAATTCTTTTACACGCAGCCCGAAGTTCCTCAACTGTTATTAGCGGAACAAGTCCAGTTTCATATCTAATAGTCGCACCTTGCATTGATACGTGTCGTTGTGGAAACAATGTAGCTATTATATTAAGCAGTTTTACCGGGCAAGTGGTATTCTGCTTTTTTGGATGGCTCATCTTCTTCATAACTATTTTGTATGCCGTTCCCCAGGGATTGATGTCGGCTTCCTCACAAAGTCTGTTGAAACATTCTTTCTTGCTCGACTTAATCGCCTTTTTTAGTGCATTTCGCTTGTCTCTAAATAAAGTTAGACGATCACAAAAATTGGGTCGGCCTCTCGCCCGCTGTAACTTCCGCCGCGATTTTAGACAGTCTGCTCTCAAAGATCGGATTCTGTCATTCCACCAGTAGCAGGGTGATCTCCTATTTTTAACTGGCCTTCGAGGCATAGATGCATCACATGCGTTACTTATTAACGCGTTAAGTTTCCGCGTAAGTTCGTCGACAGACCCAGAAATCATGTTGGCTGATTCGATTTCTTCCTCGAAGATTTCTTTGTCGAACATATTAGCCTTCCATTTCGGCCGCGATAAATTTGGTTTCTTTCTGCTTATACTTCTCTGATATTTTAGTCGCTGCCCGCTGCTTATACTTCTCTGATGATCGCTGCCCGTATAATGCTCACTCACTTGCCATTTGGTGGACCGAACTAAACCCGTACTAGCAAATGTGAGGTCTATAAACGAAGATGCATCAGCTTTCCTAAACGTGCTTTTCAATCCATCGTTGAGCAGCTCCACATTTAATAGAGCAAAGGATTCTAAAAGAGCGCTACCTCTGGCATTCGTATGTTTGCTACCCCATTCAACTGCCCATGCATTGAAGTCGCCAGCGATAATCACAGGGGTCCTATTTCTGGCATCTGTAACAAGTTCATCCAACATGTTTTGAAACCGAGACTGCGTCCAGCTGGGTGGAGAATAACAGCTATAGAAGTAACAGCCACCCACATTTGCTCTTACGAAGCCGTCAAACTGGTTGCTCGCCTCATGTAAAATGAAGGAACCACATGTCCATATTGCTGCTTTCGCACTCGCGTCCTCTATCCAGGTTCCGTCCTGTCGGGCCTTGTATGGTTCACTCAGCAGCGCTAGATCGGCTTCCATTTCAATCACTGATTGGGAGAGAAGGTCTTGTGCTGTCTCACAGTGGTTCAAATTTAACTGAATTACCTTCATTTCATTTTCGAAGCTAACGCCATCTTCAATAGTGGGCATGTGCTGCTACCGGCAATATGTTGCGCATCTTTTGTGCTATCTTTTCTACAAAACATGCAGTTTGGGGTAGCACTGCACTCCTTTGCAAAATGGCCTTCTTCTCCGCACTTTCTGCAACGTTTGGATCTATCGCATTCATTTTTGCAGAATTTCGCCGTATGTCCGAACTCAAGACATCTAAAGCATCTTATAAGCTCCTTTCTTTCGCGTATTCGACAAATTACCCACCCTATTTTAATCTTTCCGGATTTAAGGAGGTTGATCGCACTGTCGACAGGTCCGCTAATTGCGGCTGTTTGCGTGCCACCGTGTGTGTGTGTGTGTGTGTGTGTGTGTGTGTGTGTGTGTGTGTGTGTGTGTGTGTGTGTGTGTGTGTGTGTGTGTGTGTGTGTGTGTGTGTGTGTGTGTGTGTGTGTGTGTGTGTGTGTGTGTGTGTGTGTGTGTGTGTGTGTGTGTGTGTGTGTGTGTGTGTGTGTGTGTGTGTGTGTGTGTGTGTGTGTGTGTGTGTGTGTGTGTGTGTGTGTGTGTGTGTGTGTGTGTGTGTGTGTGTGTGTGTGTGTGTGTGTGTGTGTGTGTGTGTGTGTGTGTGTGTGTGTGTGTGTGTGTGTGTGTGTGTGTGTGTGTGTGTGTGTGTGTGTGTGTGTGTGTGTGTGTGTGTGTGTGTGTGTGTGTGTGTGTGTGTGTGTGTGTGTGTGTGTGTGTGTGTGTGTGTGTGTGTGTGTGTGTGTGTGTGTGTGTGTGTGTGTGTGTGTGTGTGTGTGTGTGTGTGTGTGTGTGTGTGTGTGTGTGTGTGTGTGTGTGTGTGTGTGTGTGTGTGTGTGTGTGTGTGTGTGTGTGTGTGTGTGTGTGTGTGTGTGTGTGTGTGTGTGTGTGTGTGTGTGTGTGTGTGTGTGTGTGTGTGTGTGTGTGTGTGTGTGTGTGTGTGTGTGTGTGTGTGTGTGTGTGTGTGTGTGTGTGTGTGTGTGTGTGTGTGTGTGTGCGTGTGTGTGTGTGTGTGTGTGTGTGCGTGTGTGTGTGTGCGCGTGTGTGTGTGCGTGTGTGTGTTTTTTTTTATATGACGACCTGGATTGTGGAATCTTCATAGATACCAATGGACCGACCCATTTGGCATGCACGATTCACCATGGTGCCTACGTGCTAAACCACAAACCTCGCACTTCAACCACTATCCCCCGCGGAACTGCCGTTAAGTATTACTTCACGGGGTCTGGTAAGCAATCATGCTATCTCTGTGCGATTATATCATTGTATCAATTTCTTATCTCAGCGAACCGCCTTCTTTCTATAAGCCGAAGCTCCGCAAGCACAACTGAGACGAATGATTCAACTTCGGTCCAGTTGTCCTCGCACTGTAGCATAAATTGCTCTATATGCTGTGGATCGATGATCGCAACGCCACGTGCTCTAAAACGAGGGCAGTGAAACATCACGTGTTCTGCATCTTCTTCTTCATTTACACAGCTGGGGCACAAAGGTGACCTGTCGTGTCCGAATCTGTGCAAGTACTTTCGGAAGCAGCCATGACCCGAAAGGAACTGAGTCATGTAGTAGTTGACTTCTCCGTACTGTCTTTGGTAACGTGTTTGCCATTTAGCGATGGAGATAGCTCTTTCTTCCTTGGCAATGTCTTCTGCCCCTCTGGTTGATCTGCGTTCATAAATCCGCTTCATCTCGTCCGCTAGAATATCAATAGGCAACGTAGATGCTATAAGGCATGCGGCTTCATCTGACATCGTTCGGAAACCACTAATGATCCTCAGAGTGCTGAGCCTGTAGATCGATGTGAGCTTCTCCTGAGTGTTTTTGTGGCCAGGGCATGTGCCCAAACTGGTGAGGCGTAGAGAATCACCGAGGTAACTACACTTGCCAGTAGCTTCCGTCTAGCTGGCTTCGGTCCGCCTATGTTGGGTAGCATTTCTGATAAACTGGCCTGCATTTTTGCTGCCTTTGTACTGACATAGCTTATATGGTCTTTAAAGTTTAGCCTGCCATCCAGCCTGACTCCGAGATATTTAAGCGAAGAACTTGATTTAATTGTACTCTCGCCGACTCTTACATATATATGTTCAACTATCTTCCGGCTGCTGATAAGTATAGTCTCCGTTTTATGCTCAGCTAATTCTAGTTGCACTGACTGAAGCCACTCCTTTACTTTTGCAATAGAAGAGCTAGTTGCAGCTTCGATCTGATGTATGTGCTTAGCCACCTATATCATCAGCGAATCCGATAATCGTAGATTCTTGCGGCAGTGGGAGTCTCAAGACCTCATCATACTTGATGTTCCAAAGAATGGGACCAAGCACGGAACCTTGCGGGACGCCTGCAGTGACATCGTAGTATTCAGCGTAACGATCGCGCAATATTCTTTCGTCCCGCCTTTCCAGCGTTCGCCAGAGATGGCGTTATTTGCAATATCTACCACTGCTTTCACCGCATCGATCGTTGATCGGGACTTTCTGAAGCCGTATTGGTGTTCGGAAAGATTATTTTATGCAATGGGCACTAGCCTATTATATACTATGCGCTCCAATATTTTTCCCAGTGTGTCGAGCAAGCATATTGGTCGATATGACGAGGGCTCCTCTGGAGGTTTTCCTAGTTTCGGAATCAGCACTAACTTCTGTATCTTCCATGAATTCGGGAAGACTCCATCATCCAAACATTTTTGAAATACTTGCAGAAATATTTCTGGCCTTCGAAGAATTGCAGTTTTAATTGCTATATTGGGAAACCCATCCGGGCCGGGTGCTTTGCTGTCGCCAATTCTTTTACACGCAGCCCGAAGTTCCTCAACTGTTATTAGCGGAACAAGTCCAGTTTCATATCTAATAGTCGCACCTTGCATTGATACGTGTCGTTGTGGAAACAATGTAGCTATTATATTAAGCAGTTTTACCGGGCAAGTGGTATTCTGCTTTTTTGGATGGCTCATCTTCTTCATAACTATTTTGTATGCCGTTCCCCAGGGATTGATGTCGGCTTCCTCACAAAGTCTGTTGAAACATTCTTTCTTGCTCGACTTAATCGCCTTTTTTAGTGCATTTCGCTTGTCTCTAAATAAAGTTAGACGATCACAAAAATTGGGTCGGCCTCTCGCCCGCTGTAACTTCCGCCGCGATTTTAGACAGTCTGCTCTCAAAGATCGGATTCTGTCATTCCACCAGTAGCAGGGTGATCTCCTATTTTTAACTGGCCTTCGAGGCATAGATGCATCACATGCGTTACTTATTAACGCGTTAAGTTTCCGCGTAAGTTCGTCGACAGACCCAGAAATCATGTTGGCTGATTCGATTTCTTCCTCGAAGATTTCTTTGTCGAACATATTAGCCTTCCATTTCGGCCGCGATAAATTTGGTTTCTTTCTGCTTATACTTCTCTGATATTTTAGTCGCTGCCCGCTGCTTATACTTCTCTGATGATCGCTGCCCGTATAATGCTCACTCACTTGCCATTTGGTGGACCGAACTAAACCCGTACTAGCAAATGTGAGGTCTATAAACGAAGATGCATCAGCTTTCCTAAACGTGCTTTTCAATCCATCGTTGAGCAGCTCCACATTTAATAGAGCAAAGGATTCTAAAAGAGCGCTACCTCTGGCATTCGTATGTTTGCTACCCCATTCAACTGCCCATGCATTGAAGTCGCCAGCGATAATCACAGGGGTCCTATTTCTGGCATCTGTAACAAGTTCATCCAACATGTTTTGAAACCGAGACTGCGTCCAGCTGGGTGGAGAATAACAGCTATAGAAGTAACAGCCACCCACATTTGCTCTTACGAAGCCGTCAAACTGGTTGCTCGCCTCATGTAAAATGAAGGAACCACATGTCCATATTGCTGCTTTCGCACTCGCGTCCTCTATCCAGGTTCCGTCCTGTCGGGCCTTGTATGGTTCACTCAGCAGCGCTAGATCGGCTTCCATTTCAATCACTGATTGGGAGAGAAGGTCTTGTGCTGTCTCACAGTGGTTCAAATTTAACTGAATTACCTTCATTTCATTTTCGAAGCTAACGCCATCTTCAATAGTGGGCATGTGCTGCTACCGGCAATATGTTGCGCATCTTTTGTGCTATCTTTTCTACAAAACATGCAGTTTGGGGTAGCACTGCACTCCTTTGCAAAATGGCCTTCTTCTCCGCACTTTCTGCAACGTTTGGATCTATCGCATTCATTTTTGCAGAATTTCGCCGTATGTCCGAACTCAAGACATCTAAAGCATCTTATAAGCTCCTTTCTTTCGCGTATTCGACAAATTACCCACCCTATTTTAATCTTTCCGGATTTAAGGAGGTTGATCGCACTGTCGACAGGTCCGCTAATTGCGGCTGTTTGCGTGCCACCGTGTGTGTGTGTGTGTGTGTGTGTGTGTGTGTGTGTGTGCGTGTGTGTGCGTGTGTGCGTGTGCGTGTGCGTGTGCGTGCGCGTGTGTGTGTTGTGTGTGTGTAAGTGTTTTTTTTAAATGAGAGGAAAGCATCGACAGCCTGAGTGCGAGACTTTAACACGCTAAAACCTCTCCCCCGTATCTGTTGGTCCCCCCGGAACTACCGTTAAGCATACCGTCGGGAGGCAGGTGGAGCTAAAGCTCAAACGTACGTTTACGTCCTATTGTTGTAAGTCTCTATTTCTAACGTCGCAGTTAACACGTTCGTTTGTCCAGTTCCCTGTTCACAGTTGTCCACTACGCACACGCTCCAACATGCGTTGGCGTTGCATAACAGTAGCACACAAGGATTTGACGGCCATCCAGGCATCTGCTGACTGCAGCATACAATTAACGATGTTGTCCACAGTTAATGAGCTCCGCAGCACAATTTCAGCGCTTCTTTTTACTTGCGAGAGGCTACCGCATTCAAAAAAGATGTGACGTGCATCTTCACGTGCACTGGAGCACCACCCACATATTGAGCTCGTATCATGGCCATATTTATACAGATAACCGCGGAAGCAACCGTGACCGCTAATCATCTGCGTCAAATAGAAGTCCAGTTCCCCGTGCTGCCTTTCAACCCACCGCCTTACGTCCGTGATTAGCAGGTGTGTCCATCGACCTTTGCTGGAGCTGCTCCACCGATCTTGCCACTTAGAGAAAGTGATGCTCACAATCTCCTCTATCTCGTGGGCTGTGAGTTTTCTACGAGTTTCAGCCCTCTTGCGATATCGCATCGTAGTCTCAGCGACCAACAGATCTGGTGGTGGTAAGCCCGCAATTACTCCGACTGCTTCGTGCGAAATGATTCGGAAGCCGCTACAAATCCGCAGAGCACACATTCGGAAGACCCAGTTTAACTGTCGCACATTCCTTTCCAAATATACCGCCTTAGCCCAAACCGGTGCAGCATACATAATTATCGAAGTGACTACCTTCGATAGTAGCAGCCTACGTCTTTGAGTGGGCCCATACGTATTTGCCATTATACGAGCTAAGGCCGCATACCTTGTCATCGCCTTACCGCAAACCATTTCGATATGCGCAGCAAATGACAATCTGCTATCCAACATAACGCCCAGGTATCGAATTGCGGAGGAAGATGTAATTGTCACTCCATCGATGTTTAGTTCTACAAACTCCAGCTTCTTCCTGCTAGTTATTAGCACAGCTTCTGTTTTCTGGGCAGCCAGGTGTAGTTTGTTTTTTTGTAGCCAGGTCTTAATGGTGTTCACCACGCTGGTCGCTAAAGCTTGGAGTTGGTGAAGATGTTTAGCCACAATGACGACGGCAACATCGTCAGCATATCCGATTATATTTACGCCGCTTGGTACCGGTATGCGCAGCACCGAATCGTACATTAGATTCCATATTAGCGGTCCCAGCACTGAGCCTTGCGGAACTCCAGCCGTAACTTCGTATCGCTTGATACCCACATCGGTGCTATAAAGAAGAATTCTGTCTGAGAGAAAGTTCTTCAAAATTCTGACGAGGTAGCGGGGTGTTTGCAGCCGCTCCAGGGCTGTGATGATGCTTTCCCAGCTTGCTGAATTGAAGGCGTTTCGGACGTCCAATGTTATGACCAAACAGTACTCTTTTGTGCCGTGTAACCAGCGAGAGCCCTCGATTGCTTTCTCGGCTATGCTTATTACTCTCTGGATAGCGTCTACTGTAGAATGGCCCTTTTGAAAACCATACTGATGAGGCGATAGTCCATTTATCTCGTCCACATGACGCTGTAGGCGCTCACGCAGGATATGTTCCAGTACCTTTCCCAGTGCATCCACCATGCATAATGGCCTGTATGAGCTTGGCTCCATTGAGGGCTTTTTGGGCTTTGGAAGTAATACCAAGCGCTGAATTCTCCATGTTTTTGGGAAGATATTCTCGTTCACGCAAGCCTGAAATAATTTCCGAAATGGTTCAGGTGTGATGCTGTATGCCAACTTTATGATTTCATTGGGTATCCCATCTGGTCCTGGTGCCTTTTAACATCCAAAGGAACTCATTGCCGCAACTATTTCCTCGTCGGTGACAGTCGGCGCTGACATAATAGTTGTCTCATACTCTATGGTGGGTGTATTATGCTCATGCTGCGGAAAGAGTTTCTGCACCACCTTCTGCATAAATTCATGCGCTGTGGGAATTTGTACCTTTGGATATTTTACCCTCGACATTACGATTTTGTACGCGTCACCCCATGGGTTATCCACGTCATCGCACAATTTCCTGAAGCAGGCATTCTTGCTCTTCTTGATCGCCTTTTTAAGTGCCCTGCGTGACATCGTATGTGCAGCTCGATGTGCTTCATAATTTTCGGTTGCAATGCTGCGTTGTTCCCTTCTTCTGTCTTTGAGGCATTTCCTTCTAAGCGCAGCGATCTCATCATTCCACCAGAACACTGATCGTCTGCCTTGTTTATTGCCCCTTCTCGCCATTGACGCATCGCAAGCTGCATTGAGCCACGAGACAACTTGTCTGGCTAAGTCTTCTGCTCTTTCCGCTTGTGGAGCAGACATTCGCAGCATTTGCTCAAAAACATCTCTGTCCAACGTGTGTAGTTTCCAACTCTTTATTCTTGAGGTACTCTGTACCACCTCCTCTGCGTGATCACGCCTGATATGAATTATCAAAGCACGGTGGTCGCTATTTGTATACCGGTTGCTAACCCGCCAATCGATGCGTCTTACCAACGAACAGCTTGCGAATGTAATATCTATCGTCGATATTCTTCCGTTCCTTTCGAATGTGTGCTGACGCCCATTGTTTAGCAGTACGGCGTCTAAATACGCAAAGGCTTCGAGCAGAATTCTACCTCTTTCATTAGTGAGCAGGCTGCCCCATTCCACGGCCCACGCACTAAAATCGCCCGCTATTATAAAGGGTGAAGTATTGCGAGCGTCCCTTACCAACTGATCAATCACTGCCGAGTATTCCAGGTCGGTTAAACTTGGCGGACAGTAGCAGCTATATATATAAATACCAGCAATCTTTACTACCACGTAGTAAACCTACTACCCTTTCGACTTCATGCTTCCACTGGAAAGGTGAGTTTCCACAGTTCCAGATAGCCGTCTTCGCCTTTTTATCAGAGAACCATCCTCGCTGATTTCGGTACTGCTCAGCCATAATCACTGCGTCCAGTTTTAGTTCGGCTACCGTCTGTTTGAGAAGCTCCTGGGCCTCTTCAAAATGGTTTAGGTTAATCTGCAGCAACTTCATTTCCGATTGCCGCATGCCGCTTTAAATGCAGGGCATTTTATCCCACCTGTAGCGTGCTTGCTGCCCATTTTTTTGCTGGAACATATTAGGCAACAAGCTTAATTTTTGCAGGCCCTGGCTAAGTGACCCTCCTGCCCAAAATTTATGCAGCATTTGCTTCCGTCCACTTGGCTCGTACACACTCTGCCTATATGACCGAAGTCTAAGCATTTAAAGCAGCGGAGAACCGACTCCTTCATTCTTATTCGACACACTGACCACCCAATTTTAAGCTTACCTATTTCTAGGAGTACTTTGGCTGCCCTCGTCGATACTCGAATTACTGCAGTCTGAGTGTCGCTATACGATTTCCGGATCGAGCTGACCACTGGTTCTTCCTCACAGATGCTTCGAACTGCTACCACCACTTCCTCGCTCGTTGTGACTTCGTCCAAGTCTCTAATTTCCATCACCTGTTCGTTGCCAAGAGTTTTCACCTTTGCCTGTTCACCTAGTATTTTCTGCACATCCGCTTTAAGCATTTGCGCATTAATGTCTGGGCTCCTCTTAAGTTCAAAAAGCATTTCGCCTTTTTGGGTCTTCCTTAACTTGACCACATTTTCTCCTAGCTTTGTAAGACTTTGTTCCCCTTTGACCTTTTTTAACATGTCACTGTACGACACATTGCCCGTTTTTTTCAATAATAATTGATTCTGGCTTCATTGTCTTCAAAGCCCTAACGCGTTTGCTCATCTCTTTCGGTTTCTTTTTGTGGCTTATTGTAATCCAC
>OV277350.1:19726657-20134157 GCA_922984085.1 Sicus ferrugineus
TTTTTGATTTAGACTGAGATGCGTAATAATTGCCATATGGTCGCTATTTGTATAGATATCGCTTACATACCATACCAATTTGCTAATAAGCGATCTACTGGCAAAGGTGAGATCAATAAAAGAACTCATACCGTTCCGTTCATACGTACAATTTTTACCATCATTTAGCAGCATAACATCCAACTGCGAAAAAGCTTCTAAAAGAATTTTACCTCTTTGATTTGTAAGGCGGCTTCCCCATGCAGTAGACCAGGCATTAAAATCACCGGCTATTATGTTAGGGTTAGTACTGCTGGCATCTCTAACCAAACTATCCACAACTTGCATATATTCGTCGAATTTTAAACTTGGTGGAAAATAACAGCTGTAGACATGTATTCCATCTATTTTCGCCGCCACATAATATTTCCTGTTAGGAATTAGTCTATCTTGGAGAGGCATGTTTCCACATATCCATATCGCCGCTTTACCACTGTCATCCGCTAGCCAATTTGGTGGGTTCCGATATTGCTCAGCTGCAATCACAACATCTATTTTGTGGTCTAGGGTGGACTTCTTTAGTATTTCCTGTGCAGCTTCGCAGTGATTTAAATTTATCTGCAGCAACTTCATTTTTTACCAGCAATTGCCGCTATATACGCTGGACATTTAATTCCACCGGTGGGATGGTTACTGTCAACCCCTTTGGCTTTACAGATAAGGCAGCAGGCATCATTTTTGCAGGCTTTTGCCATATGGTCTTGTTGGCCACAGTTTATGCAGCATTTGCTTCTATCTGCTTCATTATCGCATGCTTTAGCTATATGCCCAAATTCTAAACATTTATAACACCTCAGGACAGTATCTTTTTCCTAATTCTGCAAACTACCCAGCCTATTTTAATTTTTCCAGTCTCCTGTGTGTGTGTGTGTGTGTGTGCGTGTGTGTGTGTGCGCGCGCGCGTGTGTGTGTGTGTGTGTGTGTCCTAACGTCCTTGTATTGACATATCAGCCAGTCAATTCAGTAGCTCTCCTAGCTCGCTCAGCATTTCTAAGCTTTCCGCATATTTACGCAGATACCTCGCAGACTGCTTCCCGCATTCTTTGCGATGTCAGCATCGCCTCCACAATGTTTCTTGGCGAGACCTCCGACCCATAGATGCCTTTCAGCATATTTTGTTCTTCCACGAATCGGGGCCAAATGAAAAAGATGATGTGAATTCTCTATTTCATTCATGCACGCAGGACAAAAGGGCGAGGTATCATAACCAAAGCGGTATAGGCAGCTACGAAAAACTCCATGGCCAGTCAGAAACTACGTTAAAGGAAAGCTCATTTCACCATGCGATAGACTTATCCATCTTTCAATATTTGGGATCAGAGCGAATGTCCAACGGCCCTTGTTTGAAGCATTCCAGTGGGTTTGCCACCTTTCTACTGAGAGTGAACGCTCTCGCTGCGGGTATATCTCAGCGCCATTATTTTTCGCTGCATACAGTCGATGTGCCTCATCAGCCATTATTTCTATCGGCACCATGCCTGCCAACACAAATGTAGCTTCGTCGGAGACAGTTCGATAAGCGCTGATCACGCACAAAGCATTTAGTCGGTGATGCCTAAGAACGAAGACGCAATTAGTTTTAGTAAGTTTAAAACTGGATGTACCTGTAGTATACCTGTTGTTATAGAACCTTTGGAATGTTCTCAAAATTCGAGGTTTTCCATCACAATAGAAAAACAAATCCCGATTGCTTTTAGTTATTACCTTAAGACTAGTTTTAATAACACATTAAATAAATTAGTTACATATTCAGGTGAAGATGCTCCCAAACAATTTATTCAAAATTTATTCAAAATTTAATTTATTATTAAAAATTTAAAAATCGAGGGATTCTCATGGAATTTTTTGTAGGAATTTTTGGTGGGGATTTGGGAAATTGTTTGGTGGGATTTGGGGATTTTTTCATTGAATATTTTTCATAGGATTTTATTAGGTAGTAATTCTGGCGGCTGGCGGACGGACACACGATCCGTCGGTCGGTCGGGCAGAAGTTCTGTGGAGAGAGGAGAGGCAAGTGGTTTGTGAGTTTTGGGAGGCCATAAGTGGCAAGATGCTTGCCGATGGAGTTGGTGTTTTAGATGATCGTAGTAGTAGATGATTAAGGTTTTAGTGCTGAGATGTAATGGATGAGGGTAGAATACGGATATGCATAGTGAGTGTGTTACTTTGTTTTTGTTCGTTTTGTTTATGAGAGAAGAGAACTGTGGCTTGTGTCGCATAGGGTTGGTTGTGTGGTTGTGGGTAGCAACTGTCTAAGCAGTGACTGTGTAAGCAGAGGCTGCCTAAGCAGAGGTAGTGCGTTGTTAGGGGAAGTTCAAGGAGAGAATTTCAAGTGGCTGTATGGTTGTGTGATCCGTAACTTGGCATGAATGAGACTGACGGATAGAGATGTTGAGGAAATTTAACGCCTCTTTTTAGCTGCGTAGTAATTTTAATAATGCAGAGTGGACGATGATTTTATTTTATGGCATCACAAAGAATGTCTTTTTAAAATACCGCCGCAGGCAGTCTAAGAAATTAATGTAAACAATTTAGAATTTATTGCTTGGACCAACGCGTGGCTGGGAGTTTATAATTGGACACGTGCATTATTAGAAAGCAGTAAGCAATTGACTGTTAAATAATCAGGATGAATATCCAAAAACTGTCTCTATTTAAAAAAAAAAAAAACGACTTCATGAAATTCCTAGAACTCATAGAGAAAATGTGTTTGAGGAGCATTATGACGAAATGTTACGGGATACTCAAAACTAAGCCAATATAACTCAAAACTAAGCCAATATAATATGTGGTGTTCCTGTCTAAAAACTACGTTATGTTAAACTTATTTGATAATATCGAAGTATGAATGCGGAATTAACTGTCCACATTCATACCTTGAAATTTGAAAATTTGTGAAATGTGGACGAAAAAAATTGAATTTTAAAAAAATCAAAATTAAAAATTAAATTTATAAAACCTTTGTGTGATCATTCAAAAGATTACCAAGTAACTGTGATAATCTTTTTTAGATCCCACAGAGTTTGGAAGTTTTCATTAAAAACTTCAAAAATTCTGAAAATGTTAAAATTCTAAAAAGTCCCTATCTAACCTGCTTATCATTCCCTACCTACTTAAAAGTAAACTATCCCTAGGGCCAAAGTCGTCTCTGTCACGTCCGTTAGAGGTTTTTTGCAAACTTTGCTGAGGGACACCGAAAGCCTCGGTTTGTATGGAATCGGGCCGACAGCGCTTGATTGCACCTCGTCCGTACCGGTCAGTCCGTATAAGTCTCTATAGTTCGTTTATAGTCTGTCCAGTCCTGTCTGCTAAGGATGATCAAGGACAATAACTAAAAGTGTGAATAAGCAAAAGACAAAAGATAGATTTAAAGCGAAGACGGATTTATCAAGATTTAGCAAGAAAATTTTTTTTTTACAAGAAAATTGTTGTCTTGAAAGACAGAGAGAAGAAGGGGTTTTTTTTATTTAAAACATAATGTTTTGAGGATGTGTTAGTGACGATGTGTTTAAGAATTGACATCGAAATTATTATCGAAAGTGTTTTGAGATCTAGTGCAAATGTTTTCTAATACTATGTATTTTTTAAAATTTTTTAAAAATTTCCAAAAAATTATTTATGTGATTCTTCTTTAACAATTCTCCAAGAATGCACCCGCTGTCCAGAAATTCCATATCGAAAAATGTAAAAAATGTAGAAAATTTTTCAGTATTGAAAATTCTTCAGAATGTAGGTGTTTTCTTATGTATGAAGAACTTCTGGTGTGTTTCCCATAAATTAAAAAGATCCTTCAAAATTCCTTAAAATCTTCAAAAATTCTTAAGAGTGTATATTTGTCAAGAGATTCTCGCTAAAATTTGGTATAAGTATTCCCGATATAAGTTTGGTAAAAGTGTTTCCCATCAAAAATTTCTATAAAAATTTTTTTATATTAAGTATTTCTTATTAAATTTTAGGAATGTAAGTGTTTGTTTTCCATGTTTAAAGAATTTTCGTATCAGTGTATGTTGGGTGACTTGTATTATATGTTCTGTTGGTTTTCCGTATCTCCGGTGTTGGTGGGTTTTTCTTCTATGATGTATTTCACTTTAGATGTTTCACTTCCTGGATCGCTTTTGTATGCCTTTAGATATTTTTAGTTACTCACTTCTTCACTTCTAGTTTCTATATCCAGGTTTTACTTCTCCATGTTTTTACTCTCCCACTTCTTCACTTTCTAGTTTCTATTTCCACGTTTTACTTCTCCATGTTGAAGCATTCCAGTGGGTTTGCCACCTTTCTACTGAGAGTGAACGCTCTCGCTGCGGGTATATCTCAGCGCCATTATTTTTCGCTGCATACAGTCGATGTGCCTCATCAGCCATTATTTCTATCGGCACCATGCCTGCCAACACAAATGTAGCTTCGTCGGAGACAGTTCGATAAGCGCTGATCACGCACAAAGCATTTAGTCGGTGATGCCTAAGAACGAAGACGCAATTAGTTTTAGTAAGTTTAAAACTGGATGTACCTGTAGTATACCTGTTGTTATAGAACCTTTGGAATGTTCTCAAAATTCGAGGTTTTCCATCACAATAGAAAAACAAATCCCGATTGCTTTTAGTTATTACCTTAAGACTAGTTTTAATAACACATTAAATAAATTAGTTACATATTCAGGTGAAGATGCTCCCAAACAATTTATTAAAAATTTAATTTATTATTAAAAATTTAAAAATCGAGGGATTCTCATGGAATTTTTTGTAGGAATTTTTGGTGGGGATTTGGGAAATTGTTTGGTGGGATTTGGGGATTTTTTCATGGAATATTTTTCATAGGATTTTATTAGGTAGTAATTCTGGCGGCTGGCGGACGGACACACGATCCGTCGGTCGGTCGGGCAGAAGTTCTGTGGAGAGAGGAGAGGCAAGTGGTTTGTGAGTTTTGGGAGGCCATAAGTGGCAAGATGCTTGCCGATGGAGTTGGTGTTTTAGATGATCGTAGTAGTAGATGATTAAGGTTTTAGTGCTGAGATGTAATGGATGAGGGTAGAATACGGATATGCATAGTGAGTGTGTTACTTTGTTTTTGTTCGTTTTGTTTATGAGAGAAGAGAACTGTGGCTTGTGTCGCATAGGGTTGGTTGTGTGGTTGTGGGTAGCAACTGTCTAAGCAGTGACTGTGTAAGCAGAGGCTGCCTAAGCAGAGGTAGTGCGTTGTTAGGGGAAGTTCAAGGAGAGAATTTCAAGTGGCTGTATGGTTGTGTGATCCGTAACTTGGCATGAATGAGACTGACGGATAGAGATGTTGAGGAAATTTAACGCCTCTTTTTAGCTGCGTAGTAATTTTAATAATGCAGAGTGGACGATGATTTTATTTTATGGCATCACAAAGAATGTCTTTTTAAAATACCGCCGCAGGCAGTCTAAGAAATTAATGTAAACAATTTAGAATTTATTGCTTGGACCAACGCGTGGCTGGGAGTTTATAATTGGACACGTGCATTATTAGAAAGCAGTAAGCAATTGACTGTTAAATAATCAGGATGAATATCCAAAAACTGTCTCTATTTAAAAAAAAAAAAACGACTTCATGAAATTCCTAGAACTCATAGAGAAAATGTGTTTGAGGAGCATTATGACGAAATGTTACGGGATACTCAAAACTAAGCCAATATAACTCAAAACTAAGCCAATATAATATGTGGTGTTCCTGTCTAAAAACTACGTTATGTTAAACTTATTTGATAATATCGAAGTATGAATGCGGAATTAACTGTCCACATTCATACCTTGAAATTTGAAAATTTGTGAAATGTGGACGAAAAAAATTGAATTTTAAAAAAATCAAAATTAAAAATTAAATTTATAAAACCTTTGTATGATCATTCAAAAGATTACCAAGTAACTGTGATAATCTTTTTTAGATCCCACAGAGTTTGGAAGTTTTCATTAAAAACTTCAAAAATTCTGAAAATGTAAAAATTCTAAAAAGTCCCTATCTAACCTGCTTATCATTCCCTACCTACTTAAAAGTAAACTATCCCTAGGGCCAAAGTCGTCTCTGTCACGTCCGTTAGAGGTTTTTTGCAAACTTTGCTGAGGGACACCGAAAGCCTCGGTTTGTATGGAATCGGGCCGACAGCGCTTGATTGCACCTCGTCCGTACCGGTCAGTCCGTATAAGTCTCTATAGTTCGTTTATAGTCTGTCCAGTCCTGTCTGCTAAGGATGATCAAGGACAATAACTAAAAGTGTGAATAAGCAAAAGACAAAAGACAAAAGATAGATTTAAAGCGAAGACGGATTTATCAAGATTTAGCAAGAAAATTTTTTTTTTACAAGAAAATTGTTGTCTTGAAAGACAAAGAGAAGAAGGGGTTTTTTTTATTTAAAACATAATGTTTTGAGGATGTGTTAGTGACGATGTGTTTAAGAATTGACATCGAAATTATTATCGAAAGTGTTTTGAGATCTAGTGCAAATGTTTTCTAATACTATGTATTTTTTAAAATTTTTTAAAAATTTCCAAAAAATTATTTATGTGATTCTTCTTTAACAATTCTCCAAGAATGCACCCGCTGTCCAGAAATTCCATATCGAAAAATGTAAAAAATGTAGAAAATTTTTCAGTATTGAAAATTCTTCAGAATGTAGGTGTTTTCTTATGTATGAAGAACTTCTGGTGTGTTTCCCATAAATTAAAAAGATCCTTCAAAATTCCTTAAAATCTTCAAAAATTCTTAAGAGTGTATATTTGTCAAGAGATTCTCGCTAAAATTTGGTATAAGTATTCCCGATATAAGTTTGGTAAAAGTGTTTCCCATCAAAAATTTCTATAAAAATTTTTTTATATTAAGTATTTCTTATTAAATTTTAGGAATGTAAGTGTTTGTTTTCCATGTTTAAAGAATTTTCGTATCAGTGTATGTTGGGTGACTTGTATTATATGTTCTGTTGGTTTTCCGTATCTCCGGTGTTGGTGGGTTTTTCTTCTATGATGTATTTCACTTTAGATGTTTCACTTCCTGGATCGCTTTTGTATGCCTTTAGATATTTTTAGTTACTCACTTCTTCACTTCTAGTTTCTATATCCAGGTTTTACTTCTCCATGTTTTTACTCTCCCACTTCTTCACTTTCTAGTTTCTATTTCCACGTTTTACTTCTCCATGTTCCCACTTTCTAGTTTAAGTTTATTTTTCACAATCAATATTGTTGTAACCACTTTCCAAAATGTTATAACTCATTTTTAATAATGATGTGACCACTTTCAACAGTTTTTTGTTACCGAATCTAATTTCAAAGGTATCTGTAGCCGTTTTTGAAGGGTAGACGGTTCTTTTTGGTTTTGGTGGTCATTTTTGGAGTTTTGGTTTTCAGCCACATTACCATTTTTTAACCAATGGAGTTTCATGTATCTATGTGGAAGTGTTTTTCATTGGTTTGGGTATTAATTATTCTCTCTCTTTTCTTCCTCCTGTTCAATTTGTTTGTGGCTTTAACGAATATCATTGTTTCCTTGTTTTTTTTTCTATATCAAAGTTCAGGAGCTGCTAAGCTTCAAAGCTTTTTTGCTGATAGCACGAGCTACTGTTAAACGGGTTGATAGAGGGGGGGAGTGGAAAGTGTCTTTCTTTGTTTTTTTTTTTTTTTTTTTTTTTTTTAAATTGTAGAACTATGTTTAGTTTTTGTATAATTATTAGCGCTAGGCTAGGCCTTAAGTACGCTGAAAACAACACAATCAACATCCATGCCCAGGCGGCATTCGAACCCGCATCCCCGGAGCTCGCAGCGAGGTTATCACCCACTGCGCCACCGAGGACGGCGTTCCCTGTTTTGTATGTTTGTCAACTTAGGCAGGTTGGGATCTCAATAATTCTTTCTCTTTTTCTTCTATTATACTTGTTCACGCGGGAATGCGTGATTTTGTGATTAATGAAGAGGACTTACCGGCTTTCTTGATTTTGTAGTGGTTCAGATGGAGTTCCAAGTTGTGGTGGTCCGGAGTACGTATCTTCCTTCGGATGGACGGCGCCGTCGTGGATGATGTTATTTGATGATGATGAGGAGCGGCAACGTTCAGTGGGGTTTCACTTTTTTCTTCACTTTTTCACTGGTCACTTTTGCAAGACGGGTGCTTGCTTACACAGAATGCGGTGTGTTGTCGAGACGGGTGCTCGCTCGTTCACTTATCAGAATGGAATGGCCGATGCCACTTTCTGATATTATCGATGAGCTGCTTGCCCTTCTACCGAGATGCAGAAGAGCCGCTTTAACTCAGAGAGCGAGAGAAAGCGGAGGCATAACTCACCGAGTACCAAACCGTGGGAGGGAGAACTATTAGCATGGAATGGTGAGTTGCTTGCCCTTCTGCTGAGATGTAGAAGAGCCGCTTTCGCTCGGAAGCGAGCGCTCTCGAAAGCGGCGACAGATCTCACCTCATGCCAAATAGTTCTTGAGAGGCGAGGGTCGCCGTTGCTAGTTGCGGCGGACAGCAGTTTGGCGCAAACATACCGCCCGCCTTGCAGTACTGCAACTTTAGCAACGATTGAAGCCATACGTAGTAGGGGGCGGGGGGGTTTCGTACGGGACGGACTGGGCGTTGGTCTGAGAGACGAGAGATGCGGATCAGATCAACGTAATTGCCGGGAGCTCCAAGCGAGGGGAGCGGCTGGTTGGACAGAATATGGACTACGGACAAATAGAGGGCGTTGATTCGGTTTGCCCGTAGCGCCCTTTGCGGTTGGGGATGTTGTCTCGGGATTCATGTCTAGAATGAGAAAATTAGGAAATGCTGAAAATATAAACGGGGGAGGTTCCGATTTTGTGTCGAGCTACTAGGGCAACACGACTAATTTCGAGATCGGACGGGTCAGGGTTCCTTTTTCGGTTCGGACGTCGGCAACACGTGTTCTGCTATCAGAACCGAGATAGGTATGGGTTATACGATCGAGTCTCCACTTCGTAGGTGGAAGGTTATCGTCTCGTAGGACTACTAGGTCATTGGGGTTTCAACGGGGGGTAATTCCATTTAGTTCTTTTATGGAGTTTGGTTAAATATTCATTTTTCCAGCGGCAGCAAAAGTGCTGACACATGGATTTGACCTTTTGCCATCGATTAACAATTTTGAGAGGGGAATTGAGTATTTCGGGTTCAGCAGGAGCTAAAATGGGACCACCGATGAGAAAGTGTCCTGAAGTAAGGGGTTCCAAATCAACGAAGTTTTTCCCATTGTCGGAGTATAAATCCTTGGGACATCCTCTGCGTGCGGTGAAACGGCTGAACGCAGCGAGAAAGGTGGGCGTCGAGAGATCAATGGTAGCTTCGAGATGGATAGCCTTGGTCGCGAAGCAGACGAATACGCAGACGTAGCCTTTCGTGATGAGGCACGCCCTACCGGTATAATTTTTAATGTCAAACGGTCCCGCGAACTCGAGACCGGCAGCAAATGGTCGAGATAGAGTGCAGCTTTTGCAATTGTGGATTGTGGTACGAATGAGATTTTTTGCTTTAGGGATCCAATATTGAGTGCGAATCAAACGTAGCATGAGTTGGTTTCCTCCATGCAAACTGATCTCATGGATAAACCGGACTAAGAGTCGGGTAAAAACACAATTGTAGGGGATTATAATCGGATGACGTTCGTCATAGGAGAGTGACGGACATGAGGTTAAACGTCCTCTTGCGCGGAGGACTCCATCTTGGGATAAGAATGGATTGAGTGACAGAATTGTACTCTTTCTGTCGATATTCATCTTTTTTTGACATATTGAATCTCATCCGAGTCAATACTTTTATCGTGTCGTTTAAATGAGGGGCGATGTTGTGGGTGTGTGTGTGTGATGGAAGAACCGGAAAATGTAAGAGAGTACGCGGAGAGCTCACGAGAAAGAAGAAAACCTTTCCAAGAGGTCATCATAATGAGGAAAATATGCAAACGATTTTTTTTGTTTATATGGCAGATAGAACCAAGCTCAGGGGATGCCCCCTATCCATGCAAAGCATTCGTTGGTTTAGAAGGGAAAGTGGGAAGGGGAAAAGTGGGAGTAGAGTCGATTTACACCTCTTTTAAAAGCATCGGCGTTATAAGTGGGTGGGAAAACATGCGCAGGGAGACTATTCCACAATTTAACTGCGCGACAGAAAAATGAATTTTCGCGGTAGTGGGTAGTGCGATGGAACGGGATCGAGACGTAAAAGGGGTGCACCGCTCTGGAAAGCCGAGTAGATCTGTTGAATACCTGAACCGAAGGAATCAGGCTGGCTACTTCAGAGGAACAATTACCATTAAAGTAACGGTAAAATAGGGTTACACACCCCACATCCCGACGACATCCCAAGGTTTCGATAGAGCTGGATACCCTACTGTCCCCTATAAGTTTTATCGCACGACCTTGTATACGGTCCAGGAGCTGAAGATATGCTTTCCAAGCTTCCGACCAAATATG
Organism: Sicus ferrugineus; assembly: GCA_922984085.1. Taxonomy (NCBI): domain Eukaryota; kingdom Metazoa; phylum Arthropoda; class Insecta; order Diptera; family Conopidae; genus Sicus; species Sicus ferrugineus. Next base: position 19,737,124 of record OV277350.1, read on the forward strand.
CGAGTTGTACTCCATTTTCGGCCGGATATAAGTGGTGTAGATACAACGAAGGTCGGTCGAAGTGAAATATTTCTTGCACCGCTTTAAAAAGCCTAAGCACTTGGCTGTTTCTTTCGACACATCAAAAATGTGATCGTTCCAGCGAAGATCGCATTGTATTGACATGCCCAGAACATCAAGAGCCTCCGACTCATTAACATCCACACCACCCATATTTAAAGGTGGAAAGTTGTCGCCCGCCAGACGGTTGTGGGTCAACAAACAGCATTGGGTCTTCCGCGCATTAAAATCGACCCGATTCGCTTGACCCCACTCCTGGATTTTGTTGAGGTCAGATTGGAGTGTGTCATTCATAATTCTGCGTTTTCTATTGATCTCCCGAATAGAAGGACGCCTGGAGAATGAATATGAATGACAAATGCTGCTGTTATCAGCAAACGAGTAGACGGGGTTTGATGTCAATGACAGAAGGTCGTTGATAAAAATGAGAAAAAGAGCTGGAGACAGGACCGAACCCTGCGGAACTCCAGCATTTATGGAGTGCTCTTCGGAAGCAAAGCCGTCTATCACAACCCGAATAGAACGGCCGCTGAGGAAACTCGATATCCATCGAGTGAATGTATTACCGACACCATAAGCAGCCAGTTTAGACACAAGTGCCTTATGCCACACTCGGTCAAATGCCTTGGAGATATCCAAAGCAACAACCTTACTCTCACCGAATTGGTGAAGACAACTGTTCCACCGCTCAGTGAGGAACGCCATCAAATCGCCTGTGGAGCGGTGAGCACGGAAACCGTACTGGCGGTCGCGGACCAATTGGTTGCTCTCCAGATACCTCATCAGGTTAAAATTTACAACGCTCTCCATAACTTTGGAGAGCATTGAACAGATTGCTATGGGCCGGTAATTGGCAGGATTCGTAGCCTCACCTTTTTCAGGAACTGGCTACACATTAGCAATCTTCCAGGAAGTAGGAAAAACTCCTGAAGTGAACGATAAGTTAAACAGATTGCGCAATGGGCGAGCCAGTGTTAAGGCACACTTTCTCAACACGTGGGCTGAAATGCCATCCGGTCCCGAGGATTTATTGACGTTGAGGTTTACAAGCAAACATTTTGGCTAATAAGTTTGCATTATCAACCGAGTGAGTGAAGATCTGATCGTCCTTGAGGAGAGTTGGAATAGACGATCGCGTCTGATTCTTCACCCTCCCCACGAATGACCAAAAGTTTTTGCTACCCTTATGGTATTCAAGAACTCTGCGTCTAAGGCGCTGTTCGTAGAGAACTTTTTCGCGCTTTAGAGTGGCATTGCACCTATTTCTGGCCTGATTGCGCAGCAGTTTAGTATCAGCAGTTTATTTAAACGCCAATTCCTAAATGCTTCCTCTTTAGACCTGACTGCTTGTCTGCAAGTCGCATTAAACCAGGAATGGTCTTTTGGTTTAATGGAAATTCTTTTATTAGGTATGAAAGACCTCATACCAAATAAAATTATATTTTCTACCAATTTTGCTGCAGCATTTATGTTTCTATCCCTGAAACACAATTGCCAATTGAAACGGCTGAAAAGGTAGTTCAGCGCATCCCAATTAGCTTTCTCATAAAGCCACACTGTCCGCTTCGGAGCTGGCTGATGAGCGGATTGAAGACTAGAATATGGGAAGGTAGCAGAAATTGTAGCGTGGTCCGAATTACCAAGAGGTGCAAGAACATTCACATCATACTTGCTGTGATGCGAAGTTAAAAAAAGGTCCAGAATATTTTGGTTTTGCCCATCAACGCAAGGAAAGTGCGTTGGTTCCTTCACTATATCAGGCAAGCAATGCTGCTGGTCAAGGTGTGCAGCAAAAGAAAAATAAGAATGATGATGATCAAACAAGAGTCCTCCATAGCAGTGCAGACGGATTAATAAGGAAGCTATCATGCCGAATGGCGTCTTTGGAACGATTAATCTCATCACTTCCCGTCAACATTCACAACTAACCGCGGCAATTTTACGAGGTCAAAACTAGAACAATTAATCAAATATGGCAGCAAATTGAAGCATTGAACGACGAAATATGGGCTCAATTTGAAGATCCTACAACTATTGGCCACAATCTAGAAAATTATGCAGAATTGGAACAAAGGATACAATAATTACTCATCGATTTGGCTATCTTTGCGGAACGACACGTGAATAACAGCCCCTCTACGTCTTCTGCCTCAGCTGATTCAACTCTGCGAAATGCCTTACATCTGCCCAAGTTGACCATCCCCAAATTTGAAGGGAATTACCTCAATTGACGTCAATTGTATGAGTTATTTTCACAAATAGTGGACCGTCAACCACTACCAAACATCCAGAAGATGTTTTACTGAAGTCAAATTTAACTGGAGAAGCAGAGCGACTCATAAGTCATCTCGCTCCAACAGAAGAAAACTACAGTACCGCGTGGGCAATGTTGCAAGAACGTTACAATAATAAAAGAATATTGGTATCTACATTAATACAAGAAATTGTAGAACAGCCTTCAATAAGCGGTTCGGTAGCTGAGGTCAAGAGATTGAGAGATACAACACAAGAATGTCTCTTAGCCTTAAATAATCTTCAGGTTGATACATCCACATGGGATCCACTTTTGCTGCACCTACTGATAAAAAAGTTGGATAGACAGACACTCATCCGATATGAACAAAGCGTCACCAAACCGAAGGAGTTACAAGAAATCAACCAGTTCCTCAATTTCTTGGAAAATTATTTCCAATCGTTAGAAGTTATAGAGCACAAGGAGCGAATTCAAACGTCGCACAAGGCTGTACAGTTGCGTACAACTGCCTCTTCAACACAAGAAAATGGTACTTGCAATACATGCAAGGGACTATATCATCCATTGTTCGCATGTCCAACATTCTTACAACAGCGAGCGTCAGATCGTCTGAATATCGTCCAAAGAGAAAAACTTTGCATCAATTGTTTGAAACCAGGTCATATGGCAAGTCAATGCACTTCTCGAAGCTGCAGCAAATGCAACAAAAAGCACAACACCTTGCTGCATATAGAGAATACGCAACAGATTTCTACGTCTAGGGAGAAAAGTCAGTCAACACCTGCTACAATTTTTAAGGAAAATTGCTCACCAACTACTGTAGCAGCTACTAACACTAATAATGTCCAGCAGAAACTTGTTGTATTGGGCACTGCCATGGTTCTCGCCACCGCAAATAATGGCAAAACTTATAAGTTTAAAGCAATTCTTGACACCAAATTAACCTGTGAAATTTGGTATCTAAAGCAGTGGTAAAAAAATTGGGCATATCTCCGGAGAAGTCAATACTTCGCGTTGAAGGCATTGGAGGAAGGAAACAAAACACAATAGAGCGTGTCAATTTTAAGCTGCAAGCATTAATTGGAGGATTTTCTACGTCAATAGACGTAAGGAGTTTGCCACTACCAACCAATCTTAATCTGGCTGATCCAAAGTTTTATCAACCTTGCAAGATAGATATTCTCATTGGTGCAGAGTTCTACTACGATCTAATTCAACCAGAACAGCTAAGGATTAGTGACCGCTTGCCTATCCTTCAAAATACGCTCTTGGGATGGATTGTTTCCGGAAAAATTGAGGAATCGAATTCTAACCTTGCCACTTGTGGAATTTTCAGTCAGGATGAGGAACAGATTAACGAACTTGTGGAGCGCTTTTGGAAATTAGAAAATTTTGAAGAACCAAGTAATCAAATGACCTCGGAAAAATTGTGTGAAAATTATTTTGCGCAAACTGTCTCAAGAGCTACGGATGGACGTTTTATAGTACCTTTACCATTCTTAAAGGACGGAACTGCTTTAGGAGAATCAAAAGAAATAGCATTGAAACGTTTTTATTCTCTTGAGAGGCGACTGAATAAGGACATTAATCTAAAGACAGCATACTGCAATTTTTTAAAGGAGTATTTGGATCTCAACCACATGGAGGAACTTGCAGCTGAACATATTCCATCGCCGCATTATTTTATACCACACCATTCCGTCGTTAAACCTGATAGCACTACCACAAAACTTCGTGGTGTTTTTGATGATTCTGCAAAATCTTCAACCGGATTATCTTTGAACGACATTCTCCATAGGACCAACAAACCAAGAAGAATTATTTTAAATTTTATTACGATTCCGTTCGCATAGATATGCATTCTCCACCGACGTAGAAAAAATGTATCGTCAAATATTGATTCACAAGGATGATCAAAGATATCAACTAATCATATGGAGAGAAGACATAACGCAAGAAATAAAATATTATCGGCTAAAGACAATAACATACGGCACCTCATCCGCGCCTTATCTAGCCACAAAATGTCTTCAGCTATTAGCAGAGCAACATAACACTACATTTCCAGCAGGAGCTCAATCTCTTCGTGAAGATTTCCTTGTAGATGACTGTTTAAGTGGCGCAGACCCCCTTTCCGATGCAATAAATATACAGACGCAGCTAATAAAAATAATGTCTAGTGCTGGTCTTAACCTTCGCAAGTGGTGTGCTAACCATCAAAGGCTGCTACAAAATATTTCAGAACAAGATCAGGAAGTTGACCTAGATCTCAACAACTCAGTTTCACCTTGTATCAAAACCTTAGGAGTTGTTTGGCTACCAAAGATTGATCAATTAAGCATCAGGGTTCGCATGCCAATTACAGAAATCGTAACAAAACGATCAGTAACATCAGACTTAGCTCGTATCTTTGATCCCTTGGGAATCCTGGCACCTGTGGTAGTAACTGCAAAAATATTCATCCAACGGCTTTGGCAAATGAAGTTGTCTTGGGATGACAGTCTTCCAGATCTATTGCAAAGCGAGTGGCACAAATTTCAACACATGTCTGCTACCTTAAATAATATTAAGATCGATAGACACGTCTTTTGTAAAGAAATGCCTACGCCAGTGCAGATACATACTTTTGTCGACACTTCCGAGAAGGCATTCGGAGCGGCAGTATATCTGCGATCTACATACAAAAATTAACAAATAAGCGTGAAACTTTTGTGCGCAAAATCTAGGATTTCTCCACTAAAAACACAAACTATTCCTCGGTTGGAATTGTGTGCAGCCCTTTTGGGAGCTGAACTCACATGCAGAGTAAGAAGGGATTTGAGACTCCAAAATACCAAGATTTTCTTCTGGTCAGATTCCGAGGTTACGTTATCCTGGATCAACGCCACAGCAGCATCATTCCATACATTCGTGGCCACTACAGTTTCCATACATTCGTGGCATCAACAGAAAATCCAGCCGATATTCTTTCTAGAGGACTACCTCCCGACGCCTTATCAACATGTAATATGTGGTTCTATGGCCCATTTTTCCTACATGGGCACAAATCAGTTTGGCCAGCACGTTTTTCCAAAAATCTCGCCATTGACTCTCCACTCGAAAAAAGATTGAAGCGCACATCAACAATATCAGCAGAAGTTTCAGCAGATGTAAAAGATGCCGAACAAATTATTTATGGAATAAATCACAGAAATTCGTTTAGAACTCTCCAAAAGGTAATCGCCTACATGTTAAGGTTTGCCCAAAACGCCCGTAAATCTACAGACTTACGTAACACAGAGATATCATTGTCCGTAGAGGAGCTTGAAAATGCATTAAGAATTATTATACGAACAATTCAAAGGTCAGATTTCAACACTGAAATTAAGCTGCTAACTAAACGGAAGCCCCTAAGTATATGCAGCTCTATAATCACCCTTTCACCATTTATAGACGAAAATGAGCTTATTCGCGTTGGTGGACGCTTAGAGGCGGCTAATCTAGCCTTCGACACAAAACACCCTTTCCTGTTGCCTTACAACGATCCCTTGGTTAAACTTTTACTGAAGGAATTACATGAAGACAACAAACATTGTGGACCTCAAGCTCTTCTTGCTACATCCAGGCAGCGGTATATAAAAGGGAAAACGATAACACGTAATATCGTTCAAAAATGTGTAAGATGCAATCGAGCAAGGTCTCACCTGTACAATCAGGTTGCTTAGAAGCGTATCTACAGCCTCGCTGACTTATGAAGAGTTAGAAACTGTTATAGTTGAAATTGAAGGTATTCTCAATTCTCGACCAATCACTCCAATGTCAACAGATCGTAATGATTTAACTGCACTTACGCCTGGACACTTTCTCATCGGCGAACCCTTAACAGCACAAGTGGACAGGACAGTGCCCAATTTCAGAGGAACTGCACTAAAAAGGTGAAACCTTGTATCGCAACTGAAACATGAATTCTGGAAACGCTGGAGCTCCGAATATTTAACATCCTTGCAGCAAAGGCCACAGTGGAGAGATCAGTTACCGAACCCAAAGGAAGGAACACTTGTAATAATCAAGGAGGATAATACGCCTCCACTACACTGGCTTTTGGGAAAAATAATAAAATTATTCAAGGGTGATGACGGAGCAGTGCGAGTTGTCGATTTGAAAACAACATCTGGAATCTGTCGTCGACCAATACATCGATTAGCTCCATTGTTTCATGATGAGCCGCAGGAACCATCCGATGATTCTGTGCCTTCAACATCTAAAAGGCTTAGAATTACAACTGAACATGCAGACACTCTTTCTAGAAAAATAAAAGGAACCTCACGTACTGCTCTGATATTCAACTGTTTAATCGCATTACTACTACTACCGATTGTTGTTGCTGGCCCCATAAATATAACGAAATTTGAAAATTTAGGAATCTACTTCGAAGGTATAGGAACTACAAAAGTTTCCACTACAAATTGGAAACTAGTGGCATATTATGACTTGAAACCCCGTCCATGACGAAATGGAAACATTTAAGAACGGCACTATGACGCTGCAACATATATGCGCAAATGTCACAACACATAATGCTTGTCGGGCGACAGTTAATCACTTCTTGTCTATTCTTGAGGAATTACAATTTGACAACGAAATCCTAACTAGCACTCGTCATAAAAGATCAGCTCTTGATATCGTGGGCAATGTGGCCCGCTCATTATTTGTGGTACTTGATAATGAGTACGCAAAAGAAATGTCCACAGCCCTCAACAAGGTAGAAAATAATGAGAATTTCCTACTCAACTTAATAAAAAAGCAAACGTCAATAGTAGACTCAACGCTGAACATTATAAAAAGAGAACAACACAACAGCAGAGTATATGTCGATAGAATGCAGACTCAAATAGCCGAAATACTAAGGGAAGTGGATCAGCACAAGATATTCGAGTGGTACATTACACTCTCAACACAATTAACAACAGTAGCAGCAAGGCTCAGAAAAATACACGCCGACATTCTTGACGTGCTCACCATTGCTCATCATGGAAGGATTAGTCCACTACCACTAACCCTAATTCAATTGAAAATTCAAATTAAGGAAATCAGAAATCATCTTCCAACAGGATTGTCCTTTCCGATTAATCCAGAAGATCTTCTAGAATTTTATAATATTATGGATACCAAAGGCACCATAACGATCGATCATGTGATTTTTATCATCACTATTCCACTGGTTGACCTAGAATTTTATCAGTTATTCAACTTGATACCTATTCCGACAATAATAAATAATTCCATAGCAAAAATTATACCCAATACAGAAATCCTAGCCATTAACCCCATCGTGACAGATATATACCCATGAACTGGGATGAACTCGAAAACTGTGTTTTGCTAACATCAAGTCAATATATTTGTTCAAACACACAGATTACTTATGGTATTGAATCAGGAGCTTATAAATGTGAAATAAACCTCCTAACCAACAAAACTGCATCAAGTTGCTCAATTAATCTCTCCAAAACCAGTTTAGAATGGCTTCTTACAAACGAAAAAAACCAGTGGATTTTTGCTGTTATCAAGAAAATGGAAATGTCAGCTGTATGCGATGGAGAATCTATGCCAATCTATTTATTCAATTCCGGTATGCTGGAGTTAAATAATAGTTGCACCATTCGAAATGGCTTAATGAGCATTGACGGGCACTCATCAATACTATCAACTCTGCATACATCATACATCCGGTTTGCGGAATTTCAACAATTAATGACAATAAATACGACAAGAGGTCATAGAAGAAACAGAAAAATAATCTCAGCTGAAAACAACAATTTAAGAGAATTTAATAATCGACTAAGGGACACAACTCTTCCCGAAACGCTTCAAGACAATTCCACACATCATCATATTGTTAGTTACAGTGCCTTGTTTGTGAGTTTTGTAGCGATCGTCTGGATATTATGTCATTTGCGAATCAAGAAACCTTGTTCCCGCTCTTCATCAACTCCGGAACGACAAGAAGCCCCACCGAAGTCCCCTCGCACCAGTCAAGAGTCCTCATACTTCATCCACATTTAAAGTTGAACATCAGTCAACGGGCGGGAGGATGTAGTGTTTCAGCGTTTTTCGCTTCTATTATTTTATGCACTAATCAGCACAGTCAGTGAACCGACGACAACCTTGAATGCCATTGGCAGTTTTTCAACTAAAATTCCAGTATCCAATTTCGAATGTCTGGCATAATGCGAGCCAACTATACCACGTTCACACGCTCTAGCCGTTGCCATTTTCAATGCCAACGGTCAGCGGTCGTTGCTCTGATTGCTGACTGTGCTGAACAGGTGCTCTTCAATATCCAAATTGTATTTTACTTATTGTCATTATTTATTATATAAGGCAACTCACTAATCAATAAAGATGACTCAATCAATCTCTGCGGAGAAGTAAAAAGCGTCTTTTCTTGTAATATTCGTATAAATCGGTTCAAGTACCGATTTATAAATAGACTTGCTATTTATTCCTTTCTTGGAAAATTCATATAAATCGGTTCAAGTACCGATTTATAAACTCACGCTAACAAAAACATCAGACGACTCGGTTAAAGTACCGAGTTGAACATTTTAATTCAAATCAACAGGGGGTAACTTTGGTTTTTGCATAAAGTAAAGAGGTACGGATTTCGTGAGAGCTACAAAGGCGTACATAGACCGCGCCGGCGTATGCTTTTTCGGAAGCATCGCAAAACGCATGGATTTCAATGCCACCCGTTGGAGTGAAATGAATCCATCGAGGGATTTTTATGAGGTTAATTTGGTGATAACACTGGACCAATTTTATCCAGAGTTGTATGGTTGACGGGGTCAAGGGGTCATCCCAGCAGGTGGCGTCCAGCCAAACTTGTTGCATGAGTGTTTTTGCGATAATAATGACAGGCGCCAACCAGCCTGCAGGATAAAATAATTTGGCAAGGAGTGACAGCATTTCTCGTTTGGTGTAAGGGGAAATATCGAATGGTTTCGATTCTATGGTGAAGTAATCCGCTTTTGCATTCCATTGGTCGGCGGCGATTCGTTGCACATGTGTTAGGCGAGGTCTCTTTGCTGGCTCATGGTGGGATGGTTCCTGCCCAATGGTGGCGTAGCGTAGAGCAGTAAATTGTTTGTGTGTACCGGCAGCACTGGACAAGGCTCGGATGATAGTGGCGATTCGCGAGCGAGCACCCAGGTATTCCGTGCGACTGCCCCACTCGTAGTGTTCTGGAGCGTCGTCGATTGATGAAGTACTTCTCGATGGTGATCAGCATATAGATGCCACAATTAAGCCCATCGACTTGTAGGGGTACCTCAAGGTCTAGTAGGGGTGAGTTTTCATCGTCAAACGTGATAGACCTCGGTGCCTCTGGGAAGTTGAAACGATGCTCGCTCGTTAGCGTTCTCTTGACGTTCCTGGTTAGGATGTTGTTTCGCCCTGGGTTTGGTCTTAAAGAGTCCAGTACGACGATGCGGCGTCTCTCCGGGACTGAGTCCTGGGATATGTCCTGCTCCACCACCACAGCGAACCAGCGGTTACTGGCGTTGACCACAAATTCCTCTCGGAAGATGTTGATTGTTCGCAACTGCATCCTAATCCGGGCATGGTCGTAGGGGTGGCGCGTCATTACGTGGTAGAAAAACGGATCCATGAAACGCACCTTACCGGTCGGAGCCTTAGGGATTGTGTTGCGCTCTAGCCACCTCACGTAGAATTCAACGATGACGTCATTGAGTAATCGACCTTCTGAGAGCCTCAAGTAGTCGTCCTCTCGGATGAAGACTCCGCCTTTACCCTCTGGATAGACCAACAGGGCACCTGTTTCTTCATCGGTGGAGTCGGATAAGAGGCTCCATGAGGCATCTGGATTAGCCACGGTGCGGCGGAGATTGGCCGAATCTTCTTCCACTGAGTCTTGCTGTTTCACCATGGTTGCTGTTGATGTTTTCCCTGTCGTCTTCCAAATTGCCTTAATGTTTCGCGATGTGTTACCTCTGGTGATCACTGCACAACTGAGATAGTGTTCTCGGATGACGCTCGCGCTACTCTCCGCACTTTCGTAGGGGTTCCCTTTGGGGTGCTCTTTAGTTTGATAAGGGAGTTGTGTAGTGCGATGTCTCGGTTCGACGGTCCCCACTTTCCGTTTGCTGGGTTTCATCCGGAGGACTGTAGGTCTTGAGGTCGCCGATGTGAGCTGTCCTTGTCTTTTTGGGGTTGACCCTTATGGTGGTGATCACCGGTGAGATGAAATCGACTACTTGGAACGGACCGTTATATTTTGGAGCCAGCTTGGCAGCGAAGTTCTCCGAGGCTTTTGACAAGTGGTGTGACCGTACCAGTACCATATCTCCAATTTTTGGTCTCCAAGCTCTCCGTCTGAGGTTATAGTGTCTCGCATGCTCGTTCGACGCCATCTGCAGCATGTTATGTCCTCTTCGTGAGCGTGGGAGAGGGCCGATAAAGTCTGCGCATACGGTGGCCCATGGTTCTTCAGGCACTCTGGTCAACATCTCTCCAGCGGGTTTCCTTTGCTCAGCCTTGTACCGCTGACAAGAATCGCAGTGCCTCACATACCGACTAATATCCCGGAACATACTGGGCCAGTAATAATTTCTTGCAATTCGGGCGATGGTGTTTCGGACGCCCAAATGACCGGCGCTAGGTTCCACTAGCACCCTTTGGCGATCTGGACGACCCACACTACAGCTTGGTGTATGTGGGCCGTCCACACATGATTCGTGGTCTTCGTCAACCACCTCGTACAGGATGTGACGGTACAGGCGACCGTTCTCGATAGCGTAGTCGGAGTACTTCCCTGGTTCTTTGACGATCTTGTTTTTCCAAGACTCCAGTCAGTTGCAGGCGGACCTACCGATGTCTAGCCGCATGTTGACTTCTTCGACATCTCTAGGTTGACGTGACAGTGTGTCTGCAACAACGTACTTGCGATACTGTACCTCGTGTATTGTTGTAGCTCCAATGCCCAGCGTGCGATTCTTCCGGAAGGATTTTCGATGCCGTTCAGCCACTTTAGCGCCAGGTGGTCGGTGATTACTTTGAAGTCATACCCCTCTAAGTACGGCCTCATTTTTCGCACTGCCCACACTATCGCGAGGCATTCCTTCTCCGTCGCAGGGTATTTTTTCTCTGCCCCTTGTAGGTGTCGGCTGGCATAGGCAATTACTCGTTCACCTTCCCCCCTGTTCTTGTGTCAGGACTACTCCAAGACCGAAGTCGCTTGCGTCTGTCTGTAACGTTAATTGCCTGGTGAAATCTGGGCAGGCCAACACCGGCGCTTCAGTTAGTTTTCTCTTCAGTTCATCAAACGCCAGTTGTTGATCAGAGCCCCAATGCCAACGCTTGCCTTTCTTCAGCATGCTCGTTAATGGGTCAATAATCTTGGTGAAATCCGGTACAAACCTCCTGTACCTTGACGCCGTACATAGGCACATTCGCAGCTCTTTAATGTTTGTAGGTGGTTTCTGTTCTTTGATCGCGGCGACCTTGTCAGGATCTGTCTTTATTCCAGAGGACGTGACCAGATGGCCCAAGTATCTCAGCTCATAACATTGTCCATGAGCCTCTGGAAGGTGGCCGGCGCAGAATGTAGCCCGAAGGACATGACGCTCCACTGGTATAGGCCCCTACAGGAACGGTGAATGCGGTGTATCCTTTTTCTTTTATGGCAGATGAAACCAAGCTCAGGGGATGCCCCTATCAATGCACAGTATTTGTTGGTTCCGAAGGGATGACAGGTTAGTGGGAAGGGGGAAAGAGGGAGTAGTGACGGTTTACACTTCCCTTAAAGGTTTCGACGCTGTAAGTCGGCGGGAAGACATTCGCGGGGAGATTATTCCACAATTTAATGACGCGACCGAAAAACGTATTCTCACTATAATACGTGGTTCGTTGGAACGGAATCGCGACATAAAAGGGGTGCACCATTTAGTAAAGCCGAGTAAATCTGTTGAATACCTGAATCGGAGGAATCAGGCCGGCTACTTCAGAGGAACATTTACCATGAAAGTAACGGTAAAATAATGATACACACCCTACATCACGACGACGCTCTAAGGTTTCAAAAGAGTTGGATACCCTACTGTCCCCTATAAGTTTCATCGCACGACCTTGTATACGGTCCAGAAGCTGAAGATATGCCCGCGAAGCTCCCGACCAAATATGCGAATTGTACTCCATTTTCAATATATGGTGTAGATACAACGGATATCGGTGGTGTAGATACAACGAAGGTCGGTTGGAGTGAAGTATTTCTTACACCGCTTAAGAAAGCCTAAGCAATTGGCTGCTTCTTTCGACACGTCAAAAATGTGATCGTTCCAGCGAAGATCGCATTGGATTGACATGCCCAGAACATCAAGGGCCTCCGACTCATTAATATCTACACCACCCATATTTAGAGGTGAGAAGTTGTCACCCGTCAGACGCTTGTGGGTTAACAAACAGCATTGGGTCTTCCGCGCATTAAAATCGACCCGATTCGCACGACCCCACTCCTGGATTTTGTTGAGGTCGGATTGCATTGTGTCATTCATAATTCTGCGTCTTCTAGTGATCTCCAGAATGGAAGGACGCCTGGAGAATGAATATGAATGACAAATGCTGCTGTTATCAGTAAACGAGTAGACGGGGTTTGATGTCAATGACAGAAGGTCATTGATGAAAATAAGAAAAAGTGTCGGAGACAGGACCGAACCCTGCGGAACTCCAGCATTAATGGAGTGCTCTTCGGAAGCAAAGCCGTCTATCACAACCCGAATAGAACGGCCGCTGAGGAAACTCGATATCCATCGAGTTAAGGTATTACCGACACCATAAGCAGACAGTTTAGACACGAGTGCTTTATGCCACACCCGGTCAAATGCGTTAGAGATATCCAGCGCAACAATCTTGCTCTCACTGAACTGGCGAATACAACTCTTCCACCGCTCAGTGAGAAACGCCATCACATCACCGGGGGAACGGTGAGCACGGAAGCCGTACTGGCGATCGCTGATCAACTCGTTGCTCTCTAGATACCTCATCAAGTTAAAATTTACAATGCTCTCCATGACTTTGGAGAGCACTGAACAGATAGCTATGGGCCGGTAATTTGCAGGATTCGTAGCCTCACCTTTTTTGGGAACTGGCTGCACATTGGCCATCTTCCAGGAACCGGGAAAAACTCCTGAAGTATATCATAAATTAAAGAGATTGCGAGCCAGTGTTGAGGCGAACATTCTCAATACATGGGCTGAAATGTCACACGGTCCCGAGGCTTATTGACATTGAGGTCTGCAAGCACTCTTTTAACAGCGTGCGTTCCATCATCGACCGCGGGTCGTGGTTGGCTACTCTCAGAAAGAGAGCAGTTTTCAGCAAACATTTTGGCTAATAAGTTTGCATTTCTTCAGGAAGATCTGATCATCCTTGAGGAGAGTTGGAATAGACGATCGCGTCTGATTCTTCACTCTACCCACGAACGACCAACAGTTCTTACGACCAAACGAACGACCAAAAGTATCGGCTCTTCGGTTTGACGGGGACTTACCAGTAACCATTTTTCAGGTCAATCGCGATGATGTATCGCGCTTCCCTCATCTTCTCCAGAATGTGGTTTATTCGTGGCAGCGGGTAAGCATCCGGTTGCCACGCGTTGACCTGGCGGTAATCTATGCACAACCTTCAGTCGCCAGACTTCTTTTTGGAGAGAACTATTGGCGAACTGTATGCACTCTTCGACGGCTCTATGCACTTCAGTTTCAGCAGATCGTCAATTTGACCGTTTATAATTGATTGCATGACCGGATTTTGGGGGTAGTATCTCTGTTTGACCGGTTTTTCATCTCGCATGTTGATTCGATGACTCGTTACATTGGTTACACCACTCATGGCCTCAAACTGCTCCAATTCTTTTTCCAGAAAAGTATCTATATCGTCGCCGTCTTGAACTTCGCTCACTGTCTTCCGAGTCCTGGCTATCTACTGGATCTGATTTCAAGTCTGTGTCGTGCCCATCGCACCTCAGGTGGTGCGTGCAGAGTCTCCCAAATTTATGACAAACGCCTCCGACACAAAACTGCATGTCCTCAGCGCTCTCCGTTACCGTTGAGGGCCGTTGGCAAATCCCGACTTCTACTTGCAGCATTCAATGGTCCTCACGCCCCGCTTACCATATTGCCAGCAGAATAGTTTTGTTGGATTTATACAACTCCTCGCGAAATGTCCGTCCAGGCCACAGCGACGGCATGAGGTGTTGGTGTTGATGAAAGCTTCACATTTTTATGAAACTGTCTGGATTTCTAAGCTGGACTCGACGGTGCGATGATTAGCCTCACGGACCTTGGGTGCTGATGTCGTTTTGCGATGACTCAGGATATTCTCGTATTGGTCACACAGCTCGACCAAATCTTCTAAGGTTTTGAAATCTTGTCGTTTAATTAATAAAGGTTTGGAACTCTCCCCGACTATTTCTGTAGATCCGCTTGATCTTCTTCTCGTAGGAATAATCCGTGTGACGCATGAGGTTCTGCATTGCTATGACGCATTTCTTAAAGAGCACTGTAGGTCCCTGGAATCTTTGCCGCAAATCGTCATCGAGTCGTTCTTGATATAGGGAGGACAGGAAAGACTTGAGAAAGTCTTTTTTAAATTCACCCCATCGTAGCCAAAGTTTCTTGTTGTTTCGGAACCAGTTAAGACCCTTTCC
This sequence comes from Sicus ferrugineus, assembly GCA_922984085.1. Lineage (NCBI taxonomy): Eukaryota > Metazoa > Arthropoda > Insecta > Diptera > Conopidae > Sicus > Sicus ferrugineus. The sequence continues at coordinate 19,752,141 of OV277350.1, forward strand.
TTGCATAATCTCTGGCATGGCTTTCGGCAGTAGGTCTCGGGTTATTCCGTAAATATCTGATAGTTCTTCTAGCGGCTCGACAAACTCAAGTGGTTCCATCCTGGTGACGGCTCTGGCTGAATTGGGTGTTGAATACAGGTGTTCGATTGAGATGCGAGTGATGTCTTCGGAGCTGTGATTTGAATCGCCTGATGGCCTTGCGATGGTGCTGGACTAGGAACTGGTGATGGACTACGGGCGTACCGACGTTCTAATTCCTTCAAGCGCCCTACTTGTTCTGGCTTGAGATCTTCTCTAGTACTAAACGTCGCAAATATGCCTTTCAAATCTTCTACGTTGCCGTCGGTGTCTAGACCAAACTCCTTCATTAATTTTACCAGATCTTCACGCTTGAGGGCGACTATCCATCTTTTGACCATGTTGCACCCTGTTAAATAGCTTGCCACAGGTGTTCAATTTCGAGTTGCTACTTATTTACGCACAGTTTTTTTTCTTTTCTTTGCTTCCGCTTGTTGTTCTTTCTTGTTAGCTGAGTCCCTGCTCGGGCGCCACTTGAATCGATCTTTTTCGCCTCGGTCTTCTAGAGGCGGTGTTTCTTTATTAGGTCCGTGGACCTTGTCTATAACCATGGTACGCTCACGGCTGTACAGGGCGGAATATTCAAAAAAATTTATTGAAAGACGGGACCAGTGTTAGTTGTTATTTAACACATTTATTTTCTAAATCCAACTCTTATCATCTAATTAGATTATGGCTAACAAGGTGTCTTAGCTGTAGTAATTGTTACAAACGAATCTGTGTATCTCTGTGACTCTGGTGTGCGGGAAAACTCTGTTGCAAAAAAAAAAGACTTCGATGCGGCACAAGAGAACTTCGATGAAATTAAAACTTCGGTGCTTAGAAGAACTTCGGTGCAAAAAAAACTGGCGTTGTTGTGGCGATGAAAACTGTCGTGCAGAAAGATGACGGCTAGGGTATCTAGCAGAGCTCGTGAGTATTAATTCGTCAGGGCTAACGATCGTGTGTTTCGCTCGGTGTATCTAACACGCTCGTGTTTTGCTATAAGTTTCCCTCGAAGGTCAAATTAATCGTACTAGTAACCTGCTTGATTCTGCGCGAAAGAAAATACAATCTTGATTACGTTTGGGTCGTGGCCGTGACCAGGGATTTTGCGGTGAGCAGGCACTTCAAAGGTAAAATTGCTTTGAGGAGGTGTAGGGAGGGGAGAAGAGGATACAACCGTGTGCCCGTGAGATCAGAATGCCGATCCGCTGGACCAGCATCCTGAACTCTCAGGTTCGTTGCTTCGGCTCCAACATAACGATATACTGGACCATCCTTTTGGAACCTCGGCAACAAGAGCGGCTGCAGAGAGAAAAGGATACACCGTGCTCCCGCGAGATAAAAATGCCGACCCACTGGGCCAGCATTCTTCACTCTTAGGTTCGTCGCTTCGGCTCCAACGAAACGATCCACTTTGAAACCTCGGCAACGAGAGCGGCTGCAGAGAGGAGAGGACGCAACTACATTCCCGTGAGAGCAAAATGCCGATCCACTTGACCAGCATCTTTCACTCTCACGTTCGTCGCCTCGGTCTCAACGAAACGATCCACTGGACCATCCCTTTGAAACCTCGCAACGAGAGAGGCTGCAGAGAGGAGAGGCAAGGGAACATCTTGATCCCACTGGATCACACGTGCAGCGGCTAGAGGCAAGGGAGCCACCTCCTATCACTAGGTCCTACCCGTGTCAACGTGACCAGCAACTGGTGTTTTATGTGCTGTATCGTTCTTTTTATGTGTTTCGAATCGTCTGCGTTTTGCCGTTTCGTGCGTTTTCTTCACCACAATGCATATAGCCCTGTCTTGCTCTAACACTATTTCTTTACCCTACGTTCAGCGCTATTGTAACTATTTTACAATGGTAATTATGTATGACCTAAACATTAAAAAAACATCACCATTATAACTAATGAAATATAATTAATTTAATGAATTGATTTAATGAAATTTGAAGAATTACATATTGTAAAAATATGAAAAAGAAATATAAGATTATTTGTAATACAAAAACAAAATTAAATTCATTAAATTTGTGGGCGCATTTCGTAGCGCCGAATTAATTTTACCTCATCAAGTTAAAATTTACAATGCTCTCCATGACTTTGGAGAGCACTGAACAGATAGCTATGGGCCGGTAATTTGCAGGATGCGTAGCCTCACCTTTTTGGGAACTGGCTGCACATTGGCAATCTTCCAGGAACCGGGAAAAACTCCTGAAGTAAATGATAAATTAAAGAGATTGCGAGCCAGTGTTAAGGTGCACTTTCTCAATACATGGGCTGAAATGCCATCCGGTCCCGAGGACTTATTGACATTGAGTTCTGCAAGCACTCTTTTAACAGCTTGCGTTCCATCATCGACCGCGGGCCGTGGTTGGCTACTCTCAGGAAGAGAGCAGTTTTCAGCAAACATTTTGGCTAATAAGTTCGCCTTATCAACCGAGTGAGTGAAGATCTGATCATCCTTGAGGTGAGTTGGAATAGACGATCGCGTCTGATTCTTCACTCTACCCACGAACGACCAACAGTTCTTACGACCAAACGTACGACCAAAAGTATCTTCGGCTCTTCGGTTTGACGGGGACTTACCAGTAACCATTTTTCAGGTCAATCGCGATGATGTATCGCGCTTCCCTGAACTTCTCCAGAATGTAGTTTATTCGTGGCAGCGGGTAAGCATCCGGTATGGACTTCGCGTTGACCTGGCGGTAATCTATGCACAACCTACAGTCGCCAGACTTCTTTTTGGCGAGAACTATTGGCGACCTGTATGCACTCTGTGACGGCTCTATGCACTTCAGTTTCACCAGATCGTCAATTTGACCGTTTATAATTGATTGCATGACCGGATTTTGGGGGTTGTATCTCTGTTTAACCGGTGTTTCATCTCGCATGTTGATTCGATGACTCGTTACATTGGTTACAACAGTCATGGCCTCAAACTGCTCCAATTCTCTTTCCACAAAAGTATCTACATCGTCGCCGTCTTGAACTTCGCTCACTGTCCACAGCATGTCTTCCGAGTCGTGGCTATCTACTGGATCTGATTTCAAGTCTGTGTCGTGCCCATCGCACCTCAGGTGGTGCATGCAAAGTCTCCCAAATTTTTGACAAACGCCTCCGACACAAAACTGCATGTCCTCAGCGCTCTCCGTTACCGTTGAGGGCCGTTGGCAAATCCCGACTTCTACTTGCAGCATTCAATGGTCCTCACGCCCCGCTTACCACATTGCCAGCAGAATAGTTTTGTTGGATTTATACAACTCCTGGCGAAATGTCCGTCCAGGCCAAAGCGACGATATGAGGTGTTGGTGTTGATGAAAGCTTCACAGTTTTAAGAAACGGTCTGGATTTCTAGGCTGGACTCGACGGTGCGAGGATTAGCCTCACGGACCTTAGGTGCTGATGTCGTTTTGCGATGACTCAGGATATTCTCGTATTGGTCACACAGCTCGACCAAATCTTCTAAGGTTTTGAAATCTTGTCGTTTAATTAATAAAGGTTTGGAACTCTCCCCGACTATTTCTGTAGATCCGCTCGATCTTCTTCTCGTAGGAATAATCGGTGTGACGCATGAGGTTCTGCATTGCTATGACGCATTTCTTAAAGAGCACTGTAGGTCCCTGGAATCTTTGCCGCAAATCGTCATCGAGTCGTTCTTGATATAGGGAGGACAGGAAAGACTTGAGAAAGTCTTTTTTAAATTCACCCCATCGTAGCCAAAGTTTCTTGTTGTTTCGGAACCAGTTAAGACCCTTTCCTTGCATAATCTCTGGAATGGCTTTCGGCAGTAGGTCTCAGGTTATTCCGTAAACATCTGATAGTTCTTCTAGCGGCTCGACAAACTCAAGTGGTTCCATCCTGGTGACGGCTCTGGCTGAATTGGGTCTTGAATACAGGTGTTCGATTGAGATGCGAGTGATGTCTTCGGAGCTGTGATTTGAATCGCCTGATGGCCTTGCGATGGTGCTGGACTAGGAACTGATGATGGACTACGGGCGTACCGACGTTCTAATTCCTTCAAGCGCTCTACTTGTTCTGGCTTGAGATCTTCTCTAGTACTAATCGTCGCAAATATGCCTTTCAAATCTTCTACGTTGCCGTCGGTGTCTAGACCAAACTCCTTCATTAATTTTACCAGATCTTCACGCTTGAGAACGACTATCCATCTTTTGACCATGTTGCACCCTGTTAAATAGCTTGCCACAGGTGTTCAATTTCGAGTTGCTACTTATTTACGCACAGTTTTTTTCTTTTCTTTGCTTCCGCTTGTTGTTCTTTCTTGTTAGCTGAGTCCCTGCTCGGGCGCCACTTGACTCGATCTTTTTCGCCTCGGTCTTCTAGAGGCGGTGTTTCTTTATTAGGTCCGTGGACCTTGTCTATAACCATGGTAGGCTCACGGCTGTACAGGGCGGAATATGCAAAAAAATTTATTGAAAGACGGGACCAGTGTTAGTTGTTATTTAACACATTTATTTTCTAAATCCAACTCTTATCATCTAATTAGGTTATGGCTAACAAGGTGTCTTAGATGTAGTAATTGTTACAAACGAATCTGTGTATCTCTGTGACTCTGGTGTGCGGGAAAACTCTGTTGCAAAAAAAAAAAAGACATGCGGCACAAGAGAACTTCGATGAAATTAAAACTTCGGTGCTTAGAGGAACTTCGGTGCAAAAAAAAAACTGGCGTTGTTGTGGCGATGAAAACTGTCGTGCAGAAAGATGACGGCTAGGGTATCTAGCAGAGCTCGTGAGTATTAATTCGTCATGGCTAACGATCGTGTGTTTCGCTCGGTGTATCTAACACGCTCGTATTTTGCTATAAGTTTCCCTCGAAGGTCAAATTAATCGTACTAGTAACTTGCTTGATTCTGCGCGAAAGAAAATACAATCTTGATTACGTTTGGGTCGTGGCCGTGACCAGGGATTTTGCGGTGAGCAGGCACTTCAAAGGTAAAATTGCTTGGAGGAGGTGTAGGGAGGGGAGAAGAGGATACAGCCATGTGCCCGTGAGAACAGAATGCCGATCCGCTGGACCAGCATCCTGAACTCTCAGGTTCGTTGCTTCGGCTCCAACATAACGATCCACTGGACCATCCTTTTGGAACCTCGGCAACAAGAGCGGCTGCAGAGAGAAAAGGATACACCGTGCTCCCGCGAGAGAAAAATACCGACTCACTGGACCAGCATTCTTCACTCTTAGGTTCGTCGCTTCGGCTCCAACGAAACGATCCACTGGACCATCCCTTTGAAACCTCGCAACGAGAGAGGCTGCAGAGAGGAGAGGCAACGGAACATCTTGATCCCACTGGATCACTCGTGCAGCGGCTAGAGGCAAGGGAGCCACCTCCTATCACTAGGTCCTACCCGTGTCAACGTGACGTGCAACTGGCGTTTTATGTGTTGTATCGTTCTTTTTATGTGTTTCGAAGCGTCTGCGTTTTGCCGTTTCGTGCGTTTTCTTCACCACAATGCACATAGCTCTGTCTTGCTCTAACTCTATTTCTTTACCCTAGGTTCAGCGCTATTGTAACTATTTTACAATTTTTTTTTTATGACAGATGAAACCAAGCTCAGTGGATGCCCCCTATCCATGTACAGCATTTGTTGGTTCCGAAGGGATGACAGGTTAGTGGGAAGGGGTAAAGAGGGAGTAGTGACGGTTTACACTTCCCTTAAAGGTTTCGACACTGTAAGTGGGCGGGAAGACATTCGCAGGGAGATTATTCCACAATCTAACGACGCGACCGAAAAACAAACTCTCACGGTAATGCGTGCTTTGTTGGAATCGCGACATAAAAGGGGTGCATCGCTCTGGAAAGCCGAGTAGTTCTGCTAAATACCTGAACCGGAGGAATCAGGCCGGCTACTTCTGAGGAACATTTACCATGAAAGTAGCGGTAAAATAATGATACACACCCTATATCACGACGACGCTCCAAGGTTTCAATAGAGCTGGATACCCTACTGTCCCCTATAAGTTTTAACGCACGACATTGGACTCAGTCTAGGAGCCGAAGATATTTTCGCGAAGCTCCCGACCATATATGTGAATTGTACTCCATTTTCGGACGGATATAAGTAGTGTAGATACAACGAAGATCGGTTGGAGTGAAGTATTTCTTACAACGCTTAAGAAAGCCTAAGCACTTGGCTGCTTCTTTCGACACGTCAAAGATGTGATCGTTCCAGCGAAGATCGCATTGGATTGACATGCCCAGAACATCAAGAGCCTCCGACTCATTAATATCCACACCACCCATATTTAGAGGTGGGAAGTTGTCACCCGTCAGACACTTGTGGGTTAACAAACAGCATTGGGTCTTCCGCGCATTAAAATCTACCCGATTCGCACGACCCCACTCCTGGATTTTATTGAGGTCTGATTGGAGTGTGTCATTCATAATTCTGCGTCTTCTAGTGATCTCCAGAGTGGAAGGACGCCTGGAAAATGAATATGAATGACAAATGCTGCTGTCATCAGCAAACGAGTAGACGGGGTTTGATGTCAATGACAGAAGGTCATTGATGAAAATAAGAAAAAGTGTCGGAGACAGGACCGAACCCTGCGGAACTCCAGCATTAATGGAGTGCTCTTCGGAAGCAAAGCCGTCTATCACAACCCGAATAGAACGGCCGCTGAGGAAACTCGATATCCATCGAGTGAGGGTATTACCGACACCATAAGCAGCCAGTTTAGACACGAGTGCTTTATGCCACACCCGGTCAAATGCCTTGGAGATATCCAGAGCAACAACCTTGCTCTCACCGAACCGGTGAATACAACTGCTCCACCGCTCAGTGAGAAACGCCATCAGATCGCCGGTGGAACGGTGAACACGGAAGCCGTACTGGCGATCGCTGATCAACTCGTTGCTCTGTAGATACTTCATCAATTTAAAATTTAAAATGCTCTCCATGTCTTTAGAGAGCACTGAGCAGATTGCTATGGGCCGGTAATTTGCAGGATTCATAGCCTCACCTTTTTTGGGAACTGGCTGCACATTGGCAATCTTCCAGGAAGCAGGAAAAATTCCTGAAGTAAAAGATAAGTTAAAGATATTGCGCAATGGGCGAGCCAGTGTTGAGGCGCACTTCCTCAACACATGGGCTGAAATGCCATCCGGTCCCGAGGACTTATTGACATTGAGGTCTGCAAGCACTCTTTTAACAGCTCGCGTTCGCAAATGCATCTGAGGCATAGCATGAGATACATCATCGACCGCGGGCAGTGGTTGGCTACTCTCAGGAAGAGAGCAGTTTTCAGCAAACATTTTGGCTAATTAGTTTGCCTTATCAACCGAGTGAGTGAAGATCTGATCGTCCTTGAGGAGAGTTGGAATAGACGATTTCGTCTGATTTTTCACCCTCCCCACGAACGACCAAAAGTTCTTGCTACCCTTATGGTATTCAAGAACTCTGCGTCTAAGGCGCAGTTCGTAGAGAACTTTTTCGCGCTTTAGACCTATTTCTGGCCTGATTGCGCAGCAGTGTAATATAAGCAGTTTTATTTAAACGCCAATTCCTAAATGCTTCCTCTTTAAACCTGACTGCTTGTCTGGAAGTCGCATTAAACCAGGAATGGTCTTTTGGTTTAAAGGAAATTCTTTTATTGGGTATGAAAGACCTCATACCAAATAAAATTATATTTTCTACCAATTTTGCTGCAGGATTTATGTTTCTATGTCTGAAACACAATTGCCAATTGAAACGGCTGAAAGAGTAGTTCAGCGCATCCCAATTTGCCTTCTCATAAAGCCACACTTTCCGCTTCGGAGCTGTCTGGTGAGAGGATTGAAGACTAGAATATGGGAAGGTAGCAGAAATTGTAGCGTGGGACGAATTACCAAGAGGTGCAAGAACATTCACATCATACTTACTGTGATGTGAAGTTAGAAAAAGGTCCAGAATATTTTGGTTTTGCCCATCAACGCAGGGAAAGTGCGTTGGTTCCTTCACTAATTGAGTCAAATTATTAGACTTAGCAAATAACTCAACATACAAACCCTCGGGTGTCGTGTGACTCGAATGACGTAGCCAATTGGAATTATGAACATTGAAATCACCAGCAACAACAATTTCACTGTTCGAATACGATTCCAGAATTTTAGAAATCGAATCAGAGAGACTGTCTAGTTTATCAAAAGTTGGCAGCCTCCCTGGAGCCGGGCTTCTAAAAATGAAGCAGAAGTACAGGATGTGCGACTGGATTTTGAACTTAACCCACATGGAGCTAAATTCGGCATCCGTCGTGCAAAGGTGTTGCTGACACTGGTACGCAACATCACTGCGAATGTATAAGGCGAGGCCTCTGTGTGGTGAAATCAATGGCAATAAATATTACCCACGCACGTGAAAATCCATTCGATCTGCATCCTCAGACACGTGGGTCTCACCTAGTGCCATTACATGCATTTTAATTTAAAAAATATTTTTATTATTATTGTTTTTGAGAATTTAAGGGAAACTTTTCACAATTTTGACTCTCAGGTTTACTTTCTTTCAACTATTCTGACTCTTTTCCGCTAGATCAAAGTTTATCGGGATATTTACACCCCTTTTTTCATCGGTGCTTCAATATAATTTTCTACTCTCTCCACATTGCGGGAAAGCTTTATACCAATTTCGGATGTTTGCAGTTGATCGTTGCTGCCCAGAGTAATGAACCCTTACTTAGTCAAATAAGCGGTATCTGGCCCAAAAAAGCGGTTTTGTGACCCATAAAAACACAAAATTACGTAATGGTAGACTTAACTGCTGTTTATTGAATTTTAAGTGATCGGAAACTTTAAATGAAAAACGTTGGGACTGAAAGTGAAATGTTGCGACATAAGGTTAAAATGTTGCAATCCGGAGTCAATGACTTGAAATGTATGAAATTTTGATATCAGATTGAAAAACAAAAAATGTGGTAACAGAAACAAAAACAAAATGTGTGGTACTTTAGATTTACAATGTAGCACTCAGATTTACAACGTATGTAGTGTAAATCTAAGTTGTGAATGCATGCTTTCACTCTGATACAGGCTGTACCATAATTATTTAGCGCGAAGAGCATAAATAAGACATTCGCTTGGTGCTCTGCATTCCGTTAGATTGAATTTGTTTAATTTTATTGTTGATGCATGTTATTAATTTCTTCTTGGTGTTCGATGGTTTTTCCGACAGGCTAGGAAGATGATGTATTTTGGAACGAATTTCCGTTTCCGTTTATCTAGAACGAAAAACGACACTGAAGATGGCACAACGCCGAAACCGGTCTATCAACAAAACAAATTTGTCGAGGGATGACGAAAATTTGTTCCAAAATACATCATCTTATTAATTTCTGTTTATTGGTTTTTCGTTAATGTGCACTGTGTTTCTATTTTTCTTGTGGTGTAGGACGTGGTCGGTTTTATTGTTTTATAAATTTTTTTCGCGAGCACTCGTCGCGAACACTGTAGTCGGTGGTGGAAGTACCTTCGCCGCGGTCACATAACAATTCCTTTGGTTAATTGTGAATTAATATTTAAAACAAATTTGGAATTTCAAATTGTACTAGAAATTTCAACTAGAGATGATGTACAAAAATTAGTCAGACTGCTACAAAAGGCAAAAAATTATTAACTACCAAATTAGAGCCAAACCAAAAAAACTTCAGATTTGTAATCATCGGTCCTAAATTATACTCGTATAAAATTTAAGTTGCATTTCTTTTGTTGTTTACCTATGCCACGACCACGACGACCCAACTTTGCTAACACAAATTTGGCACACAACAAAGGAGAAGCTTGGTAGACGAACACACCTCATCTAAAAGAATTCTCAAGGAAAATACTACGAACAGTTCTTTATATCAAAGGTGTTAAACTAATACAAGACTTCACGCGATCATTGGAAATGCCCACACACAGAGAAGGGAAGGAGAAAAATTACGAAAGCGGGAGAGTGTTTTTCTGCCTGCAAATACATAAACAGCCTATAAAACCGGCTGCAGAACAGACCTCGAAAGCAGTAAGTTTGGTTCTTCAGTCTTTCTCCTTTGACGCTTGATCATTCTTCGAGGACAAATTTCACTTTCCTGTGAAAAGTGCTGCCGCAGTGTCAAATTTGTTTGACTAAAATTTCAAAGTGTGTTAAAAAGTCTTGGTTTTTGAAAAGTTCATCGAATTAATTTAGTGCCGACCACAACTGAAAAGAAGAGGAAAACAGTTCAAAATCTCGTGTCGACAAAGTTGAATACCTTACTACCAAGAAGAAATAGATACAAGGAAAAGAAAATCGGTTTAGCAAACCCCGTCAACAAATCAAGGTACTGTAATTTATTTTGTACGTGAATTTACAAACAGCTAAACAGCAGTTCCATTGGCTTGTATGCCCTCCTGCCCACGAAATAAAACGAGCGTTTATGCAAAATTCAGAGCGCCAGAATTCACCCGTTGCACTGGCTCGTATGCCCTCCTGTTGACAAACGTAAAGCACCACTTTTCAGAGTTGCAGTGGCTTGTATTCCCTCCTGTTACCAAACGTAAAGCGACAGAATTCACCGTTGCAGTGGCTTGTATGCCCTCATGTTGCCAAACGTAAAGCACCAGAATTCACAGTTGCAGTGGCTCGCATGCCCTCCTGCTGCCAAACGTAAAACGCCAGAACTCACAGTGGGCTTGTATGCCCTTCTGCTGCTAAACGTAAAGCGCTAAAATTCACAGTTGCAGTGGCTTGTACGCCCGCCTGTTGCCAAACGAAACGACATAGAATCAGTAGTCCCTTGAAAACGCCTGTGTCAGAGAACAAAACACCAGATCCACGAAACGACAGTTGTAGTGGATTGTAGGCCCTTCTGTCAGAAAGCATCCGGCGAATCAACAGCGATCTCGAAAATTCAGCGAGATATCATCAGTTTGTGAATCATCAGCGATCTTGATGACTCAGCGAGACATCACCAGCGAGATACCAGTCCAGTGAATCATCTGTGATCTCGGAAACTCGGCGCGATACCAAGGACCCAGTAGGTCGTCAACAATATCGAAAAACTTATCAAGATTTAATCAAATCAGTGAAACAACAGTTTACAAGAAAACTCAGCGAGCCAGTGATAGCGATCCACGATAGCGTTCTCGAAAACTCAGCGAGATACCAACGACAGGTTAATCACCGGTGATCTCCAAAAACTCACCGAGATATCAGTGCAGTGAATCATCAGTGATCTCGAAGACTTAGTGAGATATAATTAATTCAGTGGACCATCAGCGATCTCGAAAAACTTAGTGAGATACCAGTCCAGTGAAACATAAGTGATTTCGAAAGCTCAGCGAGATACCAGCGACTCGGTAAATCATCGGTGACCTCAAAAAACTGAGCGAGATACCAGTGCAGTGAATCGTGATCTCGAAGACTCAGCGAGATATCATCAGTTAAGTGAATCATCAGCGATTCGAAGACTCAGCGACATATTTTCAGTTCAGTGAACTATCAGGTCTTGAAAAACTCAGTGCGATACCAGTCCAGTAAAACATAAGTGGTCTCGAAAACTCAATTAGATACCAACGACTCAATAAATCATCTGAGACGACAACAACCTCGAAAACTCAGCGAGATGTCAACAACCCAGCAAGTCAACAGCGACTTCAAAGACGCAGAAATATTGACAGCTGAAATTATTATTTGTGTAAGACAAACTCAACACGGACATTAGAATAAGCTAGTTGTAAAGTGAATAAATATATTGAACCTATTAATACACTCTTGTCTTGTAATCGAACCCTAGAATCCCGGCGAGCTAATCCAAGCCTTTAGAAAAAGACAAGAAGGTTCGTTACACGTGTATAATTACTAAAAAATACATTATATTTAACTTATATTCAAGTATATTAATAAAAATTTAGTAATTGGGTAAGGCACATCTATATTATGTGTCAATTTGCTGTGTGTGCCTAAAATACACAAACCTGTGGCAATAATTAATTAAACATTTAATGGATTAATCAAAAGTAAAACAAGTAAAAGTGTTGTCTTCGGTTTGGCCGAAGTCTAAATACCCTACACCCAAGTAACTAAAAAAATTATAATTTCGCCACTTATCAATCTTTGTATAAGGACCACTTTGCAAAGGGACCATTTTTGCAAATATTTTTGTAATGTCTAGATACTGCTGGATAGAATTACGTATTAATAATATCCCGTGTATGGGATATTGACAACTTTTGTATAAGTGAGCGGACCACGCCCATTTATATTTAAATTGGTAATACCTGTGGATACCTCGTGATAAAATTACGTGTTAGTATCTTATACCGTTTAGAAGATATTGTCAACTTTTGAACGAGTCCATTTTTGGCATGCATTTTTGTCATGATACATTGAAATAAAATTACGTCTCAATATCTTATACCATTTTAGTGATGGCGCTATATCTTCCAGAATCAAATCATACCCCAATATCTCGCACGGTTTATGAGATATTCACATTATGACATATGTGCCTTTTATGACAACGAGGTGCCTTTTTCAATCCCAAACTGCCCCACATAACAAAGAATATTTGTGCCGAATTTTATTGCGATATCTCTTTTCGTTCTGCCGTAATCGTTATTTCAACAGATAGACAGACAGACGGATGGACAGGGCTAAATCGATTCAGGAGGTGACGCTGAGCAAGAATATATTGTATATACTTTTCTATATCTATCTCGTCTCCTTCTCTGCGTTACAAACGGAAGAACAAAGTGAATATACCCTACTCCCTTCGGGTGTAATATAATAATAATAATAAATTTAATAATACCACAGCAACTAAGAATTACAGAAAAGCTCCATAGCAATTTTAAAAAATTGAAATTTACTACAAAAATATGCTATAATGGCGTGTAGAAGAATTTAGTATTTTAAATTTTTCATATTTCATGCAAGCAAACAAAGCTGTTGCAATTTAGTTTCACGTTTTATAAAGGCAATTCTTTTAATTAAAGCCAGTCAATTATATCGTACCTTTCTTACTATTGATGTGTTAATAAAACCCTGCAACCCTAAAAATACTGCAGGTTTGCGGCTATTAAATCAGCGACGTAATACCAAGTCAGGTCTACCTTGATTTTGAATCAATATATATATTATAGCCTTGGAATATTCTACATACAGCGTCTATGAATACCGGGGCACTGTGGTATAGAAGGGAACGAGTTATAATATATATCTAAATCATATATCTAAAAATTATACCTTATAACATTTTGCTATAACAAAATGTCTCTGAACACACTAACTTTATAGAACGGAAAGTTTTCAAAGGTTTTTTGTATGTTTTATTGTTAAAAATGCAAAACCTTCAACAAAGTGTTTAGATGCAGGCTTCAGATTTGTTTTTTTATAACGAGAAACCCTTTCAAAACTTCTTTTTTTTTGTGCAGGCAAAATAATTGTTCGAAACCTACCTACAAATTCTTCTTTATCTTGAATTTTACAAATAATTTTTTCAATTCAAATTAATAAAATCGACAGAACACGTAACAAGTTCAAAAGAAAAGCAATCGTGCAGCTGAATACTAAATTCCAATAAATTCCAAAGTTTAATAATACATAATTGTGCGGGAAAAGCAAAAATCTCATGAAATGTTTAGCATTTAAATTTTACGCCAATAAGCACTGAAAATTTTTGTTTTAGCCAACGTATGGAAACGGTGGATACGGCGGAGGAAAATAGCCTGGAAATGCTACTGTAGGTTGCAATGGAATTGATGTTGTAACAAAAGACGTAATGATCTTTGGAAGGATGTGTGTGGAAAACAATGTTGTGTATGCTGTTTTAGCTCCAAATGTAAGTTTCAGCACCTTGCTATTGGTTTCGGTTACCAGTGTCTGCTGCACGAAAGGAGATGTTACTGTTTGGAATTGTTGCGGAGCAGGTAATATGAAAGGATTAACTGAATTTTGCGGCTCTATTGTAGAAGCTGATGATAAGTGGGGTTGCCAAATTGTTTGCATTTTAATATTGAGATCATTAGTAAAAACGGATGGTTGCTGAGGAAGTGATTTTAATATGTTGAGTAAAGCCAACTGCTGCAATTGTTGTTGATTTAAATTTGTGGAAGGAGCCGATATGTTGAGCATGGTGTTATTGGAGTAGAGTTCAGTATTCAACTTATTTTCTCTTTCACTTTCTAAGTTACTTTCATCTCCGAATTCTAAATCAAAATTTATTTCTGAACCAGCCTCGTCCAAATTTATATTAAAGTCTTTCAAATTTCTCGATGGAATAAATTTATCTGTATCATGTGGTAAAATAGTTTTAGTTACTGTGATTAGGTTTCTTACTTCATACGTCTGAATCGCTGTTAAATAATAAGTTGAATTTTTAGCAGCACGTATGACTGGCAATACTTTGGTCTTTAAATTTTTTTGCAGATATGTATATGACTCAGTAGTAACCTCCAGACTAGGTGTTTCTTCACTACCCGTCAACAAAGTTGGTGAAAGTGTAATAATACTGCCATCTAACTTAGTAACTTCAAATGACTTCGTCAGAATATTTTCAGTAAGAGGGCCTTCTAATTTTGCAGTTGTACTTATCTCAGACTCGAACGATTTTTGGAATGTAGACGTTACTGTAACATAGCGAGTTTTTCTAAGAATGCCAGCCTGAAAAATATATGGTGTTTTAATTGTTGCAATTTCGTAATATGTATCGTGAAAGTTTGGGGGTGTTGATATTTCGACGTTTAGAGTTTCTACAAGATACTTTTGGTTTTCTACAGAGTCGGCATTATTTACTACTGTCCCATCTTGTGATCCTGACGACTCCAAATCAGCATTCACGCTACCAAGCATTGAACCTGGAACAGTATTATTTGTATTACTTCTTCTCCATGATTCTGAAGTGGAAACCGTACTGTTATGAATTGATACACTGTTGCCACTTACTGGTTTTCGGATGTTGATTTTTGGCTTAGGAGAAATTTTATACTGCCATCGCCCCGGGCTTCGATTCAATTTAAACATGTGAACACTGGAAGATATGTCTGTTTCTGTAGGTAACGTGTATGTGCTTGGTTTAAACGATCTAAGGCCATCTCCAGTAAAATATGTCGGAGAAGCTCGCTTTTCGTTTTCTAAATTACGTGAGTGTTTATTTTGCCTCTTAGACTTGCTTCGATTTGAAGATTTTTTTTGCTTCCCGTGGTTGTTACTATGCTCCGTAAACTTTTGTGAACTAGCCGTGGCTTCCACCGTAGGGCCAGATGTTCTATGGCGGAACCTTTTAGACAGATCCAAACGGTGTGAGCTGAAACTATTAATTGAGGCTAATTCTTCCCTGTACTCCGATGCTTTGATAGGCGCTGCTGTTTTTAAAATACGAGGAGTTGCTGTAGGCGAAATTTTCGTTTTATTATTTTTTAAGGCATATTTCCACGTTGCACACGTTCCAATTTTGCCAGTATCGAGAAGTGTCTCACTTTCACTTTCATTGCTGCAAATTCTAGAGTTAAGCTGGCGAGCTTTGTTATGAGTTCTCGAACTGGGAGATATATCCACCAATTTGAACGTTTCCTCAATATATTCAGTTGGCTGCCGTGATAGCAGATCATATTCTGGTTTGTATGCATTGTTTTCAATGTATGCTGCTGTATTTTTCGTATCTTTAGCTTTTTGTTGGGGAAGTTGTTTGAACACGATTTCGCTGTGTGTATGAGAGTTTATTTTCGTAGAATGTGGTAACAACTTCGGGTTAATGCTTTCCGATGAATTAACGGACAATAACTTTGTTGGATTAATAGCAGTGTCGACTGTTTTGCCATAGTCCTTTATCGGTTTCGTTTTTATTATTTTCACAGGCTCGATTTTGTTTTCCGTAAAATCCAATGTCGGAGCACTCTCTGGAGAGAAAACCATAATTGTATTTCCAATTGTTGTTGTGAAGTCCAGGAATCCGTAAACTGTCTGCGTTATAAACTTCGTTGATATTGCAAAAGGTGTACCTGCACTCAGGCTGATTAAAAAAATATATGAAAGATTACACAGTATAAGGTTGGCCATTTCGTTTTAACAAAACTGTTAACCCAATTTACCAAAACTGTTGATAGAAAAATTGTTGAATTGAGTTCGCTTGGTTTAGCTGTGGTATTTTTGTTTTTACAAATCATGCGAATGTGTAAAAGTAAAAGCGATTTTGGATAATACAAATACTGACTTTGTGCAATATATAAATATAGTTGGAGAAACATTTCGTAAACGAGCATTAAGGGACATTGTACAAGCAGTAATCTTACAGCATTCTACGTTATATACATACGTACACGCTTTTCAAAGTGTACACTGAAAACTTTTTTTATATTTGAACAAACTCTTTTCATATTAAAATAGTTAATTATTGCTTCATTAATGGAGTTTTTCTAAATTCGACGAAATGTATGGAAATAAATAAAGAATTATTATATGAATATTTTCTCATGATGAATACCGATTAGATATGTTTTTCTCGAGCTCCCGCTTTTATTTATTTATTTATTTGTAAGGACTTAAACTAAACAAATTGCTTTATAGTTTAATTTACAGTAATTCAATTACAAATGTTTTATACTATAAAGCAAAACATACATACAATTTCAAAAAGATTTGACAAAAAGTTCAAAATTTTTCTTTTCGTTAGCCAAAAATAGTCCGAAAAGTTAATTGCAGAAAATACAGAATTAAAATCCAAACATGCATTCTGAAGAGGTTTATGCTTAAGGTATGAAGATCTGCAGAACATTAAATGAAGAGGCTTGTAACTTCTGGATGTACGACGAGGAACATTTAGATAAATGTCAGCTAACAAATATGAGGTATCCGTGACGCCAGATAAACAGCTCAAGATTTGACTCGTGAATGTTCTATTTTGGCTGTAATTAACAAGTCAACATTGAACTAAATTTCAGTACTCAGGTGAGCGTTTTTCCTGCTGGTATGAGTAAATGTCTGTTATTATCGAATTATTGAAATAGTTATGTCTGAATAATATCCAACTTGGATAACGGTATCAGTGCTCTGACTTATTTGTACTCATTACTTCTTTGAGAATTCTAACACATTAAAACTTGACTTTACGGTGCAGACGAGTTTTTCTCGAGCTACCGCTTTTATCTCCTGCCAGTGCTGTTTTGATTGTAATAAACTGCAACAAGTGATCAACAGTCTAACAGGCTTATTTTGTAAACTCACATCCTGCGTTCAGTTAGATTTTATTCTCTATTCTCTTTTGTTATTTTCTTAAAACATATGTTCTCTTGTCAGAAAAAAATAAAACTGAACGCATCACATCCCATGTCTTTGCAACGTACGTTGTTGGTAGTTTTACATGCTTTTCAAAGCTGTTGATGAAAACATACGAATTTTGTAACATTCGACTGCATGCGTTCATCTGTCATATAGCTCGCAAAAGAAAACCAGTCGTTTCTACTCTGTCGGTGTTTGTGGTCATTTTGTCAGTGAAATTTTTTTGCGTTAACATTTAATATTGAATTTATTTGCGTTCTTATAATTATTTTCCTAGTTAAAAGTTCAATATTTTCACAATAAAACTTCAATATTTTCACACAATGCACCTTCTCTACTTAATTGATGATTCTCCATGAAGCTAACCATTGTTGCCAGGTTACGCCACATTAAATTTTCATAAGAAATTGCGAAATTTACGTACAATATTACTTAATTTTAATTGAGATTATGTTGAAAATTTTAAAAATGTTCAACATTTAAAATCATGACAAAATTTAGCAAATAGATAAATTCTTCATGTATAAAAATGTTGGAGATCTCATTTAAGCAATTGCTCTCATACTTAGCATTCATTATACATGGTAACACTATGCCGATTGAAATAGTATACAAACTCATGAAGAATGACAGATAAAAGCAAAACCCGGTCAATTCTTACGAGTTCCCATCCCATGTTTCTGTAAGCTTAGAGAATACCTCGTTTTTGATCATGTGATAATTTGAACGCAGGAACTGAACGCAGGATGTGAGTTTACAGAATAAGCCTGTAATTTGCATTATTGTTGACAACAATAATGGTAGCAGAAATAACAGCAGCAGTAGCAAGAAAAGAAAAACATAACCATAGAGAGTTGTCTTCGTGTTATGTTATAATTAATGATATCGCAATGAAATTCGGCACAAATATTCTTTGTTATGTAGGACAGTTTGAGATTAAAAGTCGGCGAGATCGGTTAACAACCACGCCTACCTTACATACGAAAGGTAAAGGCACTTCGTTTCAAAAAATTTTATAATGTGAATGTCTCATAAACCGTGCGAGATATTAAGGTATAATTTTATTCCAGAACATATAGCGCCATTACTAAAACTTTTCCAAATAATGGGCGTGTCACGTCCACTCATAACAAAGTTGGCAATATCCCATGATCGGTATAAGATATTGATATGTAATTTTATCGGGATCTATAGGTAAGCATTACCAATAAGCTTGCCAAAAATAGGCGTGCCACGCCCACTGGTAACAAAGTTGGCAATATCTCTTGAAAGGTATAAAATATTGGTATGTAATTTTATCAGGATATATAGGGAAGCATTACCAATAAGCTTGACAAAAATGGGCTTGCCACTCCCACTCATACAAAAGTTGTCAATATCTTGTAAACGGTATAAGATATTAAAACGAAATTTTATCACGAGGTATCTACAAGTATTACCAATTTGTGTACAAAATGGGCGTGATCCGGCCACTTATACAAAAGTTGTCAATATCCCATAAACGGGTCAAAATATTAATACGTTCGTAATTCTTTCTAGCAGTACCTAGAGATATTACAAAAACATTTGCCCGAAATGGGTGTGGTACGCCTACTTACACAAAAGTTGTTAAGTGGCGAAATTATAATTTTTTCAGTTACTCGGGTGTAGGGTATTTAGATTTCGGCCAGGCCGAAGACAACACTTCTACTTGTTTTCTATTCTGCTCGTTCGCTGATGCCATATTTTCCTCAGTCTGATGTTAATTTATTCGTCGTACTAGCGTTCGGCGAGTACGACCTATGTTTGATCTTCGAGGCATTATTTAAAAATTCAAAGCGGATTAATGGTACACGTTTTATTAAAGCTTTGATTAATGGTACACGTTTAAAAATTCAAAGCTAACTTCTAGGCTAAATTTTCAAAGAGCGGTTTTATGCGTAGTTTTTAATTTGAAATATATGAAAATTTAATTTTTTTCAGTTCTCAATTCAAATCAGTTCACTTTTCAAATATTTTTCTGACATTCGACTGACCTCTAAATTTTTAATAGGTATTTTTAGACGTCATTTGACTGACCTCTAAATTTTTAATAGGTATTTTTAGACGTCATTTGAAATATATGATAGATTATGTTTTTTCAATGTTTTTTTTTTAATTTGACTGACTTAAAAAAATTAAATTCATAATATTTTTTATAAATTTTCAGATATATTGTACTATATCCTTCCTTTTTCATTATTACACCATAGTATTTATAATTAAGCACTATAAATCTTTTTTACCAAAAAACTTATATATGATATGAATATGAGCTCAATTGGCCCATTAGTATGGAAGTTCCATTATGGTGCCACCTATTAGGACCAAACCTAAATAAAAACCATCCTCGCAACCTATGTAACATAAGTTGTGAATATAAAGTCAATCGGTGAAGAACTTCAGGAGATTTATGGCTATGAATAAACGCACATTTACATTTATATAGAAGATATATAGATTATATAGAAGATAAAAGATAGAAGATAGACATAGATATAATACAAATTTTTAAATAAAAATAATTTTATTTTAAAAAATTGTAAAACTTTAAAAATTAATTTAAGACGGAACCGAAACGAGTTGATGAAAAGGTAAAATAGAGAATTCGAAACGAGTTCGCGAAAACAGTCCGAAACGAATTCGTTACAAAGCCGAGAAAGCGTAAAGCGTTGCCGAGAAAGCGAAAAATATGTGGAACATTTTTTCAGAAAATTTTTATAGTCTCATTCGATTCCAATAAATAAACATAATTTTCTAATGCATTTAATTTATATTAATATATCCTCTTACTTTTAATACAGTATTTAACATTGAAAAAATTTTTGTTGCATTTACATCTGGGAATGGAGTAAAATAGAATTCTTTATCAAAACTCATTGTAAGAACTTTCCGTATGGCACTAAGAAAGTGCTTATAAACGATTCTGACGCAAATAATCTACGAAAAGACATACATCATAAATGTACAAGTAAACAGTAACAGGAGAGAATATGATTAAATACATATTACTTAATAGTGAAGAAGAAAATAAAATTTAAAAATATTTTATATATGTGTTTTATAAGTTTTTGGAGTGTCGCACTTTCTGGAGTGTCACACAAATTTGTCCGCATATTTTCCGATTTCTCGACAACGCTTTCTGCTTTCTAGACTGCGTAACGAAATCGTTTCGGATTGTTTTCGCGAACTCGTTTCGTATTCACTATTTCAGCTTGAGCGGACTTCTGAAGACGAGGAATAATTATTTTTTTTAAGTTAAATTTTAATTTTTTTTTGAAGAATTGACTTTTTAAAACGTCTTTATTAGGTCGATTTCTTGTCTGTTCGGTTCAAATTTATGATTGATTTTAAACTAACTTCCCGATGAGGTAAAGACTTAAAAAACTTTAAACATAGCTCAAAACTGGATGACAATGCAATACTTGGTATAAACTGACCACCGACGCCCAGTTTCAGGCAGGAAACTTTGAAATGAAAATTTACGCATAGAAATATGCTTTATTTAGCATTTAATGTAATCATAATTAGGATAGTAACGGAATGTACCAAGACTTAAATCATCGTGCAATGTTCGTCTGTATCGAGCAGCGCGGGCTTGAACTTGCTTCCCGTTGCTCGTATGTTTCAGACGAACGGGCTTGAACAGTGTCTATTCGAATGGTTTCCAGTCTTGCTTCCCGTTGCTCGACTGTTGCGGATGAACGGGCTTGAACATTGCGTACTCGAACGGTTTCCAAAGATTTATATATAGATAAGCAATATTTTCTAAAAATTCGGAGAGAATAATCTTGTGAAAATTTTTCTGGAGAGGCCACGCCTACTTTGGAGTGTCACACAACTCTTCCACTATGACTTTTCTAATCGATTGAAGCATTAAAATTTTTTTTGTGAAAGCAGTTCTTTTTTCTGATTTCTCGGTTTCATAAAGAAATCCAAACCAATTCGCCAAGGCGGACCCGACTTTTCGGCTTCGTAATGAATTTGAAACCAATCCGATTTTGAAGCGATACGCACTGGGGCTAATTGGGGAGATACCAACTCATTAATAACCACACTACCCATATTTAGAGATGGAAAATTGCAGCCCGTCAAACGTTTTCAAGTTCAAGCACCATTGGGTTTTCCATTGGTCTTTTTCATAATTCTAAGTTTTCAGTTGATTTCCAGAATAGAATGCATCCTGGAGAATGAATAAATGACAAATGCTACTGATGTCAGCAACGTGTAGACTATGATCAACGATAAAAACATAAGTACATGTTTTCATATTATACTTTTTAATTCCCACAGAAACATTCCTAGTTCTTATAGAATCTCTAATAAAATCTTAAGCCGTTGCTGAAATGGTGGATCCAGAAATCTTAGTCAATTCAGGCTTACGTTGTTTACTCGTCACCTGGATTACGCCGTACATACGGAGTATTATCTGCTTGCATTTTTGCGACGCAATAACTTTGATTTTTCAGATCCATATACAATACGTACGTTCATATACAATACGTATTGTATTCTGATTCTGTCAAGTCTAAGTTAGAGTATGGATCTCTCATTTGGAATCCATACTATGCTACGCATGTCAATCGCATTGAGCGGATTCAAAGAAGATAAGGAAAATATAGAGCGTAATTTTTTAACAAAACATGAATCTTTTTCTAGAGTGTAACAGCTCGGAGATGATAGAAAGGCAGTAGTTATGGAATACGTCATTAATGCAAAGATCAACATCATTATTTAGCTGCCTGATGCACCCTTCTACTAATATTACCGCAGTCAGTTTAACTGTTACTCAGGATATAGCCAAGTATGGAAAACCCTTCACCGATGGAAAACATGTGAAAAATGCTTTTAAAATATGGATGGTCACCTTTTTCAAGATTTTAAGAATAAGAATGACATAATGAAGAGAATTAACGTCACTCCATTGTCAGCAATGACCATTCGCGAGAGAACTGTCCAGATGGCGAAAAGTGTAAGAAGCCAACGAATTGAAGACCAGAAAGTATCGTCTGAATTTTCTATTGCGTTTGATGAGCCATGTGATGTAAAAGATTAAGCACAAATTACACTACTAGTAGCGCGGTATGTATCCGAAACAGGTCTTGGTTAAGAATTATTGGCTCCTTAGGGGTCAAACTCGTACTACTATTTTGGAATACTAGACGACACATGAAATCGACCTAAATAAATTGGTTTCTATAGTTACAAATAGAGCACCAAGTATGAAGGGTAAAATCAAAGGTCCTGATTCATCAGGAAGCACTTTGTGCACAGACATTTCCAAAACAGATTGTACTCGTATGTGAGATAGATTTAGCCACTAAAACAGTAACCCAAATTATTGCAAAAGGACCTTCTCACAGACAGTTTTCTGGGTTATTAGATTAAGAAAATAGTCAATATTCTGATCTTTACATAACAAAGTGCGTTGGCTGCCCAGAGGCTCAGTACTGAAACGTTTCGCTTCGTGCCTTGAACATATTGAGACATTCATACTTCTAAAAGGAATTGAATATCCTGAGTTAAGTAATGATGAGTGACTGCTCAAAATTACTCCTAATAAAAAAATTTTTATTTTTGCGTTGGTATGACATCACATTTAAACAACTTGAATAAAAATCTACAAGGCAGAGGTAATATTGTACTCACTCTTTTAGAAGCGATACTTTCGTTTGAATAATAATTAACATTATATGTTAATTATATTTAATTAACATTTTTATGTCTGGAACATATGTTCCAGACATAAAAAATTGACACTTAGGACATTTTGAAACTTCAAGAGATTACAGAAACAATTCAGGTTGCAATATTTAGAGCTCATTTTTTGTCACAGCTATTGCAATAATGCAAGAGTATTTTAACACTCGCTTTAAAAATTTTAGCTCTGAAACATTTTTTAACAAACTAGTGGCCAAGGTGTAGGCTTGACCGCTTGTGCAGTTGACTTTATACGTCTTTACAGTGGGTGGCGATGACAAAATTTCGTATAGACTTCACAAATGTGCGTGGCTTGAGAGCGAATTTCTTCGCGGTCTATGCGTATGTTTCTACTCACCAACCGCATATAATGGCACTAGGCACTAGCGTATGTTTCTACTCACCAACCGCATATAATGGCACTAGGTGAGACCCAGGTGTCTGAGGGTGCAGATCCACTGGATTTTCACTTGCCTGGGTACCATTATTTTCATCACACAGAGGACTCGCCTTATATATTCGCAGTGATGTTGCGTACCAGTGTCAGCAACACCTTTGCACGACGGATGCCGAATTTAGCTCCATGTGGGTTAAGTTCAAAATCCAGTCGCACATCCTGCACTTCTGCTTCATTTATAAAAGCCCGGGTCTAGAGAAGCTGCCAACTTTTGATAAACTTGACAGTCTCTCTGATTCGATTTCTAAAATCCTGGAACCGTATCCGAACAGTGAAATTGTTGTTGTTGGTGATTTCAATGTTCATAATTCCAATTGGCTACGTCATTCGAGTCACACAACAACTGAGGGTTTGTATGTTGAGTTATTTGCTGAGTCTAATAATTTGAATCAATTAGTGAAGGAACCAACGCACTTTCCCTGCGTTGATGGGCAACACCAAAATATTCTGGACCTTTTCTTGGTAATTCGGACCACGCTACAATTTCTGCTACCTTCCTATATTCTAGCCTTCAATCCGCTCATCAGCCAGCTCCGAAGCGGAGAGTGTGGCTTTATGAGAAGGCTAATTGGGATGCGCTGAACTCCTTTTTCAGCCGTTTTAATTGGCACTTGTGTTTCAGGGATAGAAACATAAATGCTGTAGCAAAATTGGTAGAAAATATAATTTTATTTGGTGTGAGGTCTTTCATACCTAATAAAAGATTTTCCATTAAACCAAAATACCATTCCTGGTTTAATGCGATTTGCAGACAAGCAGTAAGGTCTAAAGAGGAAGCATTTACGAATTGGCGTTTAAACAAAACTGCTGATACTAAATTGCTGCCCAATCAGGCCAGAAATAGGTACAATGCCACTCTAAAGCGCGAAAAAGTTCTCTACGAACAGCGCCTTAGACGCAGAGTTCTCGAATACCATAAAGGTAATAAGAACTTTTGGTCGTTCGTGGGGAGAGTGAAGAATTAGACGCGATCGTCTATTCCAACTCTCCTCAAGGACGATCAGATCTTCACTAACTCGGTTGATAAGGCAAACTTATTAGCCAAAATGTTTGCTGAAAACTGCTCTCTTTCTGAGAGTAGCCAACCACTACCGGTGATCGATGGTGTGTCTCATATTATGCCTGAGATGCAAATTCGACCGCGGGCTGTTAAAAGAGTGCTTGTAAACCTCAACGTCAATAAATCCTCGGGACCGGATGGCATTTCAGCCCACGTGTTGAGAAAGTGAGCCTCAACACTAGCTCGCCCATTGCGCATCTGTTTAATTTATCGTTCACTTCAGGAGTTTTTCCTACTTCCTGGAAGATTGCCAATGTGCAGCCAGATTCCAAAAAAGTTGAGGCAACGAATCCTGCCAATTACCGGCCCATAGCAATCTGTTCAATGCTCTCCAAAGTTATGGAGAGCGTTATAAATTTTAACCTGATGAGGTATCTGGAGAGCAACCAATTGGTCAGCGATCGCCAGTACGGTTTCCGTGCTTACCACTCCACAGGCGATTTGATGGCGTTCCTCACTGAGCGGTGGAACAGTTGTGTTCACCAATTCGGTGAGAGTAAGGTTGTTGCTTTGGATATCTCCAAGGCATTTGACCGGGTGTGGCATAAAGCACTCGTGTCTAAACTGACTGCTTATGGTGTCGGTGTCAGCGGCCGTTCTATTCGGGTTGTGATAGACGGCTTTGCTTCCGAAGAGCACTCCATTAATGCTGGAGTTCCGCAGGGTTCGATCCTGTCTCCGACACTTTTTCTCATTTTTATCATTGACATCAAACCCCGTCTGCTCGTTTGCTGATGACAGCAGCATTTGTCATTCATAATCATTCTCAGGCGTCCTTCTATTCTGGAGATCAATAGAAAACGCAGAATTATGAATGACACACTCCAATCTGTCTTCAACAAAATCCAGGAGTGGGGTCAAGCGAATCGGGTCGATTTTAATGCGCGGAAGACCCAATGCTGATTGTCATTGACATCAAACCCCGTCTGCTCGTTTGCTGATGACAGCAGCATTTGTCATTCATAATCATTCTCAGGCGTCCTTCTATTCTGGAGATCAATAGAAAACGCAGAATTATGAATGACACACTCCAATCTGTCTTCAACAAAATCCAGGAGTGGGGTCAAGCGAATCGGGTCGATTTTAATGCGCGGAAGACCCAATGCTGATTGTTGACCCACAAGCGTCTGGCGGGCGACAACTTTCCACCTTTAAATATGGGTGGTGTGGATATTAATGAGTCGGAGGCTCTTGATGTTCTGGGCATGTCAATACAATGCGATCTTCGTTGGAACGATCACATTTTTGATGTGTCGAAAGAAGCAGCCAAGTGCTTAGGCTTTTTAAAGCGGTGCAAGAAATACTTCACTCCAACCGACCTTCGCTGTATCTACATCACTTATATCTGGTCGTAAATGGAGTACAACTCGCATATTTGGTCGGGAGCTTGGAAAGCATATCCTCAGCTCCTGGACCGTATACAAGGTCGTGCGATAAAACTTACAGGGGACTGTAGGGTATCCAGCTCTATTGAAACCTTGGGATGTCGTCGGGATGTGTGGTGTAACCTTATTTTACCGTTACTTTAATGGTAATTGTTCCTCTGAGGTAGCCAGCCTGATTCCTTCGGTTCAGGTATTCAAAAGATCTACTCGGCTTTCCAGAGCGGTGCACCCCTTTTACGTCTCGACCCCATTCCAACGCACTACCCACTACCGCGAGAATTCGTTTTTCGGTCGCGCAGTTAAGTTGTGGAATAGTCTCCCTGCGCATGTTTTCCCACCCACTTATAACGTCGATGCTTTTAAAAGAGGTGTAAATCGACACTACTCCCACTTTTCCCCTTCCCACTAACCTTCCCTTGCTTCTCTCCCCTTCCTTTCTAAACCAACGAATGCTTTGCATGGATAGAGCTCAATTTGAGTTGCAGCTGTTAGAATTGAAAAACAAAGATCAATGGACAGAAAAGTTCACAAATTAGTCTCACACCAGTGGACGGATCTTTCGAAATGTAGGAAGACGTAGGAATTATATTTGAATCATTGAACTGTCTTCCTGATTTCTATGATCAAGTGAGAATATGTGCATCTGGCATCTTGACGATTTTCGAATCTACTTACTACTGTGAACAATTCTTTTAGATAAGACCATTATGTAACGAAGTTCCGGTCTTCCGGTCTTAAGCGCGGATGAGCTCGCCGGATGGCCACGGTTCGTCAACAGAAAATTTATACTCTGTTGGGACTTCTGTCTAAATACAACTTTTATTCACGGTTTTCTTTGTACACGGGACTTAAATCTATGTCTTAGAAGGCTTGTATGTTGCGGAGCGTAGACGCGCTGACTGGCCCTTTGCTTAACGTGACGTTCGATGTTCTGCTGTCGTCCGTCGCTTGGGTCACACTCCGAGTCTAACGACTCGCGCTGCCAGTACAGTCGACAATAGATATAGCCTCCACGACGCAAATACGCGTTACCCTGTACGAGTCAAAGTCGAATAATTCCCGCTATATGTATAGCCGAGCAGCCAAATCTAACGATTCGCGCTGACTACTATAATTGGCAACCGAGTCTAACGACTCGCGCTGCCAGTACAGTCGACAATAGATATAACCTTCACGGCGCAAATACGCGTTAACCTGTACGAGTCAAAGTCGAATAATTCCCGATATATGTATAGCCGAACAGCCAAATCTAACGATTCGTCCTGACTACTTTAGTTGGCAACCGGGTTTAACGACTCGCGCTGCCAGTACAGTCGACAATAGATATAACCTTCACGGCGCAAATACGAGTTACCCTGTACGAGTCAAAGTCGAATACTTCCCGATATATGTATAGCCGAGCAGTCAAATCTAACGATTTGCACTGACTACTATAGTTGGCAACCGAGTCTAACGGCTCGCGCTGCCAGTACAGTCGACAATAGATATAACCTTCACGGCGCAAATACGCGTTACCCTGTACGAGTCAAAGTCGAATACTTCCCGATATATGTATAGCCGAGCAGTCAAATCTAACGATTCGCACTGACTACTATAGTTGGCAACCGAGTCTAACGACTCGCGCTGCCAGTATAGTCGACAATAGATATAACCTTCACGGCGCAATTACGCGTTACCCTGTACGAGTCACACCAGGGTCTTGTTATGTCACTGTAACGTACCTGTCCCTTGTCTCGTTGTTCTCCTTGTTTCTTTTCAGTGCTAAGTCTCGGCGGAACTCAAGAGCTTACGTCCGTTCTGTGCTGTGGTCGGGATTCGAAAGAAAAGCCTCCTGCTTTCAGTTCTGCGTTGTCTACTTGACTCCCTTTGTCGTTTCTTATGTATCTTGCCTCGACCGTAGTATGTGTTCGTGAGTTCTGCGTTGGCTGTTTGCTCTCTCTGTATACTTGTATTTGTTTCGAGTTTTCTGTATTTGTCTTCGCTTCAGTTCGCTCGCTCTCTCTCGCTCTTTGTTGTCTTATGCGTCGGGCCTTAATTTACTATATAGACACATTTTGAAATCTCTTATACTTAATACGTTAGACTCTTATAACTTGTCTTGTACGCTATAAGAAGCAATTCTATTAAGGTGTGTTACCTTACAATAATAAACAGTAAAGTTAACTTTAATCCAATATATATATAATGACAAAACTAAATATTTCCACTTCCTGTTGAATAACGGAAATAATAATGAGCTTTCATGATAATACTTAAATCAATTCTGAAAATATTAATATCTGTGTGGCGGAATTCGCCATCGAGATTCCGTCGTTACACCTTCCCCCTACTTCGGATTGGAGATGATGACTCTTCCGGCCCTGGTAATCTGGATCCGGTACCTCTGACCGTCGAAAACTCGTAGGACCTTGATCTGCCGTCCAGGTGTCCAGTGCGCACGAATGCTGGCCGCTTCCAATTCGAGGGCACTGAGGTTGGGTTGCGTGGCATTTTCGGCACCAGGTGAAAGCATCACGGCGTCCCCGGGCACCTCGGAGTTTTTGGGTACCTCGGTGGTTTCAGGTATCTCGGAGTTTTTGGGTACCTCGGTGTCTTCAGGTACCTCGGCGTCGGCGAACATCTCGGTGTCTTCAAGGATCTCGGCGTCGGTAAGCATGTTGTCGTCTTCGGTAATCGCTTGCCCCCATAGCTCTGTATTCACGGTGATGGCGTCGTCCAGGAAATGGTCTAAAAACCGCCCGATATCATCATCTGGACTGCCGGCGACGATATTGGCGACCTCCATCTACGCTGGGGTTTCCGGCTCGACTAACGGTGGGGTTACCCCGAGGATGTCCAGTCGACTTCGGTTGTCCTGTGGCAGGAATTGGATTGATACGCCAGCCAATGCGGACGCCTGAGCTACCTGTGCTGCGTGGGCGGGGCATTGGGTCAGTGGGCGGGGTACTCCTTTCGGCCAGGTGCTTCCTCGCCGGGCCTCGCCTGTCCAAATATTCGGATGTAGCACTGTCCTAATGGTGCGGAATTTGGTTGTCGAGATCTGCTGCGTGTACCCCGGCCCGGTCACCACATCTTCGTATGACGTCACGGTATTGGAGGTTGTTACCAGCCCATCGTCTCCACTACTTTCACCGTCATCTTCGGCTGCCTCTTCGCCCGACTGGCTGTCGTCCTGGCTTACGTGGGCTACGCTACCGCTCACGTCAGGCGATGGGGCTCTTTCGGGGTCGTAACCTCTACTACCACCTGGGGCTGCGCTCCGCTGATGTGGGTCCGGTGCGCCGGTGCTACCGAGGTTGTCCTCGGTGGGTCCTGGACCGCCTTCCGACTGAGGTCCCCACATGTATACATGAGGGGTATACCCACATGAAGTCGTCGTCGTCGCTGGAGTCTTCTCGCGGTACCTTGCTGGATGGTTCGCCCTCCGGGTCTACTATTACTCGTCGTAGTCGTACTCGTGGCCACTTGCCTTCGGGGTGGTCGACGACTTCCTCCCATTCTCCGCTCAAGCGGCGCGTCCGAGGCTGCTCGCGATTAACCCGTTCCATGTTCGCCCTAAAGTTTCGCGCACTACTACTGAACTTGTCTTCGTGTTCCATCTGCCTGCATTCACGGTCACCGGTCGACTGATTTATATCTGTTCGTTGTTGGCGACCCCTACCTCGCGTGTGAGACTTGACTCGGTGACAATTTACCGTAGGAGTTTCGTTGTCGCTTTCGCTGGAATGGTTATGTACATTTCCGCTGTTACTGGGTGGGTGGAACTCTTTGAGCTCGGATACGTGGGCGCTTTTCACCAAGTTTCCTGACTTTTACTATCACTGGGGAAATGAAACTGACTCCTGACTTTTACTATCACTGTGGGTGCTGTTTGTGCAAACCCTGTTGGCCGGCCCTCGGCCTCCATTTCTGTCGACGTAGATTGTCGTATTTGGCTTGAACCCGTGCTGCTTGTCGCATATTTTCCTTTGCTATGGCGAACGCTTTTCGAATGCGTTCCGCGTGTTCGGTTCGCTCCAGTACCTGTCGTTTCGCGGTCGAAGAGGGCGTTTGGGAGGCGTGGCTCTCGACCTTAGACTAGGAAGGCGGGGCTGTACCCAGTCGCTTCGGATAGGCTGGAGTTAAAGGCCAGGCTGAGTTCGGGGAGCAGGTCGTCCCATTTTGCTTGTCGTGAGCCAACGTATTGCGCCACCATAGTTTTCATGGTGCGATTGGCCCGCTCTGCCAGATTTTTTTGGGGAGTGTATGGGGCTGTGTACCGATGCTCTATACCGAGCTCTCGTACGAAGCGTTGAAATGCGCCACTGATGAACTGTGCGCCGTTGTCCGATATAAATATTTTCGGCACTCCAAAACGTGCTAAGATACGCTCTCTGAATGCCCGTATTAGCACCTGCTGCGTTGCGCTCCTGCATGGAACCAATTCCACCCACTTGGATAATTTGTCTGTAAATACCAATAGAGCCGTATTCCCGTGGGTGGACTTAGGCAAAGGACCAATAAAATCCGCGGTCACCGTTGTCCATGGTTCTTCTGCCAGGTGTGTTAGCATCTCTCCTGCTGGCTTTTGTTGTAGCACCTTGTAACACTGGCAACTTTTACATTTCCTCACATACTGACTTATCTGGCGATACATCCCAGGCAAGTAGTATTTTTGGGCCACTCGAGCAATCGTTTTACGTATCCCTAAGTGCCCAGCCGTCGGCGCGTCGTGGTTTTCGGTCATCACTTCGATACGCTGGCTTTCGCGTACGCATAACTTCCACTGTCCGTGATCGCCGTCATCGAATTCCCTTGGTATATTTCGGTACAGCTTCCCGTCCTCAATGCAGTAGTCGGGGTACTCCTCGGGATTCTCTTGTACTTCCCTGTACTTAGTTTCATACCAGGATCGTTGAGGGCTCACCCTGGTTCTGGCGCAAACCTCCTCCGTGGGTTGACGCGAAAGTGCGTCGGCCACCACATTTTGCTTACCCCTTCGGTATTGAACCTCGTATGTATGCTGCTGTAGCTCTAGCGCCCATCGAGCGATCCGGCCTGAAGGGCTCTCGATGGAGTTGAGCCATTTTAGTGAGAGGTGGTCCGTGATGATGGTGAAAGCGTACCCTTCGAGGTATGGCCGCATTTTCCGTACTGCCCAAACTACCGCCAGACATTCTTTCTCCGTTGTTGAATAATTCTTCTCAGCGCCGTTCAGATGGCGACTAGCGTACGCTATCACTCGTTCTTGGCCGTCTAGTGTCTGTGTCAAGACGGCTCCTAATCCGTGATCGCAGGCGTCGGTTTGTAAGAAGAATCGTTGCTTGAAGTCGGGGCAAGCTAGTACTGGCGCTTCGGTGAGACGTCGTTTTAAGTCTTCGAATGCGGATTGGTGTTCTTCTTTCCACTGGTAATGCTTCCCCTTTTTCAATAGTGAGGTAAGCGGGTGAGTCACTTTAGCAAACTCCGGGACGAATCGCCGATACCAAGAAGCGACTCCCAGAAACCTTCGAAGTTCCCGGACATTCTGTGGGGGCTGCAACTCCTTGATAGCCACAACCTTGTCCGGATCCGTGTGTATCCCTTGTTCGCTGATTACGTGTCCTAGATATTTTATTTTGTTTTTGAAAAACTCACACTTATCGGTGTTTAGGCGTAGTTTGGCCTCTTTTAGTCGGCGGAAAACCTCTCTTAAGTTGTTCATGTGTGATTCCAGGGTATCTCCGGTCACGATGATGTCGTCGAGATATGCGAACGCTACTGGCTCCATATCCGGACCGATCACAGTATCGAGTGCTCGTTGAAACGTGGCGGGCGCTGAATGGAGGCCGAACGGCATAACCTTCCATTGGTACCGTGAAGGCCGTGTAACCTTTGCTTGACTCCTCCATCGGGATCTGCCAATAACCGTTACGAAGATCCAAACTACTTATATACTTGGCGTCTCTCAGCCTGTCCAATATGTGGTGAATCCGCGGCAGCGGGTAGGCGTCAGGTATGGAGCGCGCATTGAGTTGGCGGTAGTCGACACATAGCCGCCACTTCCCAGTCTTTTTCTTGACTAGTACTATGGGCGCGCTGTGTGGGCTCCGAGATGGTTCTATGCAGCCTTGCTTCAGCAGCTCGTCTATCTCGTCATCGATAATCTTTTGCATAGCCGGGTTCCGCGGGAAGTATCTCTGTTTGATTGGTCGCTCATCGCGCATGGTTATCCGGTGACTGGCTATGTTCGAGATCCCCTGAATCTCCTCGAATCCTTGCAGTTCTTGCCTCAAGAAAGCTTCGATCTGCCCTGGTTCGTCCGACTCCGCTCTTGCACGTGTGCATCTGCCTGGGGTGTATTGCACTTGGGTTTCCCTGATTTCGGTGGCGCAGTCACCGCATCGGTGCCGCAGTCACCGCTCTGAGGGCCTCCCGAACCACCTGTGCTTCTCCATTCGCCAAGCAGATTCTCGTCTCCATTTTTATACGCTTACCCGATCTGTACAACTTCCGTGCCGTTTGGCTGCTCATAAAGCTCCTCGTAGCTACCGTATCTAGAGTGGCCTCCATGGATTCACCTGCAATTTGCACCATGGCCACGACGCGTTGTCCTTCTGTCCTGAGTCCGTTGCTTGTTTCCGAGGCATTGGGGCCGTCTAAACACTCCCTCGATTCGGGTGTTGCCCCTGCCCGTTTCCCGTCTGCCTTCGACAGCATTCTCGTGTTCTTATACCCTTGCGTCCGCAATGCCAACAAAATAGGAGCGGCTCTCCTCGGCAATCGCGTGCGAAGTGTCCCTCTTGTCCACACCTCCGGCATGCGGCATGCGGGTTTCCGACGTGGGTACTTCGCTCGTCCACCACTTGACGGTGACAATCGTCGCCTCCTACATTTCCTCTGGGCCATTTAGTTTCCACAGTCCTCTGCGACCTTTGTGGAACTGGTAGTTGCGCGTCTGCCTTCAAGTTTTCCCAGTCTCCAGCAAGATTTATCAATTCCTCCAGGCTGTTAAATTGTCCGCGCTTCACATAATATCGTAGCTCGTGATAGCTGTTATGATAGATTCGTTCGAGTCGCTCAATTTCGGTCAGATCGGCATGTCGCATTAGACCTTGCAAGGACACCACATAGTCCTTGAAGCTTTCTCTTGACCCTTGTTGCCGCTGTCGGATGTCGTCGTCCAGCCTCTCAAAGAAACGAGGTTCTTTATCCGATCGAGCATGATCATAGAGCCCGTACTATTTAGGGGGCCACTTGCTGTAGGGTTAAAATAATAATACCCTTCTGGCATAGGGTCGGTGCGCGGTCGCCCATCTTGTTGTTCTACAGCTGATGTCGCTTGTACGGCCGAAGTGAATGTCGCTGGTCTTCCTAGAGTTGCGGGTGTTTTCAAGTTTACATCTGACGCCTTCTGTGCGGCCGAGACAGACTCCGATGGAGGTGTCTCTAGAGTGGAAGATGCTTTCGAAGGTCCAATCGACGGTGATGTGCCTTGTCGGTGATCTTCCTCTAGTTGCCTGAGCCGCTTCTGCACTTCGAGGGATAGTCCAGATCCCGTCGCAAAAGCCGCGAGTCGCTTCCTGAGATCGTCCACCGTGCCTTCGGTCTCAAACCCGAATTCTTTCGCGCATTCTATCAATGCATATTTGCGTAATACATAAATCCAGGAGACCCCTCCCATCTTCTTGTGGTTGTCTTCCGGTTTGATTCCTTCTATTACTGGCAGAACTCACAGCTTGTAGACTTGTTGTATTTGACAGGGTCCCTGTTCGGGCGCCACTGTAACGAAGTTCCGGTCTTCCGGTCTTAAGCGCGGATGAGCTCGCCGGATGACCACGGTTCGTCAACAGAAAATTTATACTCTGTTGGGACTTCTGTCTAAATACAACTTTTATTCACGGTTTTCTTTGTACACGGGACTTAAATCTATGTCTTAGAGGGCTTGTATGTTGCGGAGCGGAGACGCGCTGACTGGCCCTTTGCTTAACGTGACGTTCGATGTTCTGCTGTCGTCCGTCGCTTGGGTCACACTCCGAGTCTAACGACTCGCGCTGCCAGTATAGTCGACAATAGATATAACCTCCACGACGCAAATACGCGTTAACCTGTACCAGTCAAAGTCGAATAATTCCCGATATATGTATAGCCGAACAGCCAAATCTAACGAGTCGCGCTGACTACTATGGTTGGCAACCGGGTCTAACGACTCGCGCTGCCAGTACAGTCGACAATAGATATAACCTTCACGGCGCAAATACGCGTTACCCTGTACGAGTCAAAGTCGAATACTTCCCGATATATGTATAGCCGAGCAGTCAAATCTAACGATTCGCGCTGACTACTATAGTTGGCAACCGAGTCTAACGACTCGCGCTGCCAGTACAGTCGACAATAGATATAACCTTCACGGCGCAATTACGCGTTACCCTGTACGAGTCACACCAGGGTCTTGTTATGTCACTGTAACGTACCTGTCCCTTGTCTCGTTGTTCTCCTTGTTTCTTTTCAGTGCTAAGTCTCGGCGGAACTCAAGAGCTTACGTCCGTTCTGTGCTGTGGTCGGGATTCGAAAGAAAAGCCTCCTGCTTTCAGTTCTGCGTTGTCTACTTGACTCCCTTTGTCGTTTCTTATGTATTTTGCCTCGACCGTAGTATGTGTTCGTGAGTTCTGCGTTGGCTGTTTGCTCTCTCTGTATACTTGTATTTGTTTCGAGTTTTCTGTATTTGTCTTCGCTTCAGTTCGCTCGCTCTCTCTCTCGCTCTTTGTTGTCTTATGCATCGGGCCTTAATTTACTATATAGACACATTTTGAAATCTCTTATACTTAATACGTTAGACTCTTATAACTTGTCTTGTACGCTATAAGAAGCAATTCTATTAAGGTGTGTTACCTTACAATAATAAACAGTAAAGTTAACTTTAATCCAATATATATATAATGACAAAACTAAATATTTCCACTTCCTGTTGCATAACGGAAATAATAATGAGCTTTCATGATAATACTTAAATCAATTCTGAAAATATTAATATCTGTGTGGCGGAATACGCCATCGAGATTCCGTCGTTACAATTATTATAAACAAATTAAGAAGTTCGTTTAATGACGAAAGCCTCATAAGTTGCATGAAATTAAAAACTTCTGATAATTCAGCAAAGTTGGAACAACTTTGTGCCTCTTCTCAATCCCAAAAATCTCACTAATATTACATATTTCTGTTTTATTATATTTACATTTAATTTGTATTTTAAGCAAAGCTATATAACGTACGGAAATTAGGTTTATTACTAATAGGTTTATTTTAATTAGTTATAAAAAAAAGTTTATCCGTTTTCTTCAATACGTTGAATTATATACGGAATCCAAGTTCCGCAAGCGAGGCATTAAAATTCATATCGCTAAACTCCCACTTGCCCAATAGACAATATGGTTTTTAGCAGAATTCCAATTCCGCAAGAATTGACACACATATCTGGCTAAACCGAGCCAGCAGGTAATTTGTTTTAGCTATAAGAAACAGTCAGGTTTATAATTTAATAGTGTACGGACGTCGTGTCCGAAAAAGAAAACAAGTGTTTCTCGCGAAGAAAACCGAAGATCGCGGGAGTTAAAGAAAAAAATAAATAAGAAAATAAAAGGGAAAAAATTTTAGAAAAGAAATAAAAGTGAAAAGGTGGAAAGAAAAGTGATTTTAAATTAAAAAGAATAAAATTGTGAGAATTTTAATAAAGGAAAAAGCTTGAAGAGTAAAAATCCGAAAGATAGAGTTTTAAAAGTTGAAGTGAAATTAATTGAAAGTGAAAAGGTGAAAAAAGAACGATTATTCGATTTAATTAAAGTTGTAAGAAAATTTGTGAAAGTTTTAAGAAGGAAAGATAGAAGTGAAGTTTGAGAGGTGAAAGTGAAAATAATAAAGAAAGCTTTGAAATTAAATTTATATAAAAAAAAAAATAAAATAGAAATATTATAATAAAAAAATTAAAATAGCAATAGAAAAATTAAAATAGCCACTAATAGATAGCCACTAATAGAAATAGCCAATAATAGAAGCACTAATCTCCAGTTCTTTTCTGTACCGTGTGACGAACCTTTCTTTGGCTGGCGTGGAGTAGCTACTGCGCGTCCAGTGGTTCGGGTCACAATACCTGACGACAATAGTTCTCTGTTGCACCTATATGTAAACCCTCCCTGACCCCTCTAATTTCTGAACACAAGCGGTTTACTATGAATAACTTTATTTAGCGATTTGTTCTTAAATTAGGACTTAAATAACCTAGACGTATGGGACGTGGGGAAGTCAAGGATGGGAGCCCGTCGGTTAACAAACCACACGGGGAGACAGGATTGTGAAGGATTCAGGAGAGGAGCCCGTCGGTTAACAAACCACACGGGGAGACAGGATTGTGAAGGATTCAGGAGGGGAGCCCGTCGGTTAAAAAACCACACGGGGAGACAGGATTGTGATGAGGTTTCGCACCTACTGGTTACACTGTAAATGATTATAACTCACTCTGCTGAAAATCCGTCGACGGACGTTGGTTCTATATCGCAAAGGGATCAAGGCACGGTTAGAGGTGTCCTTCGTTGAATACTCGCCACACTCCGCGTTAGCACTCGAGATGTTTGTCACTTTTTTTTTAAGAAAAGAACTTGATGATACGCGAAACGCCTTGATGCGCGATGGCTAGATCACAGAGAATAGAGACCGATTCCTGAACGTCGGCCTCTTAAATAGTCTCCCACTGGACTTCCAGCGGCGGCGGTGTGAGTAGCTTCGCCACACGGCGTCCGGCTCTCTCCCTCCCGGGGGATCCCGTTATCCATGTTCTACTCTTCCTGAGTCACAATTTACTCAGCGCGTTGTTGTTTGCGGGATTTTTCCCGTCCCTGGCTGTTGGTGTTGGTAGGCTCTACTTCCTACTGCTGACGCTTGCCGCCGAAAGATGGCGCTACAACCGTCGAGGTTGTAGTCGCCGCTAAGTGTTGAGTTGTGGGGACCCACCGGTGGTGGATCCCTCCACAGGATGACGATGTCTCGCTGTTGTTGTCTTCATCTCTTGTTTTGTGGGAACCCACCTTTGGTGAGTTCCTCACACTCTCTTCTCACTTAGGGGGTGGAGGGAAATGGTGGTCCCTTGGGAGCCCAGGGCGATCACCACTCGATAATCCCTGAAGTGGTATCGCAGTCTCCGTTTGGCATTGTTAGCCGTTGCGCGTCGCTGTAGCTCCTCGCACCGGAAAATGATGTTGGCGCAGATATGAGGAGGCAGCAGCTGGTGCCCTCTGGTGTGGAAGTCGTCCAGTCCTACGAACGTCATCCCCTGGACTTGCGGTGGTACTTCGCGATTCTGCCCCGAGGTTTGCGGTGGCATCGCAGGTGTCTGATGTGTCATGCCAGAGACGACTTCGTCCCGGCTGTTACTGACGAAGTCAAATTTGCTGGAGGTGTGCCCTCGGCATGGATCTCCGCATAGAGCTGGTCGTAGAACCCTCCTTCGATCGGGTCGTAGAGGTACCCGAAACTGACTGGGCATTCTAGGGCCAGATCCTCTTCGCTAACCCGATGCCACGGGTGTTCGATCACCGTCTGGAGTATGAGGTCGTGGCCTGGTGGTGGCGGTGTTGGAGTCGAATTCATAGCGGCCATTGGAGGGGGCGGACTTGCCTCGATGGCCCTGTTTAATGCGGCATCCACCTTGAATCCGTAACTGTTTCCTTCATATGGCTCTTGGCTGACTTTGACCCATTGCACGGTCTCATCGTTCTTTCCGTCGGTCGTGTGTGCCAGTTGGGCTGTGATAGCGGCTGATTGTTCACTGTTCGTGATATCTTCCTTTGCCTGAGTGGGCTGCGCCTCGTCGTCGAAGTCTCCTGCGAGCTCGGACGTGGCCTCGGGCTCCACCCGTAGGCTGTAACCTTCGTTGGACTTCGGCACGTGATGAAATTCATCATTGTGCTCCTTGGCCGGCTGCGCTGTTGTAGTGGTTTGGCGGTTACTCATTTTGTCGCCTTCCTGGGCCTGAGTGGGCTGCGCTTTGTCACCGAGGTCTCCGGAGAGTTCGGACGTGGCCTCGGGCTCCACTCGTAGAACTTCAACGTGGGGAAGACGCTTACGTCCTTTCCTTGCTGCGTGGCGAGTTGTCTGAGCACTTGCGCGATCGCCTTGCGCTTCTGCTGTGGGTTGAACGGGGTGTCTTGGCGTGCCAGCATTCTCGCCTTGAGGGCTGTTGGGTCCTTGCTGATTTGTTCCACGTAGTGGAGCATGAATACGCCACAGTCGTCGCCGTTTGTCTGTCGTGGTATCCTGGCGTTGATCAGCGGGAGATTCCCCTCCGTGAACCGGGATGGTTCCACCTGCAGCTCGCGGTCTCGGAATACCAGTGACAGGTACTCGCGTATCTGGGCTGCCCTCTCGGTGTCGGCTTGTTGATACAGCGAGTCCAGCTGTAGGATGCAACCGTACCCACGCTTAGTCCCGGCGCTTGGTAAGTAGGCAACCATTGCCTCCCAATGGTCCCCTGAATTTATGGGCCACACGATGACCGTCATCGCCGTGAGGTCTATCTTCCTCGTCCAACGACGCACGGATTGGTGTTGCCGGTGCTCTGTTGGACCCAGCGGAGGTATACACCCACCAATACGTCGTTCAGCCACCTGCCGCTGCTGAGCCTTTCGAAATCTCGGACTCGCACCTGGATTCCGCCTGGGCCCGGGGGGTATTGGAGTAGCAAACCATCCTCCGCTTCCGTTGCGTACGACATCTTCCGTTATGGATGGAGTGGACTGGTCCGAGTTCGTTAGTTATAATGAAAGAAGAAGGCGTTAGTGTATTCTAGCGGTCCGGGTCGATCGCTCGTCGATTTGTCTGTTCGGATGCTTGTTCTGTTGTGTCTGTGGTCCGAGTGTCGGGCTACTCGGTCGGGCGCCCTCTCTTCCCCTTCTGAGTCGCAAGGAGATGTGTGGGCGACTCGATATAGCTTCACTTCGCTGAGATGTGCAGTGCATGTCCGCTCCGATCCTTCCAATTTAAGCTGTACAATGACTGGGGAGCTGAATCCCATGACGCGGTACGGCCCGTCGAACTTCGGTGCCAGTTTCGCTGTAAACTTCTCGGCTGCGTTGGACAGGAAATGTGTTTTCGCCAAACTCGCTGGCCAATCTGTGGTTTCCAAGGTCGATGTCGTAAATTGTAGTGCCGCGCCTGGGCATGTGCTGCGCGTCGAAGGTTGCTTCGTACAATTTCAAAGATTCCCTGTAATCGTTGAGCTCGTCGATGTAGTGTGTTTTCGTCGTATAATGCTCGAGGTAATCGTGGTTCTCTTCCCTGTGTGAGAAAAGCTGGCGTGTACCCTGTGGACTCGGAGGATGTGGTGTTGATGGCTAGCATGATCTCTGGGAGTTGTTCGTCCCAGCGCTGTTGGATCCCTTTTGCTAACTGTGCAATGATAGGTTTAACGTTTCGATTTGCTCTCTCGGTCGGGTTTTCCTGCGGCAACTATGGAGCGGTGAATTGCTGACGGATCCCCATCTTCTTTAAATATTCCTTGAAGTGGGCGCTGTTGAATTGTGGTCCGTTGTCACAAATGAGGACCTTTGGTTCTCCATAGCGGCAGACAATTCACTCACGCAGGGCTTTCTGAAGGCTCTCACTTGTCGTCTTGCGCAGAGGAACTATCTCCGTCTACTTGGAGAACTTGTCGTACATGACCAGTGCCATGGTGTGACCCTGCGGCGTGCACGGCAGCGGTCCTATGAAGTCAGCACCGATCGTCGACCATGGTTCGTTGCTCAGATGTGTCAGCATGTGTCCGGCTGGTTTTACTTGTGAGGGTTTGTATCTCTGGCAGGTTTCGCAGCTGTTGACATACCTTTTACTATCCCGCGCCATGCCGGGCCAGTAGTAGCGTTTGCCAATTCTGATTGTTGTCTTGCGAATCCCGTGATGTCCAGCGGTGGGCTCGTCGTGGTTCTCGGCGAGCACCCGAGGTCGCAGATCCTTAGGAACACACAACTTCCAAGGTGGCGAGTCATCGTCTAGATCGGATACTGGAAAATGTCGGTAGAGTTGTCCATCGAGGATTGTGTAATCCGGGAATTTCTCAGGGCTTGCCTTTACGTCTTGAAGCTTCGTGGCATGCCATCGGCAATCCGCGGTGTTGGCGTCCTGAACTAATAGAACGTCCGCTGGCTGCCTAGAGAGGGTATCTGCCACAACGTTCCACTTTCCTCGTCTGTATTTTACTTGAAACTGGTACTGCTGTAGCTGCCCACCGCGCGATCCTGCCGGAAGGGTTGTCTATGGAGTTGAGCCAGCGCAACGAGGAATGGTCAGTGAGGACGGTGAATTCGTACCCTTCCACGTACTGTCGCATTTTTCGAATGCCCCCCACTATCGCGAGACATTCCTTCTCGGTGGTTGAGTATCGTTGTTCCACGTCGGTGAGGTGGCGGCTAGCATACGCGATTACTCGCTCTTCTCCTTCTTGCTCTTGCGTTAGCACCACGCCGAGGCCATACTCGCTAGCGTCTGTTTGGAGGACAAATTTTTGGTTGAAGTCCGGCTGCGCGAGGACGGGCGCTTCGATTAGTTTATTCTTTATTGTTTCGAAAGCCTGCTGTTGCTCTGTGTCCCATCGGAAGCGTTTGCCTTTCTTGAGAAGTGTCGTCAGTGGTGTCGTGATGTCAGAGAAGCCGGGTATGAATCTACGATACCATGAAGCTGTGCCTAGAAAACGTCGAACGCCTCGTATATCGGTAGGGGGTGCCAAATCTCGTATTGCCGTGACTTTGTCCGGGTCGGTGTGGATACCGTCGGTACTCACTACGTGACCGAGGTACTTGATTTCCTCTTGGAAGAACTTGCATTTCTCTCTGTTGATTTTTAATTTTGCAGCTTTCAACCGGCGTAACACTTCCCTCAGATTGTCCATGTGATCTTGCCACGATTTTCTGGTGACGATGATGTCGTCTAAATATGCGAAAGCATAAGGTTCCAGTTCCGGCCCGATGA
This sequence comes from Sicus ferrugineus, assembly GCA_922984085.1. Taxonomy (NCBI): domain Eukaryota; kingdom Metazoa; phylum Arthropoda; class Insecta; order Diptera; family Conopidae; genus Sicus; species Sicus ferrugineus. The sequence continues at coordinate 19,793,021 of OV277350.1, forward strand.
CCTGGTCGAGCGCGGAGTGCACACCGAATGGCATCACACGCCACTGGTAAAGGCCACGGCCAGGTACGGTAAATGCCGTATACTTTTTGCTCTCGGGGTGCATAGGGCCAGTAGCCATTTTTGAGATCGAGGCTACTTATGTACCGCGCTTCTCGTAAACGATCCAGAATGTGTACAGACCCGGTCATTGAGTTGGCGATAATCAACGCAGACGCGCCATTGTCCGGTCTTCTTCTTGACCAATACCAGAGGAGCGCTAAATGGGCTGTTTGGTGGCTCGATGCATCCCTTCTGTAGTAGCTCATCCACTTCGTCGTTAATTACTTTCTGCATAGCGGGATTTCTCGGGTAATATCGCTGCTTGAGGGATCGTTCGTCCTTCATTACAATGCGGTGTGTAGCTATGTTTGACATGCCCTCCAATTCATCGAAGCCACGTAGTTCTTCGTCTAGGAATTTCTCGACCTGTACCTTGATGGGGATGTCTTTGGTGACGATAGCCTGTTGTCTTGTTGGGTTGCTTGCCGGTGGATTGCAAGCCTGTCTTGCTCGGTTGCTACTGGAGTTTAGTTCTTGTCCGGCTGAGGTGTCCGTTGCCTGTGTTAGGGTGCATCGCTCTGTTGGGCAAGCTGCTCGTTCCCTGAATTGGAGCCGTTGGCCTCCGCACTGTAGAGTGGTACCAATTTTTGCCAGGAAGTCCATTCCTAGCACCAGCGGATCGATAACTCCTGGCATGACTAGCAGGTCTACTACGCCACTGCTATTGCCCAGTTGAACTTCTGCTCGAAGAGACCTATGTACCACCCGCACACCACCGTCTGCCAGCTGGACCTTCACTCCTGTGCTGTCGGACGTCTCTGGGAGTCCCAGTTCCGCTACACGACTGGCGCTGACGAAACTGCGCGTGGCTCCAGTGTCCAACGTCGCCTCCAAATTCACTTCACCGATTCTCACCTTTGCCAGGATCTTCCAGCCATCGCAAAGCGAAGGTGTTGATGCAGTCGTCGTGGCTGCATAGGAGGAGCTTGTCGCACCTGCTGTTACTTCGTAGTTCCTTGTATTGCTCGTGTTTAATTTGGTTGGGGGGATGCCCGGTCTTGTGTTGGGGGGATTTACTGCACTTTAGGTTCCAACACCCCTCCTGTCGGTTGGTACTCCTCGGCGTTTCCCGCTCGCCTTCTGCAGCACTCGATGGTGCGCATACCGACTTTTCCGCACTCCCAGCAGAATATTTTACTGGGACGCTGACACGCGTGCCGGGGGCGTTGAACGCGACGGCGTATGCTGTCGTCGAGGTCCTCGAAATACCGAGCGGGCAGGAAAAATTTCCGAAAGTCGCGTTGGAAAGCCTGCCAGTTGTCCCAGTTGCGATTGTTGTTGCGATACCATGCCAATGCGCGGTCTTTCAGCAACTCAGGCATGGTGTGGGGCGTGTGGGGTGTGTCGAGGTTAATGCCATTCTTCAAGCCGTTCCAAAAATGCGAGTGGCTCTTGGCCGCCATCATACCGCGTCGCACATCTGCGGACTGTGTCAATAACTGACCCATGCGAGGAGTGAGCGTCCGTTTGGGCTGCCAGATGTGTACCGGTATATAGCGTTGGTAGTGGCGTCGCGCTAGTTGTCGTTGTCGTCGTCGTAATGCTGACTCGTTATTGCCCACTGGGCCCCGGTGAGGAAGAGCGCTTGTATATTTGTTCGAGTTCTCTCAGGCGTGACTCCTCCGCGTCGCTTAAATTTGTTATGGTGGCGTAACCGTAAAATCGTCGTCGTAACTCCTCTACCGTCCCTGTTGCCTCGAGCCCAAGTTCCTCCATAATTTTCTGGAACTCCTCCTTCTGTACGTTGTACACGCATCCAGTTTTTATGGGTTTAGCAGCGCTGACATTCATTCTTTTATTTATTAATTATTTTATTGAATATTTGTTGCGTTATTATTTCTTTCTGGTTGACGGCTCTGTTGGATTCGTCTTGGTGGGTTTTCTTGTGGTGCGTGCTTGCGTGCTGTGTGTCTTGGCTGGCGTGTGTTGTGTGACTTGGCTTGCGTGCGGTGTGTGTCTTGGCTTGCGTGCGGTGCGTGTCTTGGCTTGCGTGCGGTGTGTGTCTTGGCTTGCGTGCGTTGAGTGTCTTGGATTTGGAAGAGGTTCTCCGCTGGGAGATCTTTGCTAACGATCTTGCTGGTGCGTTTCTCTGATGTTTACCTGCTTGGTCGGTTTAATCACTGACCCCTGGGCGGTGTGTGTCTTGGTTGCTTGCTCGCTGGGTGCGCTGTTTGGCTTTTGTAACTCGAGCTTTTCCGGTGCCGCTTCTGCTTGTTTCTCGAACTTCCGGTCCTTGAAGCGTGGGATTTCTGCTGCTATTGTCGTCGCTGAATTTCGGTCCCAAGTGTCCCTGTTCGGGCGCCAATTGTGACGAACCTTTCTTTGGCTGGCGTGGAGTAGCTACTGCGCGTCCAGTAGTTCGGGTCACAATACCTGACGACAATAGTTCTCTGTTGCACCTATATGTAAACCCTCCCTGACCCTTCTAATTTCGGAACACAAGCGTTTTACTATGAATAACTTTATTTAGCGATTTGTTCTTAAATTAGGACTTAAATAACCTAGACGTATGGGACGTGGGGAAGTCAAGGATGGGAGCCCGTCGGTTAACAAACCACACGGGGAGACAGGATTGTGAAGGGTTTAGGAGGGGAGCCCGTCGGTTAACAAACCACACGGGGAGACAGGATTGTGAAGGATTCAGGAGGGGAGCCCGTCGGTTAAAAAACCACACGGGGAGACAGGATTGTGATGAGGTTTCGCACCTACTGGTTACACTGTAAATGATTATAACTCACTCTGCTGAAAATCCGTCGACGGACGTTGGTTCTATATCGCAAAGGGATCAAGGCACGGTTAGAGGTGTCCTTCGTTGAATACTCGCCACACTTCGCGTTAGCACTCGAGATGTTTGTCACTTTTTTTTTTAGAAAAGAACTTGATGATACGCGAAACGCCTTGATGCGCGATGGCTAGATCACAGAGAATAGAGACCGATTCCTGAACGTCGGCCTCTTAAATAGTCTCCCACTGGACTTCCAGCGGCGGCGGTGTGAGTAGCTTCGCCACACGGCGTCCGGCTCTCTCCCTCCCGGGGGATCCCGTTATCCATGTTCTACTCTTCCTGAGTCACAATTTCCTCAGCGCGTTGTTGTTTGCGGGATTTTTCCCGTCCCTGGCTGTTGGTGTTGGTAGGCTCTACTTCCTACTGCTGACGCTTGCCGCCGAAAGATGGCGCTACAACCGTCGAGGTTGTAGTCGCCGCTAAGTGTTGAGTAGTGGATCCCTCCACAGGATGACGATGTCTCGCTGTTGTTGTCTTCATCTCTTGTTTTGCGGAAACTCACCTTTGGTGAGTTCCTCACAACCGTCCGCACTTTTCTTTGGAAGCAACAATAACGGAAAGTTCCACGACGATATACTAGGAGAAATAATGCCCTCCCTTAACAACTTATCCACCTGCCTATTTATCTCTTCCCTATGGGCGTGTGGTAATCTGTACTGTTTCGATTTATGGAAGCCTGGTTTTGGTGCGTCGGTATTTCATGTTTCAGGACTGAAGAGAAGGGCAATCAAGTAGCGTCGCGACCGTGGTCGAAGGAGGATGCCGTTACCCACCGCAGTGCAATTTTTTACAAACAGTGCTCGCGAAATAGAAATTGAAAAAATAAACCAACTACGTCCTACAACAATACAATAGAAAACCAAACCACTCAGTGCAAAAATCTACAACAGATGAAAATTCAACAAACATAAATATCACAAAATATATAATAAATAGCAAAACAGTCTATCAAACGGAATGCAGAGAACCAAGCGAGGGCTTATTTATGCTCTCAGCAGTAAAGCTCAGCATTTCGTTTTTTTTCACTCCTCCTCCTTCTTCCTGGTCCTCCTCCTTCTTCCTGGTCCCGATGGTGGTGGGCTGAAGCGCGGCAAGATAAGACTTGTCTTGTCGCGTTTTGCTTTGCTTGCGACGTACGCGTAGACGCTTGTACAGCTGACCTTACACTTCCTTACAGTGGGTGGCGATGACAAAATTCCGCATGGATTCCTCTAATGTACGTGGCTTGAGGGCGAATTTTTTCGCGGTCCATGCGCATATTTGTACCCACCATCCGCATGTAATTGCACTAAGTGAGACCCAGGTGTCTGAGCGTGCAGATCCACTGGATTTTCACATGCCTGGGTACCATTTACTGCCATTGTTTTCACCACACAGAGGCCTCGCCTTATACATTCGTAGTGATGTCGCGTACCAGTGTCAGCAACACCTTTGCACGACGGATGCCGTATTTAGCTCCATGTGGGTTAAGTTCAAAATCCAGTCGCACATCCTGCACTTCTGCTTCATTTATAGAAGCCCGGGTCTAGAGAGGCTGCCAACTTTTGATAAACTTGACAGACTCTCTGATTCAATCTCTAAAATTCTGGAATCGTATCCGAACAGCGAAATTGTTGTTGCTGGTCATTCGAGTCACACAACACCTGAGGGTTTGTATGTTGAGTTATTTGCTGAGTCTAATAATTTGACTTAATTAGTGAAGGAACCAACGCACTTTTCCTGCGTTGATGGGCAACACCAAAATATTCTGGACCTTTTTCTAACTTCACATCACAGCAAGTATGATGTGAATGTTCTTACACCTCTTGGTAGTTCGAATTGTGAAATAAAGATTATTCGAATTAAAACCAATAGCGGTGCTCTTCAAAACGGGTCCCTGAAATCAATAAATTTTCTTGAAAGACCCTGGACAGCTCTGAGTTAAGCCCCAGCTATAGAACCGGGAAAACCCGGAGTTCCTTTCAAGTGGCGCCCGAGCAGGGACCAAATAAGGGAAGAAAGGAGAGAGAGAAGAGGTAAACTAGTACGGTCAAAACAACTTGGGCCTACGGGCTCCGTAGAGAAGAATTAATCGAGCTTCTCACCGAGATCGGCCTCGAGTGTACAGGCACAGTGGATGAGATGAGGAAAACACTCGGGAGTACCATCACAGCGTCTGATGTGAAGCCGGAAATCTTGCAAGTGGTTCAAGTATGGGAAGCTAAGTGTGCGGGGTCCAGCAGCGCGGCAATGCTCGTTTGTCCGGAAACTACCTCTAGAGCCACAAGCCCCCGTCGCCAACCGGCAGGAGAATTATCGAGCGCAGCAGTCATAGACTGGGTCCGGAAATGGTCGGTTCGGTTCGGCGGGGAAAGTGACGCGAGTGATGTCGGAGTTATTGGAAGGTAGAGCGTTGCTGTGGCTGCGCAACAACCGGAGGGACTGGGCTACATGGGAGGAATTCAAGACAGACTTTTTGAAGTTCTTCTTACATTCACGATTCTTCGAGGGATTGGAAGACCAAATCCGCACCCGCTTGCAGACTCCCGGAGAATCTTTCAAGGAATACTTGCTGGCCATGCAGAATCTGATGCGTCACTCTTCGTACACGCTGACTAAAAAAATCGACAGGATCTGTCGTAACAGCCGTCGGGAGTACCAGTTATTCATGAGGCACCACGACATAACCAGTCAAATGATCGACCTGGCCGAGAGATATGATGATATCAGGTCAGCAGATTCCGAGACGCGAGTTGAGAGGTTAGCAGAGCTAAGAACAGCCAACCGTGGCATACGTCAAGAACGGGTGGATATTAGAAACCCCCGAGAGGCATGCCGGCGCTGCGGACAACACGGACATTTCGCACGTGAGTGTAACGGGCCAAGAACCTTATTCTGCTGGGAGTGTGGCAGGCGAGGGACGCGTACCCTGCTGCTTAGAACTAGAAAACTGCTGTCATAGAACTAGAAAAACAACCACCTCGGGAAACGGGCAATTGGTCAGTCAGAGTGGGGAGGCGACCGGCCACATGTAACAAGCCCCGTTGAAATGCGCAAATTCGAGTCTCGTAGCAGAGGTAGAAGCAGGTGGAATCCGGTTGGAGGCGGTTGGAGGCGGTCATCGACACCGGGGCCACCAGAAGTTCCGTTAGCGAGTATTTTGCAGAGGAAATGACCGAGGTGAAAGGGATGCGGGAAGTGAAGGTGGGCGTACATATGGCGGACGGCTCGATCCGATACGTGAATCAGGAGGTAGTGGTCAATGTGCGGCTAGGGACTGCTGAAGTGGAGCTTCCACTCTTACTTATGCCCGGCGCGTTAGAATCCTTAACTCTGGGCATGGATTTCTTGGAAAACGCTGGGGCCAGGCTAACCTGCGGAGAACAATCCATAACGTTCGACGTGACGGGGGAGCTAAGCTGTCAAGGGTCTGCGAAATCACGGATAAGGACATCGAGGAGTTCCTCAAGCAAGAGATTGACTCCTTTGAAAGAATTAAAGGGGTCTCTGATATCGCATACCACAAGATACGAAATCGAGACGACATTCCAATAAAAGTACGCTATCGCCCGAAGAATCCCGCCATGCAAACCATAATAAACAAGGAGGTAGATAGGCTATTAGCGACCGGTTGCATACAGCGCTCGAACAGCGCCTATAGCGCACCCATCGTTCTGGCTCCTAAAAAGACAGGAGAGTGGAGACTATGCGTCGACTACCGGGTACTTAATTCGAGGTCGTACCCAGATGCTTACCCTCTGTCCAGAATCGGACACATCCTCGACAAGCTACGTGAAGCCAGATGCATTAGCACCATAGATCTCAATAATAACTATTTGCAGATACCAATGCACCCTGCCAGCAGGAAGTATACTCCGCTTACCGTTCCAGGACGCGGACTCTTTGAATGGAAAGTGATGCCCTTCGGGCTCCATTCAGCCCCGGCCACATTTCAAAGGGCTTTGGATCAGGTCATTGGACCCGATATGGAACCGAATGCTTTCGCTTACTAGGACGATATCATCGTGGTCAGTAGAGATAGGAAAGAACACGTCCAGCATTTGAGCCAAGTTTTTCAACGTCTCCGAGCGGCGAAGCTGAAAATCAATCGGGACAAAAGTAATTTCTTCCAAAAGGAACTCAAATATCTCGGCCACGTGGTGACGGAGCAAGGCATTCGCACAGATCCTGACAAAGTGGCTGTAATTCGAAACCTCAAACCACCCATAAATCTACGAGAGTTGAGGAGATACTTGGGTACAGCTTCATGGTAGCGACGGTTCGTACCTGAATACTCGGAAATCATCCATCCTTTGACAAGCCTACTAAAGAAGAGAAACCGTTGGCAGTGGGGAGAGAGGCAACAGCAGGCGTTTGACACTCTCAAACAACGTTTGACGGACGCCCCAGTCCTGACTTGTCCGGACCTTCACTAGGAAATTTACACTACAAACTGACGCCAGTGCAATTGGCTTGGGAGCAGTATTGACTCAGAATTTCGACGGAGCTGAGAGGGTGATCGCTTATGCGAGCCGACATTTACAGGGAGCCGAACGAAATTATTCAGCCACGGAAAGGGAGTGTCTGGCGATTATATGGGGCATAAGGAAGATGAGACCTTACATAGAAGGTTACCACTTCACGGTAATAACAGATCACTTGGCCTTAAAATGGCTGAATTCGATCGACAACCCCACCGGGAGCATAGCTCGTTGGGCCCTAGGACTACAGCAGTACACTTTCGACGTTGAGTACCGCAGAGGGAAGTATAATGTCATCGCCGACGCGCTGTCCCGACAACCATTCAAACCCGTGGAGAGTATGAGAGCCGCAACGACTGAGGTCCCAACATGCGAGTGGATACAGAAACTGCGTCGTAACATAGAGCAGAAACCAGAGAAATATCCAGACAACGACTACACACCATGGAAAATGTGTGTTCCCAGCTATCAGCGGAAGAGAGTGCTACAGGAGAATCACGACCAGCCGACGGCAGACCACTTGGGTATACGCAAGACCATCAATAGAGTGGCCCAACGGTACTACTGGCCCTTCATGTTCCGGGAAATCTCCAAATACGTCCGGAACTGCCCATCATGTCAACGCTATAAGGCCGAGCAACGAAAACCACCAGGTCGGATGTTAACGAGTTTGCCTTCCGAACCGTGGGACACCGTGTGCTCCGACTTCATCGGGCCGTTACCACGGTCGAAACAATGCCACAATATGTTAGTAGTCTTCGTCGACCGATTTTCAAAATGGACATAGCTGGTCCCACTACGACGGGCAACGACGAGTACTCTCCAGAAGGCATTCCGCGAGCGCATAGTGGCCAGGTTTGGAGTGCCGAGGGTACTCATCTCCGACAACGGAACTCAGTATACCAGTCGAGAGTTCAAAAGATTCATGCGAGAACTAGGCATACGTCAACAGCTAACTGCGCCTTATACTCCGCAAGAAAAACCAACAGAAAGGGTGAGTCGCGCCATAAAGACTATGATTTCACAATACACCACGGAGGATCAGCGAACATGGGACGAACACTTACCGGAAATTATACTTGCCTTCAACACCTGTGTGTCAGACGCGACAGGATATTCCCAGACTTTCATTAATCACGGAAGAGAGCCACGACTTCCAGGAACTCTCTATGGTGAGGGAGGTATAAACTTCTCTCTGCTTTCTCAGCCGACGAGTGAAAAGACGAAGCGGATGACAGAAATCTATGCGTTGGCCAGACGTAATCTGCAACGTGCAAGTCAAGAGCAGGCGAGACACTACAAATTACGAAGGAGGGAATGGAAACCAGAGGTTGGCCAATTAGTTTTGGTAAAGGCTCATAATCTCTCCAAGGCCGCGGACAACTACGCAGCGAAACTGTCTCCTAAGTATGACTGACCGTTTCAGGTAATTGCATATGAGTCCCCAGTAATCATCAAGTTAAGAGATTTGAACGGCAAGGCTAACAGAAGGGCATATCTGGACGAGGTCAAGGAATACCATGGTGATATCCAAGTGCGGATTCCACATCCCGGCGACTCGGACACCACACGGTTGGGACCTGCCAAGAACGTGAACGGACGGGATTAAAACTCCCATAGCCGGAAAGAGCCGAGAATCCCAGAAGTTCGAGAGAACCAAGAAGTTCGAGAGAGCCAGGAAGTTCGGGAGAGCCAAGAAGTCGGGAGGGCCAAGAAGTTCGGGAGAGCCAAGAAGTTCGGGAGAGTCAAGAAGTGTGGGAGAGCCAAGAAGTTCGGGAGAGCCAAGAAGTTCGGGAGAGCCAAGAAGTTTGGGAGAGTCAAGAAGTGCGGGAGAGCCAAGTAGGCCAGAGAGCCAGGACGAAACCACAAGATTCGGAGAGGCCTACATGAGGGTGACCCAAGAGCGACCAATGATATGGAGACCACAAGATTCGGAGAGGCCTACACGAGGGTGACCCAAGAGCGACCAATGATATGGAGACCACCAGATTCGGAGAGGCCTACACGAGGAGGACCCAAGAGCGACCAATGATATGGAGACCACCACACTATAAATAGAACCACAACCAAAGCAAGCGAGTAGTGTTGCAACAGGATCCGAAGAGATGTGTGAAGAGCATGGACGAGCGACCTTTATTGAGATATCCACCTCGGCGAGGCGGTGTACACCAGTCTACGCCATGGATTTCAAATGTTTGTCAAAAGCCCCAGGAGTTTGTGATGTGACCGCGGACGGAGGCGGACGGTGCGCCCGCCAATTCAGTTTATAAACAGTGTCGCGAAAATAAACAAAACAATAGTGAAAACCCACGCCGCGAAAATAAAACAATAACGCTTCACCAAACAATACTTTAATAAACAAAATAGTGCACTACTTAATAACTCAATACTTGATAACAAATAAATAAAACCTGATGAAAATATAACATATAAATAGACAATCTAACGCAATGCAGAGAAACATGCGAGGGGCTTGTTTATGCTCTCCGCAGTAAAGCTCAGCATTTCGTTGGTTTTCACTCTTCCTCCTTCTTCCTGGTCCCGTTAGGTGTGCAGGCGGCTGTGAGTGCACCGTGGGCTGAAGCGCGGCAAGATAAAGGCATAACACTTGTCTTGTCGCGTTTTGCTTTGCTTGCGGCGTACGCGTGGCTGCTTGTACGGCTGACCTTACACTTCGCTACAGTGGGCGGCGATGACAAAATTCCGCATAGACTCCACTAATGTACGTGGCTTGAGGGCGAATTTCTTCGCGGTCTATGCGCATATTTGTACTCACCAACCGCATATAATGGCACTGGGTGAGGCCCAGGTGTCTAAGGGTGCAGATCCACTGGACTTTCACATGCCGGGGTACCATCTACTGCCATTATTTTTACCTCACAGAGGCCTCGCCTTATACATTCGCAGTGATGTTGCGTACCAGTGTCAGCAACACCTTTGCACGTCGGATGCCGAATTTAGCTCCATGTGGGTTAAGTTCAAAATCCAGTCGCACATCCTGCACTTCTGCTTCGTTTATAGAAGCCCGGGTCTAGGGAGGCTGCCAACTTTTGATAAAGTCTCAGTCTCTCTGATTCGATCTCTAAAATTCTGGAATCGTATCCGAACAGTGAAATTATTGTTGCTGGTGATTTCAATGTTAATAATTCCAATTGGCTACGTCATTCGAGTCACACGACACCCGAGGGTTTGTATGTTGAGTTATTTGCTGAGTCTGTAGAGTTATTTGCGAAACCAACATATTTTGGACCTTTTTCTAACTTCACATCACAGCAGGTATGATGTAAATGTTCTTGCACCTCTTGGTAATTCGGACCACGCTACAATTTCTGCTACCTTCCCATATTCTAGTCTTCAATCCGATCGCCAGCCAGTTCCGAAGCGGAAGTGTGGCTTTATGAGAAGGCTAATTGGGATGCGCTGAACTGCTTTTTCAGCCGTTTCAATTGGCAATTGTGTTTCAGAGATAGAAACATAAATGCTGCAGCAAAATTAGTAGAAAATATAATTTTATTTGGTATGAGGTCTTTCATACCCAATAAAAGAATTTCCATTAAACCAAAAGACCATTCCTGGTTTAATGCGACTTGCAGACAAGCAGTCAGGTCTAAAGAGGAAGCATTTAGGAATTGGCGTTTAAATAAAACTGCTGATACTAAACTGCTGCGCAATCAGGCCAGAAATAGGTGCAATGCCACTCTAAAGCGCGAAAAAGTTCTCTACGAACAGCGCCTTAGACGCAGAGTTCTTGAATACCATAAGGGTAGCAAGAACTTTTGGTCGTTCGTGGGGAGGGTGAAAAATCAGACGAGATCGTCTATTCCAACTCTCCTCAAGGACGATCAGATCTTCACTCACTCGGTTGATAAGGCAAACTTATTAGCCAAAATGTTTGCTGAAAACTGCTCTCTTCCTGAGAGTAGCCAACCACTGCCCGCGGTCGGTGATGTATCTCATGCTATGCCTCAGATGCATTTTCGAACGCGAGCTGTTAAAAGAGTGCTTGCAGACCTCAATGTCAATAAGTCCTCGGGACCGGATGGCATCTCAGCCCATGTGTTGAGAAAGTGCGCCTCAACACTGGCTCGCCCATTGCGCAATCTCTTTAATTTATCTTATACTTCAGGAGTTTTTCCAGCTTCCTGGAAGATTGCCAATGTGCAGCCAGTTCCCAAAAAAGGTGAGGCTACGAATCCTGCAAATTACCGGCCCATAGCAATCTGCTCAGTGCTCTCTAAAGTCATGGAGAGCATTGTAAATTTTAAATTGATGAGGTATCTAGAGAGCAACGAAATGATCAGCGATCGCCAGTACGGCTTCCGTGCTCACCGTTCCACCGGCGATGTGATGGCGTTTCTCACTGAGCGGTGGAGCAGTTGTATTCACCGGTTCGGTGAGAGCAAGGTTGTTGCTCTGGATATCTCCAAGGCATTTGACCGGGTGTGGCATAAAGCACTCGTGTCTAAACTGGCTGCTTATGGTGTCGGTAATACTTTCACTCGATGGATATCGAGTTTCCTCAGCGGCCGTTCTATTCGGGTTGTGATAGACGGCTTTGCTTCCGAAGAGCACTCCATTAATGCTGGAGTTCCGCAGGGTTCGGTCCTGTCTCCGACACTTTTTCTTATTTTCATCAATGACCTTCTGTCATTGACATCAAACCCCGTCTACTCGTTTGCTGATGACAGCAGCATTTGTCATTCGTATTCATTTTCCAGGCGTCCTTCCATTCTGGAGATCACTAGAAGACGCAGAATTATGAATGACACACTCCAATCCGACCTCAATAAAATCCAGGAGTGGGGTCGTGCGAATCGGGTCGATTTTAATGCGCGGAAGACCCAATGCTGTTTGTTAACCCACAAGCGTTTGGCGGGTGACAACTTCCCACCACTAAATATGGGTGGTGTGGATATTAATGAGTCGGAGGCTCTTGATGTTCTGGGCATGTCAATCCAATGTGATCTTCGCTGGAACGATCACATCTTTGACGTGTCGAAAGAAGCAGCCAAGTGCTTAGGCTTTCTTAAGCGGTGTAAGAAGTACTTCACTCCAACCGATCTTCGTTGTATCTACACCACTTATATCCGTCCGAAAATGGAGTACAATTCGCATATATGGTCGGGAGCTTCGCGGGCATATCTTCAGCTTCTCGACCGTGTCCAATGTCGTGCGTTAAAACTTATAGGGGACAGTAGGGTATCCAGCTCTATTGAAACCTTGGAGCGTCGTCGTGATGTGGGGTGTGTATCACTATTTTACCGCTACTTTCACGGTAAATGTTCTTCTGAAGTAGCCAGCCTGATTCCTCCGATTCAGGTATTTAGCAGAACTACTCGGCTTTCCAGAGCGGTGCACCCCTTTTATGTCGCGATTCCGTTCCAACGAACCACGCATTACCGTGAGAGTTCGTTTTTCGGTCGCGTCGTTAGATTGTGGAATAATCTCCCTGCGAATGTCTTCCCGCCCACTTACAGCGTCGAAACATTCAAGCGAAGTGTAAACCGTCACTACTCCCTCTTTCCCCCTTCCCACTAACCTGTCATCCCTTCGGAACCAACAAATGCTGTGCATGGATAGGGGGCATCCCCTGAGCTTGGTTTCATCTGTCATAACAAAAAAAAAATAAAAAAAAAAGGTGCCTGGTTCAACGACATCCTAATGGAATTCCAGTGGAAATGGATGTGGGACAACCTAGCCACAGACGGAACCAGGACACGGGTTACCTTCTTTAGTATCCTCTTTTATGAAAGCATCCGGGGCAGCGGGCCTAGACTGCAGCAAGCGCACCGATGGGTAAGGCAGATCGAGGTGTTTGAGAAGGAACTTATGGTGTTCCTCATCAACGAGGGGAACCATTGGTTTACGGCGATTGTCCATCAACCCAACTGCGAAGGACCGGGGTCTCCGAAGTGGAAGGATGGCAGGGCCCTGTATTTCATCGACAATCTCTACAGAGGTAACAAGGACACCGTAGCAAAAAACATCTGGCGTTATCTTTCGGTTGAATGGAGGCGGCGGGTAAGCGACAATCTCGTTTTTGGTCCTAACAATATGCCGGTCAAGGAGGTGGATGTCCCCAAACAAAATATTACCCACGACTGTGGCCCGTTCACGCTGGTCAATTTGGAAAGGTTGCTGCGAGCCTTGAACGACAACGTTGACCCACTCCAGTCGAATTGGTGTCAACCAGCCGAGGTTCGTTGATCAAAACGCTAGCGGTGGCCGCCGGGAACACGACCAAGTTTCCCACCCTCCGTCCGTTCAAAATAAAGCCCGTTGCCATCGCCACTGTACGATGCGCTGCCACCGTAACCGACTGTCTAGAGGATCCGCCGTTACCAACATCCAATAAACCCACAACCGACGATAACAAGGATCGGGATTCGGTAGACGACGTCCTGGAGGAGTGGATGCAGGTCATCACTACTACACCAACGGTGTCGACGGAGTGCGTGAGACAGACGGAGCCGACGCGAAATGAGGTGGCGGAGCCACCAGAGGTTCCTGTCAAGGAGGACGGGGTTGGGCCCCTAGAGGGCCCTCAGCAATCTACCATGGACAATTGCAGTCCCGGATTCTCTGATCAGTCCGCCGAACAACAGAACTCCACCATACACCAACAAACACCAGGAGACAGGACCAACAGTGACATCACAGAACAAAACATCAGAACAAAACATCTATTGGCAACCGGTACCCGTCGACATGGAACTGCCAGCCGGTGTAGTACAACGTCTGGAGGAAGCCAAGAAGAAACACCGCAGGGGAAAAAGGTTTGCTTTCCACTTCGAGGAACGAGGCGTCCACTACCGGGCACGTTTTCAGAGGAGGGACGAGATGAGGCTCTTTTTCCACCTGTAAGTAAGGAGGGAGTGTGAGGACGCAAATCCCGCGTCTCACAAAGCCAACAAGAACAAATTGAAATATGTAATGAAATGTATATACACTTAGAGTTCTCTGTATCTAAGTACCATTGTGTAAGTTATTCTTGGCATATGTTTGGCATACGTAGTGGTTAGGCTAGTTTTCTCCTGTCTAGTAATCGCCACACTGGCGAGGTGATTAAGGTGAGTACAGAGGAAGTGAGGCATATAAAAACAACATTGTTGCGGGGAAAAAAAGACAATAGGCACGAGGGTATAAATACCGGGCAAGCCGCGAAGACGACTCATTCGGTTTCAGCAGTCAAGGTGAGTGGTTGGGTTATATAGACAAACGGACGGCACCGGAGGAGCGAGAGAGCCAGATTGTGGGTTTTGTGGACCGATATTCTTTCCGCTTACCGGAAAAGAGAGCCAAGAGCCTACTTGGGTTTTGTGAATCGAAGTAGTTTCTTTCTCTTGACATTCATACACGGACGGCACCGGAGGAGCGAGAGAGCCAGAATGTGGGTTTTGTGGACCGACATTCTTTGTCTCTCCGCTTACCGGAAAAGAGAGCCAAGAGCCTACTTGGGTTTCGTGAACCGAAGTAGTTTCTTTCTCTTGACATTCATACACGGACAGCACAGGAGGAGCGAGAGAGCCAGAATGTGGGTTTTGTGGACTGACATTCTTGTTCTCTCCGCTTACCTGAAAAGAGAGCCAAGAGCCTACTTGGGTTTTCTGAACCGAAGTAGTTTCTTTCTCTTGACATACATACCTTGACGGCACAGGAGGAGCGAGAGAGCCAGAATGTGGGTTTTGTGGACCGACATTCTTTGTCTCTCCACTTACCTGAAAAGAGAGCCAAGGGCCTACTTGGGTTTCGTGAACCGAAGTAGTTTCTTTCTCTTTACATTCATACACGGACGGCACAGGAGGAGCGAGAGAGCCAGAATGTGGGTTTTGTGGACTGACATTCTTGTCTCTCCACTTACCTGAACAGAGAGCCAATGGCCTACTTGGGTTTCGTGAACCGAGGTAGTTTCTTTCCCTTTACATTCATACACGGACGGCACAGGAGGAGCGAGAGAGCCAGAATGTGGGTTTTGTGGACTGACATTCTTTGTCTCTCCACTTACCTGAAAAGAGAGCCAAGGGCCTACTTGGGTTTCGTGAACCGAAGTAGTTTCTTTCTCTTTACATTCATACACGGACGGCACAGGAGGAGCGAGAGAGCCAGAATGTGGGTTTTGTGGACTGACATTCTTGTCTCTCCACTTACCTGAACAGAGAGCCAATGGCCTACTTGGGTTTCGTGAACCGAGGTAGTTTCTTTTCCTTCGACCCACATAAAATCCAACCATGATACCACGACTAAAATTAATAGCCGATACGTATTGATTCGGTTTCAGCAGTCAATCAGTCAAGTCAAGTCAAGCTGGTACGTATAAATTCGGTTTCAGCAGTCAAGCAGTCAAGCAATCAAGTCAAGCAGTCAAGTCAAGTCAAATCAAGTCAAGCAGTCAAGTCAAGTCAATTCAAAGTAAGCAGTCAAGTTAAGTCAAGTCAAGCAGTCACGTCAATCAGACAAGTCAAGTAGTCAAGTCAAATCGGTACAGGTCAAGTCAAGGCATCATCGGTTCTACCTCACATATGCCAAGCTCTGTAATCATAACACATAGTGCATAAGACCTACTAGTTTCCTCCTTACCCCTTAGAACTTGCGCTAAATTGGAAATAGGTTAAGACGAGAAAATTGTGAAATAAAGATTATTCGAATTAAAACCAATAGCGTTGCTCTTCAAAACGGGTCCCTGAAATCAATAAATTTTCTTGAAAGACCCTGGACAGCCCTGAGTTAAGCCCCAGCTATAGAACCGGGGGGAGTTCCTTTCAAGTAGGTAAAATAAATAGCAAAGTGAAAGGGAGAGTACGCAGAATTTGAAGAAAAATAACAAAAAAAAACTTTAGACTGAAAACAATTGAGAGACGGGAGAACTCAGGAACAGAATGTTCAATTAAGATTTTTACCCAAAAAAACTGTAATTTCAAGGTAAGTTTTGTAAATTTGTATGAGATTTTGGAGAAATTTGGCAGATTTAAGGACGGCATCAAAATTGTGAGTAGTATATATATAGGGTAGTGAGTGTGTATATAGGGTAGTGATCATGACGAGAATGAGGATTAAAATGACTAAAATAACAGCAGGTAAAAGCATACATCTTAATGAGGAGTATGAGGATTACACCAACAACAACAACAACGATTAATCCTCGATCTGGCAACTCCGTAAAGTTGTTGTTGTTGTAATCCTTACACCCCTTATGAGGATGTATGCTTTCACGTGTTGTTGTAACGAGGAATACAACAACATTGTTGTATCGAGGATTAATCCTCGATCTGGCAACTCCGTAATGTAGTTATAATCCTCATACTCCTCATGAGGATGTATGCTTGTACCTGTTGTTGTTGTGAGGATTAATCCTCATTTTCCTCCTGAGGATGTATGCTTTTACCTGTTGTTGCTGTGGTCCAGAAACCCCATATACTACTAATCTATCAATTTGTCCAACGAGATTTTTAAAATCCCTAACTAGATCATAAAATTTTTCCTCCCACTCACTTAATACTTCAATTAATCATAAATTACTTCAGCTTGGCTGCAAATAAAAATTTCTAAAAATAGATTATTAATTTTATTTTGAAATTTAAGGTCTTAATACATTCATGTTTATTTTCAAAATTTTTATTTAATTATATTAATTAATCTATTTTACATTCTACGGCATAATTGCAACTTCACATTTTATATTCGCTAAATACACTTCTGTCTCCTTTATTATTATTTTTTCCCTCTTTTTCTTTTTCTCTTTTCCTTTGTTTATAAACGCGTAAACTAGATTTTCCAATTAAAAGAAACAAATGCTTGGATCCTAAAATAAAAAATATCAAAATTTGCACTACGTGCACAACTTACAAGTTCCGCGTAAAAACCCCACGGTGCGCGGGCAAAACATTGGGAACCAATCCGCACTGAACCCAATGTCCCAGTTTGTTTTTTATCAAAATAAATCCCAAAAATTCTTAATAATTCCCCAAAACGTTAAGAGGAAACATTTTTCCCCTGATTAGTTCGAGGTGTACAAAAAAAAAAACAACCCAGCATAATATGCCACTGGGTCGGACTCTCCTGCATTTGGTACTGGCTTCAACTAGTACCAATTTCATTCGAGCTTGTGTTGGTGTCTCAATCCGCCCAAAGCCAGACTCAGCCTCAGGTTAAAGGGTAAAGGAGTCTTACCCAGGATTGGGGTTTGTTAGTACTTCATTATTTTCAATAATATTCTGTTCATACTGATACTGTGATGATACTGTGGTTTCGTTTTTTATTTTCTTAACTTTATTTTTATTTACAAAAATTTACATACATGTGTTACCACTAAGTGTTGTCCAAAGAACTGTCGCTGGATTGACGCCGAAAACTCAACTGCTTCTATAAGAAGCAGCGATCGCTACTTATGGTGTTGGCAGCATATCCCAGAGGGAATGCCACCACCACCACTGCAGAAAGTATTTCGCCGCGAAATATAAGACTGTCACCGAAAACAAACCGATGGTCACGTACTTCCACATTGTTGTAATGCTCCCACGATGCATCGCGCTAGGCCTTATAAACAACCCTCCCTACGGATGCGGAAGGGGCCCTCGTAACGTAGCTGTAACGGTCGCTGGACTTTGTCGATCCTCACGAAGGCGTGTGAGCACGTACTAAGGCATGTGAGCACGTACTCTGGTTGGTGGCGCGCAACTCAAGCAGCACGAGTGGTAATATTTCGCTCCACTCATCATGCTTGTAGCAGGTTATCGCTGTCTTCAATGTCCTGTGCCAGCGCTCGATCATCCCGTTCGCTTGCGGGTGATATGGTGTCGTTCTATAATGCTGGACGCCGAGCATCTCATTTAACTGCCGGAAAAGCTCGGATTCGAACTGCCGTCCGAGATCGGTTGAAATCCTCACCGGGATCCCGAATTTCGCGAACCAGCCTGAGATGAGGTTCTTCGGTACGCTCTTCGCTGATATGTCGGTAAGCGGAATTGCCTCCGGCCACTTGGTGAATCTGTCGATTAAGGTGAGGCGGTAGCGGTATCCTTCGGACGCTGGCAGCGGCCCAATTAAATCAATATTCAGGTGCTCGAATCGCTCATCTGGGCCTTCGTATCTGCCCACTTCCGCGCGGTTATGACGCTGCACTTTGCTTTGCTAGCACGGGCCGCAGCAGCGGACGAACTCTCGTATGTCTTGTTCATGCCTGGCCACACGATACGTTGTTTCACGAGCTCAATGGTTGCTTTCGCGCCCGGGTGCGCTAGTCCATGCATATTTTCCATGACCGATTTCCTGCATCGGGAGGGTACCCAAGGTCGGATCTCACCGTGGGCTACGTCGCAGACTAATGTCGTATTTGATTGCGGAAGTGTAAGGGGCTGAAGCTGCAGTGGTCACGTTGCTTTCGTCGCTCCGGACCAATCCGAAATTTCTGCGTCGCGCTGCTGTTCCCTTGCGAGCTTTTCGTAGTCGATGCTGCCGCCTGCGTAAGTGATCGACTGGGCTCGTGATAATGCATCGACCACCTCGTTATCTCGTTCCGCTACGTGACGGATGTCTGTCGTGAACTGACCGATGTAATCCAGCTGGCGGTCCTGTCGCGGCGCTGCACGCTCCGAGCTCTGTTTGAAGGCAAACGTCAAGGGCTTGTGGTCCGTAAAAACTGTAAACTGCCTGCCCTCGACCATATGTTTAAAATGTCGCACCGCCTGGTAGATTGCCGTCAATCCTCGATCGTAGGTGCTGTATTTTCGCTGGGCGTCAGTCAGCTTTTTTGAGTAGAATCCCAACGGTTGCAACTCGTCGCCCACTTGCTGCTGTAGGACTGCCCCAACGGCTGTATCCGACGCGTCGACATTTAAGCATAAAGTAGCATTCGGCGCGGGGTGGAACAACATGGTCGCCTGAGACAACGCTTTCTTGCACCTCTCGAAAGCGTTTACCGCTTCAGATGTCCACTCGATTCACGTGACGTCGTTTTTTCGGTTGCCGCACATCAAACTCTGCAGGATCATCTGGCTTTCCACCGCGCGCGGAATGAAACGACGGTAGAAGTTGATCATGCCGAGGAAACGTTTCAGTTCGCGGGCCGCCGCTGGTCTCTTGAAGTCGTTGATCGCTTTTACCTTCTCATCGTTCGGTAGAATGCCTCCGCTGGAGACCGTGTGACCCAAGAATTTTACCGTCGTTTGCCCGAGGACGCACTTCACCAAATTTATTGTGAGTCCGTTTTCGCACAGTAGCTGGAAAATCCGCCGCAGGTGCCGCTCATGCTGCTCCAAAGACTCGGACGCGACGCAAATGTCGTCGATGTAAACGAATGCGTATGCCGTCTCGCCAACAAATTATCTATGTGGCGCTGGAAGGTTTGCGCCGCATTTCGCAAGCCGTAGGTCATATATTTAAATTGATACAACCCGAAAGGCGTCGTAATAGTCTATTTAGGGACGTCGCTGGGCTCGTTTGGGATTTGGTGATAAGCGTGCTGCAGGTCAATGGTGGAGAAAACTCGCTTTCCGTACAAAATATGTGTGAAATCCTGGATGTACGGAATTGGGTAGCGATCGGGAACGGTGATCGCGTTGAGCGCTCGGCAGTCGCCGCATGGTCGCCAGGAACCGTCGGATTTCTTTACCATGTGTAACGGACTCGCCCAACTGCTATCAGATGCCTCGCAAATTCCTTTTTCCATCAAATAGCGGAATTCTTCCCGCGCCGCTTCGAGTTTCTCCGGAGACAGGCGTCGGGGGAGCGCGTAAACCGGAGGTCCGTGCGTGACTATATGATGCGTGACGTCTGACTTGCTCGCTCCGCTTGAGGGTCGCATCACGGTAATGTCGCGGAACTCTCGAACCAAACTGGAGAAAGGTGCGTTGTCGCTAACTGTGGAAATGCTTTATGTTACGTCCGCCGGTGCGCCGCTGCATTCCAGTTTGGTCACCCTGTCGATCAGTTTGTCGTTCTTCGCATCCACCAACAACCCGTAGTGCTTTAGGAAATCCATCCCTAATATCGGGGCTTTGACCTTCGCTATAATAAATTCCCAGGTGAATTTTCGTTGCAACCCGAGATCGTCGGCGCCCGTGTCTACGAGGAATCGCTTCTTCGTCGCTGCGTCCATTACGTAGACTCGGTTAAACACGCTCGCTTCACGAGCCCCCACTGGCGGAATATGGGTGCACTCTGTTTTTTTGGCGGGGCAAATTCTGGGTCGCTTGCTTTGCGAAATCGCACGGAGACCGGCATAGCTTCGCGCGCTCTCCGTGGACGTGATGATACCAGCGGATAACTCGTCCCCGGTTAAGGTCGTCGTCGCGGCGTTGTTCATGCGCTGACGGTGTGCGCTAGGCGGACCTGTGACTCCGGTTTCGGTACGTCACCGTCTTCGGTGGTTGCGGCGCCCTGCCGGGGCCACCGCAATAGAGCCCGACATCTTCGTGCGCCGCTGGCAGCCCAACTCGTCGCAGGTCAGTTACAAATGATGTCGGCACGCGTCGTTCGCGAACGTTGAGCGAGTCAAGTGCTGATTCGATGCGTTGCACTCGCTGCCGGATGTCGTCAGCTGGACGCGCCGCTTGCATAAGCGATGCGGATTCGCTACCGGGCTCGCTAGCTACTTCGGCGATTTTGTCCGCGAGATTCGCCTTCTCCTCTAACGCTCCGCTGGACGCCTGAAGGATCGCACGGATGTGTCGTGGGAGACGGCTCATCCACATGCTGTTGAGCATCTGCTCGGTCAGATTTGCGCCACCCAACCGCCGCATTTCGCCGAGTAACTGAGAGGGTCGCCTGCCGTCCAGTTCGACCCCTGAGAGCAATATCTTCAGCTTTTGCTGCTCCGAGGCCCCAAACTGCTCCAGTAAGCGCTTCCTAAGGTTCGCGAAGCGCTCACGGGATGGTGGCTGCGTAACCGCGTCGTACACCTGTTCCAGGATACGACTCTCCATGGCGCCGACCACCAGATTAAAGCGCGCCACGTCCGAGGAAATGCGCGCGTTTGCGAATTGCACCTCAACTTGCGCGAACCAGACCTCCGGGTTCGTCAGCCAGAATGGAGGAACTCTAATCGATATACGACTTACCTCGTCACTTGCCGGTGGTTGCTCCAAAATACTTACATTGGCCGCTGTCGCTCCGGCCGGGGCTCCTGAGTCGATTCGCTGCGGCCTCCACGGTGGCCGTGTTTGTCGCCGAGCTCGCCGCCGCTGAGTCGTCCTTTACCTCTGACATTGTCCGTGCCCGGTTTGCTCCTTCAAAATTCGTAACACTATAGCGATAATTATGATCGCGACGCACTGCCCTAAAGCGTTTATGATTTCGTTCATAAAATGTTCACTTTACTTGTCGGGGTCACCAATTGTGGTTTCGTTTTTTATTTTCTTAACTTTATTTTTATTTACAAAATGACCACCACTACAGAAAGTATTTCGCCGCGAAATATAAGACCGTCACCGAAAACAAACCGATGGTTACGTACTTCCACATTGTTGCAATGCTCCCACGATGCATCGCTCTGGGCCTTATAAACAACCCTCCCTCGTCAGCGCTAACGATAGGAAAGCTGCGCCGGCCAGCGCTCGCATGCTGACGCTGCGTCTTTACAATAGACGAAAGCGAGCTCGATGCACTGATGAGTCGAGGCGGGTAGCTACTCCGTCGCCTCAAATCGCAGCGCCGACGTTCGTCAGCGTCAGCAATGAGCGCGCCAGGCTACAGCCTGAAGCGAATCAGATGACTGTCGCCGATCGTTATCGTACACCGCCATGAGCAACATTGTTGGATGTCGGCAATGAAAAAGAAAGCGAATTTGCGCTAATTTGCATTCAACGACTCGCGGCTTCGATGCTTGTGGGGACCACCAGGTCCGCCACAATACTATTCAGGTAAACAATAATTATCTATTATAATGTAAAAAAATACTATTACCATTAACCCTGCACCTCATTACCCCAAATTTTTATTCAAATATATAAAATATTGTTTAAATACACGATATAATAATAAATATTTGATTAAATACGTGTATTAAACCGCCAATTCAAATTTTCCGATACTCTGACATTCAACTTCTTTCTCCTAAAATTTCCTCCTCCACCCTTTTTAATTAATTTAAATTTCCCAAATCAATTCCCACCTTTCAAAGTTCGAACCTTCCCATATGCCACAATAGTAGTATATACATGGGGTTTCTGGACCACAACAACAAGAGGTAAAAGAATACATCCTCATGAGGAGAATGAGGATTAATTCTCACAACAACAACAGGTAAAAGCATACATCCTCATGAGTAGTATGAGGATTAAAACAACAACAGGAAAAGCATACATTCTCATGAATATGAGGATTACACCAACAACAACAGCAACAACAACAACCTTACAGAGTTGCCAGATAGAGGATTAATCCTCACGGAGTTGCCAGATAGAGGATTTTGGTGGAAAGAGTTGCCCTATCGAGGGATTTGTCATGGGATTTTTTGTGTGGATTTGGGGACTTTTTGTAGGGTTTTTTGTGGCGGTCTGCGCTCTGTGGGCTTACAATCAAATCTCTACTCTAAAACATTTTCTACTTTCCACTTAAGCTCGGTCGACGTAGCCGTCGGCGAAACTAAAATGGATCGGTATGTCGCAATTCCACTTATTTTGCAATAGTAATTTCTCAATATAATATTTGGCAATATTAACGTCGACAGAATAAAATTGGGAACGATTTCATTCTTCCGCGTTTGCTTTTTACTTTTTTGTTTTGGCTAATTTCATTTACTCCAACAGCTGTTTGGTTTGAGCTCGAGAAAAGCTATTTGGTAGCAATTGACTTCCACACTTACTACCATGCAGACTGCGATGGTTGCTAACTTGGCTTTCGAGAGCTTTGCCCGGAGCTTATAATTATCTAGCAATTAACTCCCACGCTTACTTCCATGCAGAGTGCAATAGTTGCTAGCTTGGATTTCGAGCTTCCCAAACAAAGTGCTTTAGTTGCACTAAAAGGCTGAACTTGACCTTGACTCACTAACTGAGTTATTATTAAGTGCCAATGGTCTTGCCTTGACGGTTGTCCTTGAAGTATGAACCGTCACCGTCCCGCCGGTGACGGTTACCTTGAAGTATGAATGCGACATACAACATCCCTTAGGGAAAGAAAAAATTAATATCGTGAAGCCATATTAATTTTTTCTGTACATAATGAAATAGGTGTGGCTTATCTTAATCCTCTAATATTATCTATGAATTATCTATAGTAGTTAACTAAACCTAAGAAGGCTCCTTCCTGTTTTTTGGCGGGCTGACCTTCATAACGCATTCGACCTTTTGCGGGTCAGGTAGTGCGCCTAACTCTGAACACTTATGTCCTAGGAAAAATACCTGCTGTGACCTAGTTGTTCTAATATCTCATTTATCCTAGGTATTAGAAAATTGTTTGATAGTGACATTATTTAATTTCCTGTAGTCTACCATTAATCTCCACTTCTTTTCTGTATCGTCCGCACTTTTCTTTGGAACCAACAAGCAGTGCAATTATTTACAAACAGTGCTCGCGGCATAGGAATAGAAAAAATAAACCAACCATGTCCTACAACAATACAATAGAAAACCAAAACACTCAGTGCAAAAATCCACAACACATGAAAATTCAACAAACATAAATATCACAAAATATATAATAAATAGCAAAACAGTCTATCAAACGGAATGCAGAGAACCAAGCGAGGGGGTTATTTATGCTCTCCGCAGTAAAGCTCAGCATTTGGTTTGTTTTCACTCCTCCTCCTTCTTCCTGGTCCCGTTAGTTGTGCTGGCCGTGGGCTGAAGAGCGGCAAGATAAGACTTGTCTTGTCGTGTTTTGCTTTGCTTGCGACGTACGCGTGGCCGCTTGTACAGCTGACCTTACACTTCCTTACAGTGGGTGACGATGACGAAATTCCGCATGGATTCTGCTAATGTGCGTGGCTTGACGGCGGATTTCTTCGCGGTCCATGCGCATACTTGTACCCACCAACCGCATGCAATGCAACTAAATGAGACCCAGGTGTCTGAGGGTGCAGATCCACTGGATTTTCCTTTGCCTGGGTACCATTTACTGCCATTGTTTTCACCACACAGAGGCCTCGCCTTATACATTCGCAGTGATGTTGCGTACCAGTGTCAGCAACACCTTTCCACGACGGATGCCGAATTTAGCTCCATGTGGGTTAAGTTCAAAATCCAGTCGCACATACTGCACTTCTGCTTCATTTATAGAAGCCCGGGTCTAGAGAGGCTGCCAACTTTTGATAAACTTGACAGTCTCTCTGATTCGATTTCTAAAATCCTGGAATCGTATCCGAACAGTGAAATTGTTGTTGCTGGTGATTTCAATGTTCATAATTCCAATTGGCTACGTCATTCGAGTCACACAACACCTGAGGGTTTGTATGTTGAGTTATTTGCTGAGTCTAATAATTTGACTCAATTAGTGAAGGAACCAACGCACTCTCCCTGCGTTGATGGGCAAAACCAAAATATTCTGGACATTTTTCTAACTTCACATCACAGCAAGTATGATGTGAATGTTCTTGCACCTCTTGGTAATTCGGACCACGCTACAATTTCTGCTACCTTCCCATATTCTAGTCTTCAATCCGCTCATCAGCCAGCTCCGAAGCGGACAGTGTGGCTTTATGAGAAGGCTAATTGGGATGCGCTGAACTCCTTTTTCAGCCGTTTCAATTGGCACTTGTGTTTCAGGGATAGAAACATAAATGCTGTAGCAAAATTGGTAGAAAATATAATTTTATTTGGTATGAGGTCTTTCATACCCAATAAAAGAATTTCCATTAAACCAAAAAACCATTCCTGGTTTAATGCGACTTGCAGACAAGCAGTCAGGTTTAAAGAGGAAGCATTTAGGAATTGGCGTTTAAACAAAACTGCTGATACTAAATTGCTGCGCAACCAGGCCAGAAATAGGTGCAATGCCACTCTAAAGCGCGAAAAACTTCTTTACGAACAACGCCTTAGACGCAGAGTTCTTGAATACCATAAGGGTAGCAAGAACTTTTGGTCGTTCGTGGGGAGAGTGAAGAATCAGACGCGGTCGTCCATTCCAACTCTCCTCAAGGATAATCGGATCTTCACTTACTCGGTTGATAAGGCAAACTTATTAGCTAAAATGTTTGCTGAAAACTGCTCTCTTCTTGAGAGTAGCCAACCACTGCCCGCGGTTGATGATGTATCTCATGCTATGCCTGAGATGCATTTTCGAACGCGAGCTGTTAAAAGAGTGCTTGTAAACCTCAACGTAAATAAATCCTCGGGACCGGATGGCATTTCAGCCCACGTGTTGAGAAAGTGCGCCTCAACACTGGCTCTCCCATTGCGCAATCTGTTTAATTTATTCACTTCAGGAGTTTTTCCTACTTCCTGGAAGATTGCCAATGTGCAGCCAGTTCCTAAAAAAGGTGAGGCTACGAATCCTGCCAATTACCGTCCCATAGCAATCTGTTCAATGCTCTCCAAAGTTATGGAGAGCGTTATAAATTTTAACCTGATGAGGTATCTGGAGAGCAACCAATTGGTCAGCGATCGCCAGTACGGTTTCCGTGCTCACCGCTCCACAGGCGATTTGATGGCGTTCCTCACTGAGCGGTGGAACAGTTGTGTTCACCAATTCGGTGAGAGTAAGGTTGTTGCTTTGGATATCTCCAAGGCATTTGACCGAGTGTGGCATAAAGCACTTGTGTCTAAACTGGCTGCTTATGGTGTCGGTAATACTTTCACTCGATGGATATCGAGTTTCCTCAGCGGCCGTTCTATTCGGGTTGTGATAGACGGCTTTGCTTCCGAAGAGCACTCCATTAATGCTGGAGTTCCGCAGGGTTCGGTCCTGTCTCCTACACTTTTTCTCATTTTTATCAATGACCTTCTGTCATTGACATCAAACCCCGTCTATTCGTTTGCTGATGACAGCAGCATTTGTCATTCATATTCATTCTCCAGGCGTCCCTCTATTCTGGAGATCAATAGAAAACGTAGAAATATGAATGACACACTCCAATCCGACCTTAACAAAATCCATGAGTGGGGTCGATCGAATCGGGTCGATTTTAATGCGCGGAAGACCTAATGCTGTTTGTTGACCTACAGGCGTCTGGCGGGCGACAACTTTCCACCTTTAAATATGGGTGGTGTAGATATTAATGAGTCGGAGGCTCTTGATGTTCTGGGCATGTCAATACAATGCGATCTTCGTTGGAACGATCACATTTTTGATGTGTCGAAAGAAGCAGCCAAGTGCTTAGGCTTCTTAAAGCGGTGCAAGAAATACTTCACTCCAACCGACCTTCGTTGTGTCTACACCACTTATATCCGGCCGAAAATGGAGTACAACTCGCATATTTGGTCGGGAGCTTCGAAAACGTATCTTCAGCTTCTGGACCGTATACAAGGTCGTGCGATAAAACTTATAGGGGACAGTAGGTTATCCAGCTCTATTGAAACCTTGGGATGTCGTCGGGATGTGGGGTGTGTAACCTTATTTTACCGTTACTTTAATGGTAATTGTTCATCTGAAGTAGCTAGCCTGATTCCTTCGGTTCAGGTATTCAACAGATCTACTCGGCTTTCCCGAGCGGTGCACCCCTTTTACGTCTCGATCCCGTTCCACCGCACTACCCACTACCGCGAGAATTCGTTTTTCGGTCGCACAGTTAAGTTGTGGAATAGTCTCCCTGCGCATGTTTTCCCACCCACTTTTGGTTGTTGTTACAGTTCTTTATTTCATGGGAACTGCGAACTGCGGCTTAGCATTGCATTGGGATCAAACTGCGGCTTACCTTAAAATGGTTACAGAAGCAGCTGCGGCTTTGTATGCTTTGATATCTGCTGACGAGAGCATATTTGTCCTAGATTTATTAAATATTACGCTGTCTCAAGAAGCGAAAAATAAAATTAGAAACAAGTAGAAGTGTTGTTTTCGGCCTGGCCGAAATATAAATACCCTGAGTACATGGAAATTACCAACGAAGAAGATATAATTGTTGAGGTGAATTCGTTCCAAACTAGAACGACGCTAGTTGAATAAGCGGAGGAGGAAGGGATCGTCATACATCCCGCTACCAAGAAAGCTGCAGGAGAAGCATGCGTGCATTAACGTCAAAAATAAGGACGCATGCTGATTCAAGTGGGCCATAATATCGGCTATGTATCCCTGAGCACATCACAGTGTTAGAGCTTCCAGCTATCATATAAATAATATTGAAGCTTCCAGCATTTTATTGGTAAATGGAGTGACGTTGAACTTCAGTGAACTGGACTTTCCACTGTCTACCGCACAAGTCTCCCGATTCGAGGAATTAAATTCAGACGTGAGTGTCAAAGTGTTTGGCTACGGCGAGGATGTCGGTGGCATCGTGGGGCCCTCACATCAACTTGCTCTTGATTCAGAAGGAGGAGCGGTCCCACTATGTGTGGATTAAAAATATATCAAGGTAATTCAAATTAAACTAATGACTACTAATTTTCATAACACTAATTTTTTATTATCTCTCGTTTCTTTTCAGATTAATAAAATCTTAGCAGACGGCGCACAGAAGTAGATTGTTCTTATACAACAGCTGCTTGCAGTACTCGCACAATGCGAATACATTGCAACGCCACGAATATAACCCTTTCCCCCTTCCCACTAACCTGTCATCTCTTCGAAACCAACAAATGCTGTGCAGGGATAGGGGGCATCCCCTGAGCTTGGTTTCATCTGCCATACAAAAAAAAAACAAGTAGAAGTGTTGTCTTCGGCCTGGCCGAAATCTAAATATCCTACACCCGAGTAACTGAAAAAATTATAATTTCGCCACTTAACAACTTTTGTGTAAGTAGGCGTACCACGACCATTTCGGGTAAATGTTATTCCAGGTTCGACTCGTCATGCTTTTCAGCAAGAAAGGCCGCATTCTTCGATGCGACCTCCCACGCATATACAGTCCACTCCTCCACCCACACAGCAACGAACTCAAGAGCAACGGTATGATAACGCTCCGCGTACTCAAGCCCCTGCCTATTCGAACTTTATTCCAGGTTCGACTCAACATGCTTCCCAGCAAGAAAGGACGCATTCTTCGATGCGACCTCCCACGCATATACAGACCACTTCTCCCCCCGCGCAACAGCGAAATCCACAGGACACGCAACAGGTGTGCTTCGCGAAAGGACCAAAACAGGTACTGTTAGGGACTGCTATGGTAACAATACGCCTTCACGTTACATGTTACATCGCGCGCGCCTTGATTGATCCTGGATCCGAAGTGTCGTTCATCTCTGAGCGCATACAAAAGCTCTTAAAGCTCCCAGTGCAGCCAACTACAGCTGCAGTTTCAGGTCTCAACGAGACTGTTGCTGCAAAAATATCAAGATCGATCGATTTTCTGCTGAATTCGCCACTTGATCCCAACTTTCAAATCAACGTGACGGCGCTCGTGCTCCCACAAATCACAGGGCGGTTGCCCTCCCACTCGTTAGACAGGTCACTTCTCAGTGGCCTCCCTCAAGACATCGAGCTCGCAGATGTCAACTTCTCCAAAAGCGAGCAGGTCGACGTCCTCATCGGAGCCGATTTATACCCAGCAATCCTGCTGGACGGCATCCGCCGCCAAGTGCTGGGCTACCTCATGGCTCAGCAAACCGTGTTCGGTTGGATCCTAACCGGCCCGGTTCCCTCCATGCAATCTGCCACTGCACCCATCAAAGCGGCTTACACAACGAAGTCACCTTCGAACAACAGTTCAAACGTTTTTGGGAGGTGGAGGAACTTCCCAAAACTAAATTGCTATCCCACTCCGAAAAGTTTCGCGAAGAAAAATACACGAAGACGCGATGACGGCCGCTACATCGTGCCATTGCCTTTAAAGTCGGCTTTCCAGACACGCTCCGCTCATACACCATATCAGCGCATTCTCTTCCGAGACCCGTACAAGTCCGAACTTACCGACTTCGAGCTTCAAACGGTAACGTTTGGAGTTAATTGCGCCCCTTTTCTTGCTATACGCACCCTTCTTCAATTGGCAGACGAGGTGAAGCACAAGTTTCCGCTGGCGTCACACATTCTACAGCATTCCATGTACGTGGATGATGTGTTCGCAGGCACGCATGACCTGGTGACAGCTACCCAGATCCGTGAACAACTTATAGCGGCTCTCCACTCAGCAGGTTTTTTCACTTCGCAAGTGGACTGCCAACCATAAATGCATTCTGGCAGACTTCCCGGCATCCCATCTGCTCCATACCGATTTCCTGACGCTAGAAGACTCCAGCATCGCTAAAATGCTGGGAATTCGCTGGAACGCGACCCATGATGACTTCTACTTCGAGGTCCAAGCTATCGTCATCAAAGCTGCGTACACAAAACGGGAAATGTTGTCTCTGGTCGCCAAGCTGTTCGATCCAGCCGGTTGGCTGGTTCCGATCATCGTTGCACTGAAGATTCTGATTCAGCAAGTCTGGTTGTACAAAATCGACTGGGATGCCAATCTGCATCAGGTAACTCACGCTAACTGGTTAAGTTTTCTACAGAATTACCAGCACATCCGCTCCATCCGCATCCCGCGATGGGTGAGTTTCACCCCCCACAGCGAAGTTGAACTCCATGCCTTTTATGATATCTCACAGAAAGCCTACGCAGGAGTCATCTATGCCCGCACCAAGGTCGCTCAGGAAGTCCAAGTTTTCCTTTTGTACACCAAAATTCGTGTAGCCCCAATTAAAACTTTGTGTCTCACCAGGTTAGAATTGTGCGGAGCCAATTTAGTAGCTGAGATGATCGACACTCTCGTGCCTACGCTGCAGCTGCCCCATTACACGATCTACTGTTGGAGCGACTCCACCATTGTTTTCGCCTGGCTGAAGAAATCCCCCTGAGTTTGGGCGACGTTCGTGGCAAATCGAGTTGCCAAAATCATCGAGAAGGTACCACAGTCGCAATGGTTCCATGTGGATTCCCAGGACAACCCCGCGGATTTAGCCAGTCGCGGTGCCACGCCCCACGATCTCGCTGAGAGCACCCTCTGGTGGAATGGACCTGCTTGGCTCGCCCACGATAAGGATCGCTAGCCCGCATTCCGCGCCTCAGACGAATACGTCACCACACTGGAGCAGAAGACTTTCAAAACGCTGCACACCCATTGCGCTCCGAGGTGGATCCGCTCGAACGATTTTCGTCGCTGCCACGAGCCCTACGTGTGAGTTTTTAATATTGTATATCCCTTAATTTACAGCATCAACAGTATAATATTTATATTTATAACAACAACATGAAAGGCTTCCTCTGTAATGAGTTTGGACCGCGTTTACCTTGAACCACAATCTTTAGCGTCATGTTGAGAGCAAACATGAAAAGCGGGTATTCGAGTGCAATGAAGCGGATATTCGAGTGCAGCATCAACATCAGCAACAGCAACTTCATCATCATAAGCGGTAGCAGCATATTCAACTCACCCTCAGCCATCAACATCAACAGCAGCAGAAGCAACATTAATACCAGCACAAGTGCGTTGTCCCAACTGCAATGAGAACCTATTGCAAAAAGACTGGAACTATCACCTGAGAACCAACAAACATAAGAAGAATTGTCGGGTCCCAATAAATGAGAACCTCAAAATCATTAAGTCCACCTTCAAAGAAAGCATTGAAACGTTTATTTATAAAAATTATAATGAGGGTTTGTTCATCCCAGAGATTTTCTTAGAAAAGGCTGAGAAATCAATTTTCTTAGAAATCAGAGCCCTCAAGCTCTGGAGTATTTGTTGGTAAAACACTCATCATATAAATTTAATATTGAAATTTATGCTGAGTACATGAAAATTACCAACGAAGAAGATATAATTGTTGAGGTGAATTCGTTCCAAACTAGAACGACGCTAGTTGAACAAGCGGAGGAATTGCTAAAAATTTATAAAAATAGGTGTGAACCAGTTTGCAAACAAATGACAGAGTTTGAAGAGAGGGACAGTGGCTGGTCTCTTGTAAGGATTTATTACCTGGAGGTCAACGTCAACTAATACCGACCACTGAAGGGATCGTCATACATCCCACTACCAAGAAAGCTGCAGGAGAAGCATGCGTGCGTTAACGTCAAAAGTAACGACGCATGCTGATTCAAGTGGGCCATAATATCGGCTATGTATCTCTGAGCACATCACAGTGTTAGAGCTTCCAGCTATCATATAAATAATATTGAAGCTTCTAGCATTTTATTGGTAAATGGAGTGACGTTGAACTTCAGTGAACTGGACTTTCCACTGTCTACCAAACAAGTCTCCCGATTCGAGGAATTAAATTCAGACGTGAGTGTCAAAGTGTATGGCTACGGCGAGGATGTCGGTGGCATCGTGGGGCCCTCACATCAACTTGCTCTTGATTCAGAAGGAGGAGCGGTCCCACTATGTGTGGATTAAAAATATATCAAGGTAATTTAAATTAAACTAATGACTACTAATTTTCATAACACTAATTTTTTATTATCTCTCGTTTCTTTTCAGATTAATAAAATCTTAGCAGACGGCGCACAGAAGTAGATTGTTCTTATACAACAGCTGCTTGCAGTACTCGCACAATGCGAATACATTGCAACGCCACGAATATAACCCTTTCCCCCTTCCCACTAACCTGTCATCTCTTCGAAACCAACAAATGCTGTGCATGGATAGGGGGCATCCCCTGAGCTTGGTTTCATCTGCCATACAAAAAAAAACAAGTAAAAGTGTTGTCTTCGGCCTGGCCAAAATCTAAATACCCTACACCCGAGTAACTGAAAAAATTATAATTTCGCCACTTAACAACTTTTGTGTAAGTATGCGTACCACGCCCATTTCGGGAAAATGTTTTTGTAATGTCTCTAGGTACTGCTAGATATAATTACGAACGTATTAATATTTTGACCCGTTTATGGGTTGTTTTATTGATAAAACAAATATAATAAAATATTTGTTAATAATAGTAATTAGTAATTAAATAGTTACATCAACAACCACAGTAACATCAACAACAACAACAAACCGCAACCTCCACTAACAACAACAACAGCAACATCACCACCGCCACCAACAGCAGCAACAACATTGCCGCCACCGTCACCAACAATATATATAACAACAACATGAAAGGCTTCCTCTGTAATGAGTT
This sequence comes from Sicus ferrugineus, assembly GCA_922984085.1. Classification (NCBI taxonomy): domain Eukaryota; kingdom Metazoa; phylum Arthropoda; class Insecta; order Diptera; family Conopidae; genus Sicus; species Sicus ferrugineus. The sequence continues at coordinate 19,825,489 of OV277350.1, forward strand.
TGGACCGCGTTTACCTTGAACCACAATCTTTAGCGTCATGTTGAGAGCAAACATGAGAAGCGGGTATTCGAGTGCAATGAAGCGGATATTCGAGTGCAGCATCATCAACATCAGCAACAGCAACTTCATCATCATCAGCTGTAGCAGCATATTCAACTCACCCTCAGCCATCAACATCAACAGTAGCAGCAGCAACATTAATACCAGCACAAGTGCGTTGTCCCAACTGCAATGAGAACCTATTGCAAAAAGACTGGAACTATCACCTAAGAACCAACAAACCTCAAAGTCCACCTTCAAAGTAAGCATTGAAACGTTTATTTATAAAAATTATAATGAGGGTTTGTTCATCCCAGAGATTTTCTTAGAAAAGGCTGAGAAATCAATTTTCTTAGAAATCAGAGCGCTCAAGCTCTGGAGGATTTGATGGTAAAACACTCGTCATATAAATTTAATATTGAAATTTATGCTGAGTACATGAAAATTACCAACGAAGAAGATATAATTGTTGAGGTGAATTCGTTCCAAACTAGAACGACGCTAGTTGAACAAGCGGAGGAGTTGCTAAAAATTTATAAAAATATGTGTGAACAAGTTTGCAAAGAAATGAGAGAGTTTTAAGAGAGGGACAGTGGCTGGTCTCTTGTAAGGATTTATTACCTGGAGGTCAACGTCAACCAATACCGACCACTGAAGGGATCGTCATACATCCCACTACCAAGAAAGCTGCAGGAGAAGCATGCGTGCGTTAACGTCAAAAATAACGACGCATGCTGATTCAAGTGGGCCATAATATCGGCTATGTATCCCTGAGCACATCACAGTGTTAGAGCTTCCAGCTATCTCATAAATAATATTGAAGCTTCTAGCATTTTATTGGTAAATGGAGTGACGTTGAACTTCAGTGAACTGGACTTTCCACTGTCTACCACACAAGTCTCCCGATTCGAGGAATTAAATTCAGACGTGAGTGTCAAAGTGTTTGGCTACGGCGAGGAGGTCGGTGGCATCGTGGGGCCCTCACATCAACTTGCTCTTGATTCAGAAGGAGCAGCGGTCCCACTACGTGTGGATTAAAAATATATCAAGGTATTTTAAATTGAACTAATGACTACTAATTTTCATAACACCAATTTTGTATTATTTCTTTTTCTTTACAGATTATTGACGAGCCAGCAAACGAGAAAGGAGCACAGAGCATATTTCTGCAACAGTTGCCTGCAGTACTCGCACAATGCGAGTATATTGCAAAGCCACAAAGAGGTCTGCAAGAAGGTGGTAACGGTTATGCCGAAAGAGGAAGAGGTATCACTTAGTTTTAATCATTTATAACGTAAGTTAGATGTTCCATTTGTTATATATGCAGATTTTGAATGCATATTAACAAATGTAGATAGTAGTGTAGATAGCAGAAATAGGAAAAATATACATGTACAATGGCAATAGCTTTTAGTTATATAAAATAAAATTTTATAATAATTTAAGTAATTTTGTAATTTATTCGGGGGAGGATGCTCCGAATAAGTTTGTTCATAGTTTAGTGAAGGATAGTTTAGATTTATTAAAAAATTATATATTAAAGAAGGAACCTATCAACTTCTTAACACCTTTGCAATTAAAGCTGCAAAATGAAAGGTTTCTATGTCATATTTGTGATCAGGATTTGGGCAGTGATAGAGTGGCAGATCACTGTCATTTAACTGGTGAATATAGGGGGCCGGCTCACAATATTTGCAACCTTAATTTTAAAGTACCACATTTTATTACAGTTCTATTCCACAACTTTTCGGGGTATGATTGTCACTTGTTCATTAAAAAATTAAGCTCAATTGAAGGTGACATTAACGTCATTCCATTAAAAAAGGAATTATATGTTTCATTGTCTACAAAAATTCAGGTTGATGAATCAAATGTCATGGAACTTAGATTCTAGTGGGCAATGTCTGAGTATCTTCCAACTGGTGGATTCAAATGGATTGATGAAGTTGATAATTTCAATATCAACACAATTCTTTAAATTCCAGCGGATTGATCAGTTGGAGATATTCTAGAAGTTGATTTACTATATTCTGAAGATCTACACGACACTTATAACGATTTACCGTTTTGTGCAGAAACAAAAAAAACTCCAATAGGTGTTCATGAAAAATTAATTACTGATTTAAACGACAAGTCTCACTACATAATACGTTATAGAAATCTCCAACAGTATATTAAATGGTCTACAATTAAATGAAGTACATAGAATTCTTAAATCAAACAGTCTTCAGGGTTAAAGAAGTATATTGATTTAAATACATATCACCGCACAATGGCTAAAAATAGTTTCTAAAAAAATTTTTTCTAATTATTAAATAATGCTGTTTATGGTAAGACCATGGAGTTGTAGATAAGAGAAAAGACGTGAAAATTGTTATTTCTTGGGAAAGTCGAGGAAGGCGCTTAGGTGCTCGTGCTCTAATTGCCAAACCAAATTTTTATAGTAGAACATTTTTCACCGTCTTCCTGTGAAGAGAGCAGAGCACGATATTGCTTAGAATAAAACTCGAGACTTAAATAAGCGTCACGAAGCAGATAAAATATTAGCTTAAAGGGCGTGGCAGAGAGTAAAATCAAAAGACAGCAAATTCAGTGAGCGAATAAACGCATACTTAGTTACAAACGCGATGAAAGCTAAAGTAAAATTCGGCATAGGGAACACGATGAATAAAACTCTTAAGAAAATTAAGAGAAAAGTTAGAAAGAAATGTACTAAGAAACTATTTACTCAAGCGGTTTAAAACGGATTGAAAATCATTAAACAACGAAAACCAGAAGATATTCCCAGTGTTATAAAAATCGCACAAAAGGTTGAGAAAAACTATTTCGGACGGAAGAAGTCGATGGTTGACATTCCACGCCTTATACCCGTTCCTAAAGTAGGAGGGTTTCTACCATTAGTACCCATTTTAACTGGTCTGGGAGCTGTTGGAGGCTTAGCATCTGGAGGAGCGTCAATCGCAAAAGCAATTAATGATACAAAAGCCGCACAACAACAATTGGAAGAAGCGAATCCACATAATAAGACCATGGAAGCCATCGCCATGGCTTATACTTGAAGCCATATAGAAAAGGATTGGGTTTATATTATAGTCCACAACCAAAAAACTTTTAAAGAATCTAAAGAAAGGGCCCTCACAGACGTCGACTTGATGAAAGATGTAAAGAATCTACCACATTTCAGAGGTATTTTTATGCGAGACAGTCTCCCGAAACAACCCGTGAACAAGAATGTGGAATCGTTAACCTGGATACATCAAAGACAATAACTGCAAAGAATATTTTGATAGCTTTGGAAGCTTGCAACCACCACATGAAATAATAAATTATTTGGGAGAAGAAGTATGTTACAACTACACTCAACATCAAGGCATTCATACAACTGTGTCATCTATGCCTAAAATTTCTTTACATGTTATATAATAAATAAATAATAAATAATAAATATAGTTTTTAAAAATAAAATAGTATATACTTTTTATTAAACCTTTTAATATAAATAAACAATTATTTATATGGTGTGTTGAATTTGGACGATGTTGAAAATATGTTGATGGTGGTGACGATGAGTTTCTCAAGTATATTTTATATACTATTAATAGTACTGTAATAATATACTGTATTAATATGTAAACAACATATTCCACGCTGCTTATGTAGTCGTTATATAAATACTACATTTTAGTTCCAAATATTCAGTCTTTGTGCAACTTTGGTCAGGCGCAGTCAACGTTAATATATTTGTTAAAATAATTTGTTGCAAAAGTCAATAAAATAATATTAGTAAAATGAATCAGCTCCAACTAACTGACTTTTCTCTCTCGTACGCTGCTGTGAAGGACTTCAATCAAAAGAACTCCAACCAGAAAAATAAAATGTCAAGGACATGGAACCCAGCAGATTCTACATCATAAAAAACCAAATATGGAGATCGCATACTAATGGAGCTGGAAGATTGCGTTGTTTTCCTACCATCGATATATGTGATGCGACCATAGCAGATATTCAGCAATGGCACCTATTATTTAATAAAACTGTTTGAAGAAGATGGAGAAGATTTTCGTTTGAAGGTTCAGGTGGACTTTCCTCAATCGCAACCACTACTCGAAACATATTTTACAAATTGTCAATAATATTTTAATAAAAAAATAAAGAAATAAAATAATTTTATAAACACACATATGTATTTTTATTTATATAATCTGCTATAAAATTATATCAATTTATTTTTTCTGCAAACAATTCAATTGATATTGCAGCAAACACAAGGTCGATCTACAGTTTCACTTGAAGACCCTATTTTCCCTATGAGTTACTAAAAACTCATGAACTCGAGATAAAAATGCAGGTATATTTACGTGATTCATGTTGTTTAGTTAATAGTTGATTGTTGACTGACTTCTATTTGTTCTATCGCATAATTTTATAAAGTGAAAAGCTCACACGTTACTTACGGTTGTATATTTTTTTCCAAGAATTAATTAAGCTAATTCCATGGATTAACAAACCAATAAGATATAACATTTATGTATGCACTCTCATGCAATTCTAAATTGTGACAAAGAAGTCTATGCATGTACACTCATGCATTCCTAAATTGTGTAAGATTTCATCACATTCTTTGGAAATGTTTACATTAATTTAATCCTTGGCAAATTCCAGTCAAGCAATAAGAAGCAACAACAAATAGAAGGGTTGTCTTCGGCCTGGCCGAAATCTAAATACTCTACACCTGAGTAACTGAAAAAATTATAATTTCGCCACTTAACAACTTTTGTATAAGAAGGGGGACCACGCCCATTTCGGGCAAATGTTTTTGTAATGTCTCTAGGTACTGCTAGATAGAATTACGAACGTATTAATATTTTGAACTGTTTATGGGATATTACCAACTTTTGTATGAGTGGGAGGACCACGCCCATTTTTTGTATACAAATTGGTAATACGTGTAGATACCTCGTGATAAAAATTCGTGCCAATATCTTATACCGTTTACAAGATATTGACAACTTTTGTATGAGTGGGCGTGGTTATCTTCGGTTAATTTTCAAAAATAATCCTTTATTAATATTTAACAATTATGTTATTAAACTAATTTTTCGGAGAAATATTGAATATTACAAATTAAAGGCAATGGAAGATCCTTTTGAACGACACCAATACTAACCAAATAACTCGTATGCTTTAGGAGATTTCGACCTGAAAATCATAAATATTGAAGGCCTATTACTCCTAAACCCATTGAGGGAGACACTTAATTTTTATATTTTCGTCTTTTGGGGCCAATAACTGTCCGTCCAAAGAAAGTAAAATAGATCTGTTCCACTTAATTTTGTGTATTTCTGAATTGCAACCACTTTCTCTGTTCCAACATAATCGAAATTTTACGACCGTAAACGGTGGTATTCGTTAATGAGCACATAAGCTTATATTTCGGCGCAAGTCTCAGGGTGCAATAAAAAACAACGTAAATAGACGCAAGCCGATCGGTGCTATGTCCGATAAGGAATTTTATAATTTGGTAAAATATGTTTGCATATAAACTAATTACATTTACCAACATCAATTTTCCTTGTGCAATTCGTAATAATCTGTGCAATCTGTAAAAAATAGATGGTCTAAATGGGAAGCTTTTCAGGATTTGGGATTACAGACGTACAAATTAAAATTGTGCCATCTCCACCAGTTTAGTAATTCACAAATGAGACACATGTCATTCGTTCAGATCGAAGTTATTTTTTAATAGGCCCTGCCCTCAGAAGTTCAAGCATGCGAGATAATAGCGGTCGCGTTTAGTTTAGGAACTATAGGCTTTTAAATGGAAAGAATTTTCATCTGCAGAGCGATATCTCTAAAGCCATTTCAGATATAGGTGTAAAATATACGTAATATGAAAGGTTATTTAAAAGTTTTATGTCAATCACTTTTACGATTGTGATAATTATGTAGATATATCTAATTTTGCAGAAAAATGGTATATCGTGTTACTTTTTTATATCTTCCGATTCCACATTTCCAACGGTATGTTTAGTTATCAAATGTTTAGTTATCTCCAATGTTTTTGACAAATTAATGGAAGTAGAAATTTCCTGGTTTTGAAAATGTTCAGTTTCAGATTTTGGTTCGCGGGACTATTTGTCCTACAGCGGGGGTATTCATTTATTCTCGACCTGAAGTGGCGTCCGATAGGAGACCGCAAACTCAACACGGAATATTGGTCGAATACCTAAAAATAATTTTCGAAGTGATTTTATATATACACCTAATTCTGTTTTTACACGGTAATTGGTTCCAGGAAAACCCGTGCAAAAAAAAGACATTGATCGTATGCAAAATAGGTGATTGGTTCCTTATCTCTAAAACCTATTGAAATTAGTGAAAAACAAGGATTTTTAAGAACAACTATTCAGGTTTATTTTATTAAATCACATATATAATGTGTTTTTACACAAGCATAGTTATTAAAGAAAAAAAAGATATGCACTCCAAGCTTAAAAGTAATGTAAAACAAGTAAGAGTGTTGTCTTCGGCCTGGCCGAAATCTAAATACTCTACACCCGAGTAACTGAAAAAATTATAATTTCGCCACTTAACAACTTTTGTATAAGTAGGCGGACCACGCCCATTTCGGGAAAATGTTTTTGTAATTTTGTCTCTAGGTACTGCTAGATAGAATTACGAAGGTATTAATATTTTGAACCGTTTATGGGATATTGACAACTTTTGTATAAGTGGGCGTACCACGCCCATTTTTTGTGTACAAATTGGTAATACGCTTAGATACCTCGTGATAATATCTTATACCGTATTAATATCTTATACCGTTTACAAGATATCGACAACTTTTGTATGAGTGGGCGTGGCACGCGAGCTTATTGGTAATGCTTCCCTATATATCCTGATAATTACGTATCAATATCTTATACCGTTCATTAGATATTGCCAACTTTGTTATCAGTGGGCGTGGCACGCCCATTTTTTGCAAACATTTTAGTAATGACGCTATATGTTCCGGAATAAAATTATACCTTAATATCTCACACGGTTTATGAAATATTCAGATTTTAACATTTTTTGAAACGAGGTGCCTTTACATTCCGTATGTAAAGTAGGCGTGTTTGTTTACCGATCTCGCCCATTTTCAATCCCAAACAGCCCTACATAACAAAGAATATTTGTGCCAGATTTCATCGCGATATCTTTTTTCATTCTCCCGTAATCGTGATTTCAACAGACAGACAGACAGACAAACGGACGGACGGACAGGGCTAAATCGATTCAGGAGGTGACGCTGAGCAAGAATATATATACTTTTCTATATCTATCTCGTCTCCTCTGCGTTACAAACGGAAGAACAAAGTGAATATACCCTACTCCCTTCGGGTGTAGGGTATAAAAATGTATGTCATTTTCAGGAACTAAAATCAATTTTTACGGTAAAAAAAATCATAAAATCATAAATACAGGAACATACATTTAATTGCTGGCATCATCAGTTACTCGCATTCGCTTGCATCGAATGCGTATAAAATCACTATCATCGCTTGAATAATTTTGAACTGGAATTTCTCTTGCTCGTACGAAATCTACATTTTTAACAGTGAGCTCTGTTATAGCCGTTGTTCGCCAATTGTTGCTACCTCTTTGTATAATTCTTTGTAACGATCCATACAAGAATTCAGCTCACGTTGGAATTGTGCAGGTCTTTCGACATTGGGATCGTTTGTGACGAAATGGTATCCTAATTTGTTTGCAAGTTGAAGTCCTTCTTGGATTAAATTTGCAGTAAGTTTAACAGGTTCTTCACTATCGCTGCTTTCTATAGCATCAGCATTCTGTGTAATAGCAAAATGTAATATTTCGTCTTCGCTAAGAACTTTATCAACCAGCAGCTCATCAGTGTCATCGAATACCAAGTCATCAAAACCCTCCCCACCAACGGTATGTGCCAAAGAAACTATATTGCGATATTCGTTTGTATTTGGATCCACATGATTTTTACTTTTAACACATTCTGGCCAAATTAATCTTCAACGTGCGTTTAAGGTTGATGGTCTTAAATCTGATAATGCTAAAACAGCATGTGTTACGCAATCTTTAATATTAAACTTTTTCCAGGCATCAATCACTGTAAGAGCTTTATCCTTATCAAAAGTGTCCAAAATCTACTGGAATGTTCGTTTGATGTAGTAAGTTTTAAATGTTGCGATAATTCCTTGGTCCAGTGATTGGATTAGGGATGTGGTATTCGGTGGCAGGAACAAAACTTGTACATTTTCGTGTTCCAACTGAGGATGCCCGGGTGCATTGTCTACCAACAGAAGAACTTTAAATTTTTGTGCGGAACTCACCGAAAGTGGGTTGTAGCGCCATCTTTCGGTGGCAAGCGTCAGCATTAGAAAGTAGAGCCCACCGACACCAACAGCCAGGGACGGGAAAAATCCCGCAAACAACAACGCTCCGAGTAAATTGTGAGAGGGAGACAGCCGGACGCCGTATTTCGAAGCCACTCACACCGCCGCCGCTGGAAGTTCAGCGGGTGGCTATTTAAGAGACTGACGCGCAGAAATCGGTCTCTGTTCTCTAGCCCTCGCGCAACTAAGGAGTGTGCAAATTCAATAGTGTAAAACGAGAATCAAGTGTTAACGTTCAGTGAATAATTACTAACAAGCGAAGGACACCGTTATAAAGGACACCACAACCGTGCCCTTTACGCCTCGAAGGACCTTTGTGATACAGTACCGACGCCAGTCGAAAGACCATCAACAGAGTGAGTCTTAATTGAATATATATATATATATATATATATATATATATATATATATATATATATATATATATATATATATATATATATATATATATATATATATATATATATATATATATATATATATATATATATATATATATATATATATATATATATATATATACGTATATACGTATATATATATATATATATATACGTCCCAGTAGCATTGAAAATTTATACTACCCACCCTGTATCCCCGTGTGGTTTATTAACCGACGGCTCCCATCCTTGATTCCCCCACACCCCATACGTCTTCCCCTTGATTCCGACTTACGACGGAACCGTGTAGTTGGCTAACTGACGGTACGTCCGCTCCCCGTGAGGAACGCAGGTGGAATCGAGGTCGACGGGATGATAAGTTCTATATTAAGGTACTAGCATAGCGTATCCTATTTTTATGTCAATAAAAGTTATTAACCAGAAAACCCTTGTGTTACATAATTAGAGGGTTCAGGGAGGTATTACGTGTAGATATCATCAATGGGACTATTGTCGTCGTCAGGTATTGTGACCCGAACCACTGGACGCGCGACAGCTACTCCACGCCAGCCAAAGAAAGGTTCGTCACAATTGGCGCCCGAGCGGGGACCCTTGGGGTAAAAATTTCAGCGACGACAATAGTAGCGGAAATCCCACGCTTCAAGGACCGGAAGTGCGAGAAAGCAAGCAGAAGCGGCACCGGAAAAAAGCCAAGCAGCGCACCTAGCGAGCAAGCACCCAAGACACACACCGCACTGAAGTTAGTGAAGAGACAGACCAATCAAGTAAACATCAGAGACACACACCGGCAAGATCGTTAGCAAAGATCTCTCAGCGGAGAACCTCATAGCAAGCCAAGACACTCAACGTACGCGAGCCAAGACACACAACGCACGCAAGCCAAGACACACACCGCACGGAAGCCAACACACACCCCACGCAAGCCAAAACACAGCACGCAAGCCAAGGCACGCACCACAAGAAAACTCACCAAGACGAATTCAACAGAGCTGCAAACCAGAAAAATTTTATATAAAACGACGTGCTCTGGCTAACGTTCCATTTATTACTGACTCATACCTACACTCAACATACCGACGGCCTTGAACAATTGGCTCATAAAGAAGCAATATGTACAATAAATTACAACCAAGTAACAACATTAATACAGTACATTTGTAAATATCAAAAATAGTAATCCTTACTGAAATAGAACGCCCTTAGTAGGCAATACGCAAAGTTTTGTAATTGGGCGTACAAGTTCTCCTTCCGCTGTCTTTATAGTGACGACTCGGACACGTCCATCTCCTCCGGAATGACATTTTATAACTTTAGCCAGCTTCCATTTTATTGGTGGAGTGTATTCGTTAAGCACAGCTACTACATCATTTTCTTGGATGTTGCGTGAGGTTCGGAACCACTTCGTACGTCTTTGTAAATTCACCAGGTACTCGTCACGCCAACGACGCCAAAAATGTTGCCTCATCGCGGAAATAACGCGCCACCGCTGTCTTAAGTTTCCTGTAAATTCCTGTATTTCTGGCTCCGGTAGCGACTTCAGTGGTTCACCCATTGATTGCAGACCATGACTGCGATTTAATCTGGTGCATTTCACACAGTTGAGACGCTACTATCCAAAAGCGACGTTGCAAAACAGTTAACATAATCTGCGGCCCAGCATGTAAGGTGTACGTGTGTATCGACTCGACTATAAGCCTCGAGAGAGGGGATTCCTTCGGTAATATAATTGGACGCTTAACATCCACGGTAACTGTTGCATATTTTAATCGACCTCCTACGCGCAAAATTTTTCTTTCATCGAGGAATGGTTGTAAGCGCAAAAGACTGCTGCGTAGTGGTATGGGCTTCGACTTGCTGCAACAAACTAATTCATTAGAATAATAATAGTTTTGTGTATACCTGAGTAAGGTTGCTTCTGCATTATTAATCTCATCGCAACTTAATGGCCCAGTAGTTCTCAGACTAGAAGACTGCGAATTTACTCTAGTATTTGCGATAAACCGTAATACAAATGCAGAGATTCTTTTTAATTTTGCGTATGACGAATAATTTGTAATCAATTCCCAATGCTCTTCAGTGCTTGTGACATGAGCAGCAAGCTTGTTCGATCGTGCTTCCAAATTAGTTGTATGCTGTGCGGTAGGTCCATGCTTCCAAAACTGGGATGCATCTTTTAAAAATTCTGGTCTGTCGGTGTTCCAGCAGTTCGGCCGGAGTTAAGCCTCTTGAATCACAATCCGCCGGATTGTGTTCAGAGCGTACGTGATGCCAGATGTTCGGCGGTAACACGGCCTGTATCTCAGAAACACGATTTGCAATGAAAGCTGTCCATCGCTTCGGATGAGCTTGCAACCATGCTAAAGTGATGGTGGAGTCGGTCCAGGCGTACAGTGGATAATCACGGCTATCCCAGCTGGATAAGACCCTTTTTACAAGTTTCGCTGCTAGGTGAGCAGCACATAGCTCTAACCGGGGAAGCGTTATTACCTTGAGCGGCGAGACCTTTGTTTTTGAAGCAACTAAGGAAACCAAAACCTCTCCATTAATTTGGGTCGTTACTGCATATAATACCGCAGCGTAGGCGCGTTCAGAAGCATCAGCAAAAATTTGAAGCTTCGTATTGACATCCTGTGTACCGTTGCCAAGCCACCGGTGAATTTTTAGCTTTGAAAGTAGTTGCAACCCTTCTCGATATAAATACCAGTCATTTAATATTTGGGTAGGCACGAGGTCATCCCAATTGACGCTCGTTTGCCAAATGTCTTGAAACCAAATCTTCGATTTAATAGGGCAGGGAGCGAGCAACCCTAGTGTTTCGAAGATTGTGTTTGCATCCGATAAAAATGCTCTTTTGGTTAGAACGTGAGGGCGCTCCTTAAGATTTATGGTGAAGGACAAACAATCATCCTCAGTATTCCAAATCAGCCCTAAAACGTGAACATCTTTACCTTCAGCAAAATAATGTGTAATATTCCTAGCAACGTGAAGCGACTCAGCGGTTATGTGAGCACAGTTTGATGCCCATTGCCTTAATTCAAAAACAACAGCTGTAACTCCGTATGTGTTGGGGAGCCAGTGAGTAAGTCATCCATGTAAAAGTCCCGAAGAATTGCACGTGCAGCTTTTCTATGTATATGGTCAGTTTCCTTCGCGGTCTGCTGCAAGGACTTTACTGCCAAATGCGATGCTGCAGCTACACCATACGTAAGACGCAGGAGGCCGTAATCTTGAATAGGCAGTGATACATCCGGGCGCTAAACAATGCGCTGTAGATAAACATGTTTTGAAGCGACGCATACTTGGCGATACATCTTTGCCACATCTGCACTTAACGCATAGCGATGAGTTCTAAATCGAAGTAGGAGGGAAAACAGATCGTCTTGTAGCTGCGGTCCAATCATCAAAGCGTCGTTTAGCGAGTGCCCAGTGGACGTTTTGGCCGAGGCGTTAAACACCACCCTTAGCTTAGTGGTACCACTGGACTCTTTCAGCACCGCATGATGCGGCGTATAATAGCAATTATGTGGACTATAAGATACGGGCTCCATATGCTTCATATCCAGTAATTCCTGCATAAACTCATTGTAACGATTACGCAAATCTTTGTTAATTGCAAAACGTCTCTCCATTCATATTAAACTGCGGACTGCGCCATTGCGGGACTCTCCAAGAGGTACGTTGGGCTTTAAGGGTAGTTCAACGATAAACCGGCCTTCAAGCGTACGGCGATGCGTTAACTCAAAAAAGTCTTCACAAAACATTTCTTCAACTGTGAAATGTTTCATTTTCGGCAACTCTTCTAACTCCCAAAACTTGGTTAATGTGGTTTCTAAATTGGTGTCGCAAAGTAAGGTGTCCACCAGTCTCATTGAATACTGCGCACCACTTACGCGGCCAAAAAGTGTCCAGCCAAACACTGTGCGTTGAGCCATGGGTGTTCCTAGAGCGCCCTTACACACTTCTGGGATTATGAACTGATCCATTGTATCCCTGCCAACAAGAACATCTATAGGTCCTGGTTTCATATACTCTGGATCAGAAAGCGGCAGTTTTTCGACATGTGGCCATGAAGAAGTAGAAATTTCCGTAGTTGGCAAATCATTCGTAATTCGTTGTAAAATAAGTGCATTGATGAAAAAACGCTTGTTGTTGTTAGGACGGTCGGCAGTGTTAATGATATTACACCCTTGGTGCGCCCTCCTCGTGCAGAACCGATTCAAGTGACAAAAACCGACAACGACCTTCTTGGTACTTGTAGACGTTGAGCGCAAGATTCAGATACGAACGAAGCGTGCGATCCAGTATCAAACAATATACGTGCAGTTTGCCACCTACCACAACAATCCTGGACTCGCGCCACGGCAGTAGCTAAGAGAACAGCATTTGGGTCTGTTTCGAAGTGCGATATATGACTGATGGTGGCTATTGACCCTTTAGGCGGTTCGATAAGCTTTGTTACAGCGAACGGCAACGCTGTGGCGATGAAGGACGTCGCGGAACTCTTATCAGGCTCGGCAGTAATAGCGAGCGCCGTGGAGGACTCGTTGTCTTCGGTGGCAGTTGCCTCTACATGTCCGTCCCTGACTTTAAAATCGGCATCATGAATGAGCGTATGGTGACGCTGTTGACAAATGCGGCATACTGTATAAATGCGGCATCTGTTTTTTAAATGACCTTTGCATAAACAATTTAAGCAGGCTCGAGTAGCTTTTATAAACTGTATTCTCGCGTTGGTGGATAAGCCTAAAAACTCTTCACATCTATAAATTCTGCGACAGCCTTTACAATATAAACAGTAAACACTTGTTCCTACAGCGTGTAGCACATTTGCTGATGTTCGGGGACCACCCCTTAAATTACTCCTAGCTGCTTCGGACCCAGAAGCTGTCAATAACGCAGAAAGAGAACTGCACCTTACTTCCAAAAAGAGTTTTAGTTGCTCAAAATTTTCTGGTTCATCAGTTTCAAGTGTCAATTCCCACTGTTTTTTCGTCTCAAATGCTAGCTTGTTTACCACGACATGAACCAACCAGTCATCCCAAAATTGTACGGGCCGCACTAATGCCTTTAAGGAAACCACATGCTGCAGAATTGGATCTAGCAGCTCCTTAATAGCAATAGCAGAATCAAAATTTGCTTGTTTTATTGTAGTTATTCCACGCAGGTGGCTCTCTATGATGACTCGTACTACTTTGTAGCGCAACTTGAGCAAGTCCCAGGCTTCTGCGTAATTTGCATCGCATGTTCGCAGACAACTAATTACAGTTAAACAGCTTCGAAGATAATGGAGCTTCTGACTATTCGCTAGGTTTTCGTTTCCGTCAACTAAAGAGCAAAAGTGGCTTGAGGGCGAATTTCTTCGCGGTCTATGCGTATGTCTGTACTCACCAACCGCATATAATGGCACTAGGTGAGACCCAGGTGTCTGAGGGTGCAGATCCACTGGATTTTCACTTGCCTGGGTACCACTTACTGCCATTATTTTCATCACACAGAGGCCTCGCCTTATACATTCGCAGTGATGTTGCGTACCAGTGTCAGCAACACCCTTGCACGACGGATGCCGAATTTAGCTCCATGTGGGTTAAGTTCAAAATCCAGTCGCACATCCTGCACTTCTGCTTCATTTATAGAAGCCCGGGTCTAGAGAGGCTGCCAACTTTTGATAAACTTGACAGTCTCTCTGATTCGATTTCTAAAATCCTTGAATCGTATCCGAACAGTGAAATTGTTGTTGCTGGTGATTTCAATGTTCATAATTCCAATTGGCTACGTCATTCGAGTCACACAACACCTGAGGGTTTGTATGTTGAGTTATTTGCTGAGTCTAATAATTTGACTCAATTAGTGAAGGAACCAACGCACTTTCCTTGCGTTGATGGGCAAAACCAAAATATTCTGGACCTTTTTTTAACTTCGCATCACAGCAAGTATGATGTGAATGTTCTTGCACCTCTTGGTAATTCGGACCACGCTACAATTTCTGCTACCTTCCCATATTCTAGTCTTCAATCCGCTCATCAGCCAGCTCCGAAGCGGACAGTGTGGCTTTATGAGAAGGCTAATTGGGATGCGCTGAACTCCTTTTTCAGTCGTTTCAATTGGCAATTGTGTTTCAGGGATAGAAACATAAATGCTGCAGCAAAATTGGTAGAAAATATAATTTTATTTGGTATGAGGTCTTTCATACCTAATAACAGAATTTCCATTAAACCAAAATACCATTCCTGGTTTAATGCGACTTGCAGACAAGCAGTCAGGTCTAAAGAGGAAGCATTTAGGAATTGGCGTTTAAATAAAACTGCTGATACTAAACTGCTGCGCAATCAGGCCAGAAATATGTGCAATGCCACTCTAAAGCGCGAAAAAGTTCTCTACGAACAGCGCCTTAGACGCAGAGTTCTTGAATACCATAAGGGTAGCAAGAACTTTTGGTCGTTCGTGGGGAGAGTGAAAAATCAGACGCGATCGTCTATTCCAACTCTCCTCAGGGATGATCAGATCTTCACTCACTCGGTTGATAAGGCAAACTTATTAGCCAAAATGTTTGCTGAAAACTGCTCTCTTCCTGAGAGTAGCCAACCACTACCCGTGATCGACGGTGTGTCTCATATTATGCCTGAGATGCACTTTCGAACGCGGGCTGTTAAAAGAGTGCTTGTAAACCTCAACGTCAATAAATCCTCGGGACCGGATGGCATTTCAGCCCACGTGTTGAGAAAGTGCGCCTCAACATTGGCTCGCCCATTGCGCAATCTGTTTAACTTATCGTTCACTTCATGAGTTTTTCCTACTTCCTGGAAGATTGCCAATGTGCAGCCAGTTCCTAAAAAAGGTGAGGCTACGAATCCTGCCAATTACCGGCCCATAGCAATCTGCTCAATGCTCTCCAAAGTTATGGAGAGCGTTATAAATTTTAACCTGATGAGGTATCTGGAGAGCAACCAATTGGTCAGCGATCGCCAGTACGGTTTCCGTGCTCACCGCTCCACAGGCGATTTGATGGCGTTCCTCACTGAGCGGTGGAACAGTTGTGTTCACCAATTCGGTGAGAGTAAGGTTGTTGCTCTGGATATCTCCAAGGCATTTGACCGAGTGTGGCATAAAGCACTTGTGTCTAAACTGGCTGCTTATGGTGTCGGTGATACATTCACTCGATGGATATCGAGTTTCCTCAGCGGCCGTTCTATTCGGGTTGTGATAGACGGCTTTGCTTCCGAAGAGCACTCCATAAACACTGGAGTTCCGCAGGGTTCGGTCCTGTCTCCAACACTTTTTCTCATTTTTATCAATGACCTTCTGTCATTGACATCAAATCCCGTCTACTCGTTTGCTGATGACAGCAGCATTTGTCATTCATATTCATTCTCCAGGCGTCCTTGTATTCTGGAGATCAATAGAAAACGCAGAATTATGAATGACACACTCCAATCTGACCTCAACAAAATCCAAGAGTGGGGTCGAGCGAATCGGGTCGATTTTAATGCGCGGAAGACCCAATGCTGTTTGTTGACCCACAAGCGTCTGGCGGGCGACAACTTTCCACCTTTAAATATGGGTGGTGTGGATATTAATGAGTCGGAGGCTCTTGATGTTCTTGGCATGTCAATACAATGCGATCTTCGTTGGAACGATCACATTTTTGATGTGCCGAAAGAAGCAGCCAAGTGCTTAGGCTTTTTAAAGCGGTGCAAGAAATACTTCACTCCAACCGACCTTCGTTGTGTCTACACCACTTATATCCGGCCGAAAATGGAGTACAACTCGCATATTTGGTCGGGAGCTTCGAAAACGTATCTTCAGCTTCTGGACCGTATACAAGGTCGTGCGATAAAACTTATAGGGGACAGTAGGTTATCCAGCTCTATTGAAACCTTGGGATGTCGTCGGGATGTGGGGTGTGTAACCTTATTTTACCGTTACTTTAATGGTAACTGTTCCTCTGAAGTAGCCAGCCTGATCCCTTCGGTTCAGGTATTCAACAGATCTACTCGGCTTTCCAGAGCGGTGCACCCCTTTTACGTCTCGATCCCGTTCCATCGCACTACCCACTACCGCAATAATTCGTTTTTCGGTCGCGCAGTTAAATTGTGGAATAGTCTCCCTGCGCATGTTTTCCCACCCACTTATAACGTCGATGCTTTTAAAAGAGGTGTAAATCGACACTACTCCCACTTTTCCCATTCCCACTAACCTTTACCCTTCTAAACCAACGAATGCTTTGCATGGATAGGGGGCATCCCCTGAGCTTATCTGCCATAAAAAAAAAAAAAAAAAAAAAAAAGCATCTCAAAACTGAATCAATTCAGTGGGCTCACCTGAGAACTTGGGCAGTTCCATTTTCGGTAACCGTATAGATGCACACACCTGAGTAGGAGCGTTGCCCGTTGTTGCAGGCTCACTCAACACTTTCATTATTCGATTGAAATTAGCCTGTCCTGTTGTATAACGCACTTCAGTCAGTCCGCGTTGACTTGATTCTTCTTCTAAAGCTTCCTCCGTTCCACAGGCAATTTCTATTGCCTCTTGCGATTGCTTGAATCTTTCCCACTGCTCATTTAATAGCTGTAAATAGCCTGAACAGGTTTCCACATCTAATGAGAGAGTTTTCTCGACTGTAAATTTTGTACTCAAGATTTTATGCAATTCCTCGTTTTGATTTACAACGATTGCTGTCTTCCCTTGTCCCGGCTCGCTAGTTGGATAGGACTTAGCTGCCAACTTGCTGTGTGTTTCACATATTATGACGCGGCGGCACTTTTTTACGCTTGTTTACATTGACTTCGACTTATAAATGTCTCGCCTTTAAATGATGGCATATTTCCTTAAAAAAATCCACTTAAGCCCGAACATTAAAATATAAACTCTTGCTCCACTCTTGTTAAAAACCTGAATGAAACTGAAATTATTTTGTTCCAAACGAGTTTTCATTAACATACATACAATACACACTACGGTAAAAAGTAACGGCAAGGTAAAGTTTTCAAATTGAATGTTCATGTACATGTAAAAAATATAGCGTTCATATATATATATATATATATATATATATATATATATATATATATATATATATATATATATATATATATATATATATATATATATATATATATATATATATATATATATATATATATATATATATATATATATATATATATATATATATATATATATATATATATATATATATATATATATATATATATATATATATATATATATATATATATATATATATATATATATATATATATATATATATATATATATATATATATATATATATATATATATATATATATATATATATATATATATATCCGCTTGACTATGTCTTCCATCACCTGCCGTGGTACCCTGGATCATTTGGGACCTTGGAGTTCTATGATGTCGTCGAAATGCCAGCGGGTTTCGTGTCAACTGTCGCAGGTGTCCCTCTCGTCGTGACTCCAATCGTGCCCTCCGTCCCTCTACGGTAAGTGGTTTGTCATCTTTCCCCAGTGTATACTTGTCGAACAACGCATTTGTTAGCCTGGCTTCACTCCCTTGTATCAAGAAGGCCGGAGTGAACGCAGTGACCTCGCATACACTGGTGTTTAGCGCGAGCATTGTCTCGGGCTGTATCGCATCCCAGTGCGCCTGACTGTCCCCTGATAATTGTGCCAACGATCGCTTCGTATTTCTATTCGCTCGTTCCGACGCATTTTCTTGGGGCGTATATGGAACAGTAACTGAAAACTGGTGTCGTATTCCCAATTGATCCAAATATTTGCAAAAATGCTTGTCACAGAATTGCCTCTGATTATCGGTGACTAAGACTTTTGGCGTGCCATATCTGACTAGAATTCTCTCGCAGTGCCCTCTCTAGATTTCTTTCGGTCGCCGCCCGCATGGGTACAATTCGGTCCACTTCGTAAACTTGTAAAAAACCAGTAACATGGTATTGCCATGGTTGGACAGAGACAGTGGTTCGATCAAGATGGCGCAGACTATCGCGCATAGATCCTCGGCGAGATGTACAAACATTTTGCACGCTTCTCTCTCCTGATTCGGCTTTTATCCCTGACACGATTCGCATTGCTGTACGTACCGCCGGATATCGCGGAACATGCCGGGCCAGTAATACATGGCTATGCGTAACGTCGGCTTCCGAATCCCCATATGCCCCGCGCATGCCGCATCATGATTCTCTGCTAGAACCCGCCCCCGCAGTCGCTTTGGGACGCAAAGTTTCCAGGAGGCACAATTTTCGTCATTAAAATCCGCGTCTGCTTCCATACTGTATAGCTCCTCCTGGGGTTGTCGTGAAAGTGCGCCAGCCACTGCATTCTCTCGTCCTTTACGGTACTCCACGTCAAAGATACATATACTGTTGAAGTTCGCGTGCCCAACGCGCAATTCGGCTTGAGGGACTTTCAATTGAGTTCAGCCATCTGAGAGACAAGTGGTCCGTCACGACTGCGAACCGGTACTCCTCGAGATAGGGACGCATCTTCCGTATGCGCCACACGATCGCCAGACACTTTTTTGGTGGTGGAGTAGTTTTGTTCGGCCTGGTTTAAATGACGACTGGCGTAAGCGAATACTCGCTCCATTCCCTCCGACTCCTGTGTTAAAATTGCTCCATAGTCCATAGGCACTAGCGTCTGTATGCAGCTTGAATCTTTTGGAAAAGTCGGGGCCAGCCAGGACGGTAGTTTCATTCAATCTTCGTTTTAGCTCGCAGAACGCCTTGTTTTGCTCCTCTTCCAATCGCCAGTTTTTGCCTTTCTTCAGTAATTTAATTAATGGGGCGACGATACCCGCGAAATCTAGTACAAAGCGCCGGTACCACGATGCGATGCCGAGGATCTGTCGCACTTTCCCTGACATTCGTTGGTGGTTGGATCATGACGACCTTCTCTGGATCTGTATGGATCCCCTGCTTACTAATAACATGACCCAGGTATTTCAAACCTTTTTTGAAAAATTTGCATATATCGGAGTTCTTAGATTAGCTTCTCTAAGTCGTCGGAACACTTCCTTCAGGTCCGCTAAGTCTCCTAGCGAGTTCTCTCAATAACCGCGATATCGTCCAAGTACGCAAAGGCGAAAGGTTCCATTTCAGGACCGATCACCTGATCGAGCGGTCTTTGGAACGTGGCCGGGCCGAATGCAGCCCGAAGGGCATTACCCGCCATTGGAAATGTCCTCTTCGGGGCACGATGAAAGCGGTGTACTGTTTGCTGGTCGGGTCCATCGGTATTTGCCAGTAGCCGTTTTTCAGGTCAAGACCTCTTACGTATCGGGCGTCTCTGAGTCGATGCAGTATGTGCTGGATCCTGGGTAGGCGTCCGGAATAGACCGGGCGTTCAGCTGCCGGTAGTC
Source organism: Sicus ferrugineus (assembly GCA_922984085.1). Classification (NCBI taxonomy): domain Eukaryota; kingdom Metazoa; phylum Arthropoda; class Insecta; order Diptera; family Conopidae; genus Sicus; species Sicus ferrugineus. The sequence continues at coordinate 19,845,716 of OV277350.1, forward strand.
CACGCACAATCGCCACTTACCGGTTTACTTTTTAACCAGCATGATTGGGGCATTGTATGGGCTATGAGACGGTTCTATGCACCCCTTTAAAAAGTCACCTACTTCCTCGTTGATGATGGCTCTCGTTCTTCGCTATTCGCCGTGATCATATCCTGAGTCGTGTGTAGATCGACGCTCCTTCCTATCTCTCTACCCTCAATGACTGCTGTCCGGCTCTCCTCGACCTCCTGTAATTGTGTCAAATCGGTTGACTGGTCTTCCTCTTGTCGAATGATTCGGATAAAAGGATGGTATCTCCTCCGCACGTCATCGGTGCTCCGACTTCAAGTAGAAAGTCCATCCCCAAAATTAAATGAACCGACATTTGCGGCATGATAGGTAACTCGTGTTGGCATATCGAGTCGCCCAACCGCACGTTCATTCGCAAGCAGCTAGTTATACTTCGTAGTCCTCCATCTGCTAGCCTAATCGATGTGTTCGTCTCAGTATGCACTCAGTCGGTGAAAAACTCGCTGGTGATGCTGCTTGTAGCTCCAGTGTTGATCGTGGCCGTAACCATTTCCCTACAGAGCGCGACTTTGGCGAAAATCCTGCGTTGTTGCACGCCCGCTCAAAGTAGCCGTCCTGACCGCATCGTCGGCACGCTGTCCGGTGGTTTATCGAGTTTGGAAATATCTTCTTTTGACATAGAGGAGATACTCCTCTCAAAGATTCTGATACACCCTCGTAATCTTCTGTTCATCACTATATCCCGCCTGTCTCATTAGGCTCTGCAGGGCGAGCAACATATCCCTACAACTTTCCTTCTGCCGTTGGAGTCTCGTTCGTTACAACCTGTAGATGTAAACATGCTGTGGCAGCCACTGGAGATGCTGTACTATTATCGTGAGCTTGAGCTTCCGTCCCCAATCTGTTGCTCTGTTCACCGTATTGGTTGGTTTGCTGCTCTGACGCCTGGCGAAGGGACGTTTTTGGGATTAATCCGTCCGTAGGGGTGAGGGTGACCGACTTCGCTGGAACTGCGTCTCCAATTCTAACAGTTTGTTCTCCTGTTGGGTCCCTTTGTGATACAAAGTCTCTGCGAATCGACACCGAAGTTCGTTTATGTGGCCATCGTTTCCAGTTGGAATCCTCCAGTACAGTCTGCAGCTGTAACTTGGCGATGTTATAGATCCAGCCGACATTCATCTCGTTTGCTATACTTTCTCCTTGCTTGTCCAGCTTGGCCTTGGTTAAAGGTTTTAATGTTTATAATGCCCGGTGGTGTCGTTCCGAGATATCAGTCGCGTCTTACTGCCAATCAACGCTATAATTCTCTTAGTGCCCCTTGAAACGACCTTCTCGCCTCGGTCTCCTAGAGACGGTGTTTCTTTATTTGGTCCGTGGACCTTGTCTATAGCCAGGGTTGGCTCACGACTGTCCAGGGTCGACTTTCAAGAAATTTTTATTTTTAAAGAAAAACGGGACTTGTGTCTGTTGTTGTATAACACTTTTATTTTAAAAAATCCAATTCTTGTACGCTAATTAGATTACGGCTAACAAGTTGTCTTAGTTGTGCAAAATCCTCGGCATAAAAAAAACTGGTGTTGTGGTGGCGATGAATACTGGTGTGCAGAAAGATGAAGATCGTGGAATTACGACTGAGCTTGAATGTTGCGACTTGTCTGGGAACTAGTGACCCACATTCTTGCGCTCAGGTGTTGAGGCGGCGTTTTTCCGCTCCAGTCAGCGTATTATTATTATTTCCGTGTTTAAGTTTCCGCGTACAGAAATATAAGTTAGACTGGTAGGTAGTAGTAAGGAGCGAGTTGAGTTGAGTAGTCAGTAGTGATTAGTGAAGCAGAGATTGTAAAACGTGGGCAGCTCCAGCGTATTTTACAATAAAGTGTTCAAAGTAAAGTTATAGCGTTTCAATTCGAACGGACTGTAGAAGGAAGGACTTCGAAGAAGCCCACGACATATGTTGGGGTTCTTTCTTTTCCAGAAAGAACCCCAACATATTTGGCGCAGCCGGTTATTACGAAATCGTTCGCACAAGTGAGTTTGTGTTAATATAAAATTGTAGCGAATATGTATTAATACTAACACACATAAATAATCCTGGGCAAGACTCCCTTACCCGTAATCCTGTGGCTGAGTCTGGCTATAGGGGGATTATTATAATAATTTGTTGTGAAAATGTGAAAATTGTCATTAGAGAATTTGAAATTTTAGAACGCAAGGTCTTACGTCATTGTATTGGAAAGTAAATCAAATTGCCTACAAAACGTTTCTCGAATCGTTTCGTTTATTCGGAAGCTAAAGTTTGTCCAATTGGCCTTTACGTGTCAGATATTCTACATAGATTTATCAATAGAATTTCTTGCCATGTTAACGATTGCATTCTTGATATCTTCAACCAACAAAGAGTTTTTAGCTGGTCAAATTTAAGGTATTTATCATTATCATTGGCTTCGCTAACGAAGCTCCCGCAAATTTCGATTTAAATGTGTCACTTTGCCACAATTTTTATAAAAATACAGTTCCTGATTCTCATAGAGGTTAGCACTCAAATGTGTCTAAAAGGTTTGTTTTCTCTTTTTTGGTTTTGTATTAATTTTGTATTATTGTTTTCTTTATTTTTCTTTTCTTAGAGCACTAAGTTAGCATTAAGTTAGCACTAAGATCTAATCTAGGTTAGGAGATATATATATATATCAATCCATGTCAGCTCCGGGAGCAAGAGCGTTTAATGTTCATGCTATTGTTTTCTTCAATGTTCTCTTCTTATTAATAATGTTATACTGCTGTACATATATGTTTTTTAGATAATACATTATAGTCTTTAATTTTTGCCCACAATTGTAATTTCAATTTTTGTAAACTTATAATGTTGTTGAAAAAAAGCTCAATAAATTTCAATTCAATTCAATTAAAAACGAATAATTTCTGATAATTTTTGAACAGTAGATTTAGCAGGTTTGCGAATGCTACGGAAAAAATTTTTTTTTTTGGAAAGAAAATACGCGAAGTGTGACTATAATTTAAAAGTGATGCGAAACTCGAGAGTGGCAGTGGCGCTTACGCTTGAGGTTGAATTTCAGCGCAAAACATTGCTAAGGTTTTTGATTGTTTTTGTTCATTTGCTCGTCAGACCCAAAGTGTTGGAAGAATTGCAAGCGTTGTCTTTTTGTCTTTGTTGTTTTTTGTTACTTTATAGATATTTCGCTCGATTTGGAAGCGCGATTAAGGGATTTAGGAAGGGATTATAAAGATTTGGTTGGACAGTTAGACAGGTTTCTTGAAAAAATTTAGGATAATATTTCGTCCACTGTAAACAATAAAGAGAATTTAATTTTAATAAAGGAAAAGATTAGGAATCTATGTAATGTCTCCAAAGTAGAGAAGGCAGATGCAATTTTTGAATAGCTTCTCAATTTTATATCAAATAAAAATAAAAGTGCGCTAAAGGAATTAGAAAGGTGGAAAGCTGAATTTCACGCTTTAAAAAGCAGATACGACAACTATTTCACGGACGGAGGATTAGAGGCGATTTTAGTAAAGGAAGTGGAAGAGGAAAATATTAGATTGAGAAAGTTGATTGAGAAAAAGGGAGTTTCGGGAAATTTGCTCTCGACAATTTTAAACCAAAAAAGCAGGGAAAGTTTTGACTCTTTAGAAGAAGCTCATAGGAGAATAGAGGAGTTAAAAGAAGAAAATAGACTTCTGGGACAGGAAGAATTGCTAGCAGATAAGACCCTGCCACACAAAGATCCCATTGGACGTCCTTCACTACCTGCAACAGGTTTAAAGATCATCAGGGGTAAAACAGGTTTAAAAATGAGTATAGAAGTAATTGCAAAAAATGTAAACAGATTAGTACCATTTTTTTCAGGTACCCGTTCGCCAGATTTGAGAAATGAAGTGTTTACATTTATTGAGGGATGTGAACTCGCAAGGGGGGCATATCGGATTCCGAAATAGGTGACTTCTGAGTGTGCGTAAAACAAAGATTTCATGGGAACGTTTACGGGTTAATTAGGGGAAGAAAATAGTGAGCGTAGAAGAGCTATACAGTACTAAAGCTGTCCTATCTGAAGAGTAAATCTTTAGATACAATAATATCGGAAATACAGACAGTGTCCCAACTCCCAGGGGAAGAAATAGTGGAGTTCGGAGAAAGGTTAATAAATCTAAGGACACAGGCAGAAGACATTACGAAATCCCAATATACTGAGGCCCAGGATCATGGACTGCGACTTGATATTAACAAATCATTAGCGAGGACATTCGTGTTGGGGTTAAGAGACCCAACGATAAGGATGAAGATGTTGGGCACCAACGTGATCGACATGGAAAGGCTGATCGCAGAAGCAGTACAGCTAAACGAGATCATCAGCAGATCTCAACCAAACCTTTTAGCGAGCATGAATCCGGTCTGTACGGTAGAAATGAACCAAAGATCTGTAAGCCATACACCCATGGATGCCACAGGGAAACTAAATACGCAGCATGGCGATAACTCCATGAAAAGCCCAAGTATCACGCCGGACGGCAAAAGGATTGGAAATCCACAAGGATATGGTAGGGAAGCCAGTGCCAAAACGCGAATAGTATGTAGTTTCTGCGAAAGAAAAGGCCATACAAGGTACGAGTGTCTCATAAGGAAAAATAGTTCATTCTGTGAGAAATGCATGATGTATGGGCATGAACTAAATTGGAGGTGTCAGTCACGGGGGTAGCCGACGAGGGGAAATTTAGCCGAACGTCAGGTAGGTAATCAGAGAGGAAATAGTAACGACCCCATGAGTAGTGGTAGACATCAGCCACAATCTAATGAGGGCAGGTGGAATACGGATAATAAGGGAAACAGAAGCAGGGGAGAAGATATCAAGTGTTTCCGTTGTGAAAAAACAGGACACATAGCAATAAATTGCCCCGTCAAGAGATATCAGGGAACAACGCAGGGAAACTATCGAGGGCCCAGCCAAAGCCACTAAGCTGGGAACCCAAAACGATAAGTAACTCGAGGCCACACATCATGGAGGTGACGAGTCATACATCGAAAATCATTGTTGAACCGTCCTCCTCTGATCGTTGCGAGGAAGTCGATCACGGGCGAGTCGATAGTGCAGGCGGGAGCGTTGAAAGTATTGAATCATTCCCAGAAGAAGTTAACAGTTGTGAGGAGGTAAGCAAAATTGGAATTAAGCAAGCAGTTGATAACAAACAAACAGTAAAGCCGACGGCCGTTGAGTCAGTGGATACGTTTGGAGTTTTGACTTCATGCTTAAGTGCAAGCATTGCACAAATTTTCGTTTTGGTAGTATTGTCTCTGGGTATAATAAAAGATGTAGTAAAAGAAAAGAAAATAAAAGCTTTTAATTATACTGAGCAATTTTTAAATAACAATAAGACAAACTTGAATTCATGGCAAAAAGACGCAACAAAAATGTTACAAAATTTTTTCTCAAGGGTAGAAAGTGGTATAAATAAAAGAGATAATATAAAAGGGAATACAACGGAAAGAAGGGGACAGATTAATACGGGATTGAACTGGCAGAAGCGTCGCCCAGACACTATGGATAACGTGTTCATTGAAGTATCATGTGAAGATGCAAAAAGTGGAAAACTCATCCTATTAGTGGATACTGGAGCAGACACGAGCCTGGTAAAAGAGAGCGCGTTGAGTGGATCATTGGAAGTAAACGCTAATGACGTAAAAACCCTTAATGGAGCTTTTGGTGGATGTGTAACAACGAAGGGTTCCGTAGAGATCAAACCTAGCGGAATGAATCACCTTTCTTTAAAGCTACAATGAGTGCCACTTGGACAGGGAGTACCAGCGGATGGAATAATTGGTAGGGACAATTTGTGGAATCGATCAATTATAAACTCAGTTAGTAGACGAGCAACATTTATGAACGAGCATAAAAAGCATATTGAGACGCTGGTTATGCGTTCAAGGGGAGAATTAGATCAGATCTTGCATAAGGAAAGTTCGAAAGTAATGGCGAGAACTATCAGAGCGGTTTCAGTTAGGATTAGAACCAATATACCGGAAATAGTAGTTCATAAACAGGAAATCGTTCCACGAGTGTATATGGGGGAAACCTTAGCGGAAGTAAAGGGGGCGTAGTTTACGTTCCGATACTAAATTCAACGGAAAAGGATATAGAAATCGACAGTGATTTTAGGCCGGGGTTTTCTAGTTTGAATGAGTTCGAAACACCCCGTGCTAGTATGATAAATAGAGTAGGAGAAATAGATGTTAAGGATAAAATAAGTACTCTGATGGAAAAATTAAGTCTAGATGATAGTTTGAATAAGGAGGAAAGGGGTTCAGTAGAGAGAGTATGTGCAGCTTTTCATGATATTTTTCTGCTGGAAGGGGATGAATTGTCCTATACGCCGGTCTTAAAACACGAAATACCGACCAGGCAAGATCAATCACCAATTATTCAAAAGCAGTATAGGTTACCTCATATCCATAGAGAGGAGGTGAACAGGCAGGTACGGAAGCCGCTAGACGTCGGGATTATCTCCCCCAGCAAATCGTCGTGGAATTCGCCACTGTTATTAGTACCAAAGAAAGCCGCGAAAGACGGTCAGAAAAAATGGCTTTAGGAAGTTAAATAACGTTACGATTAAACAGGTTTTCCCTATACCCTGAATTGAGGAAATTTTGGAGCAGTTAGGACATAGTAGGTATTTCTCAACATTAGATCTTGCTAGTGGGTATCACCAGGTTTTGGTGGATGAAAAAGACAAAGAAAAAACCGCGTTTAGTTCAGGACTAGGACATTTCGAGTTCAACAGAATGCCTTTTGGGTTAACGGGGGCACCAGCGTCGTTTCAGAGAATAATGGATCATATTCTCACTGGGCTCCAAGAGATAGATTGTTTCGTTTACTTAGATGATATAGTAGTTTACGGTAGGAATTTAAAACAGTATGACGATAGGTTATTTAAGGTGTTTAGCGTCCTTAGCGTTTAGCGTCCTATGAGATAGAGTAATGCTGAAAAATCAAACTAGGAAAAACAAATTTTCACCGATATTGTTAGACCCATATGAGGTGATAGGCATTAGAAGCCCAGTCACGACAGTTATCAAAACTAAGAGCAGGGATAAGCCATTCCATAACAATTTGCTTAAACATTACAACAATTCAATTAAAATAGGAACAGCCACGGATGCAGTAAATCGGAACCGGAAAACCACGCTGAACACATACAATTTAACAAAAAATTTAGTAAATAGGGAAAAATAACGAACGTAAATAACATATATTTTTGTTTATTTCAAGGCGTAGGTGGTGCACAGGGAAATTCCGTATTTCCCAGGGTGACGGAAAAGAGAGGGCTGAATCCCATTAACTGCGACGCTGCAAATTAATATGTAAGTACGCCCAAAGTTGTTCATCCATATAGAAACGTTTTGGCTAGTATACTTTTTAGGGTAATTTTATGTAGATAACCGGGCACTTACTAACTTTGCTTACTAACAAAATTTATTAATTAACTGTCGAATTTGTTTAAACTATATCTGGGCTTGGTTAAAGCAATATATTAAGTTTATGTTGTTTACATTGTTTCCAAATACATGCATATGGTTGGGAGTTGTGATGTGACCGCGGACGGAGGCGGACGGTGCGCCCGCCAATTCATTTTATAAACAGTGTTCGCGAAAATAAAATCCAAAACAATAGTGAAAACCCACGTTGCGAAAATACAACAATAACGCTTCACCAAACAACACTTTTTAATAAACAAACAATAGTGCACTACTTAATAACTTAATACTTAATAACAAATAAATAAAACTTGATGAAATTATAACAAATAAATAGACAATCTAACGCCATGCAGAGAAACATGCGAGGGGCTTGTTTATGCTCTCCGCAGTAAAGCTCAGCATTTCGTTGGTTTTCACTCTTCCTCATTCTTCCTGGTCCCGTTAGGTATGCAGGCGGCTGTGAGTGCACCGTGGGCTGAAGCGCGGCAAGATAAAGGCATAACACTTGTCTTGTCGCGTTTTGCTTTGCTTGTGACGTACTAGTGGCTGCTTGTACGGCTTACACTTCACTACAATGGGCGGCGATGACAAAATTCCGCATAGACTCCACTAATGTACGTGGCTTGAGGGCGAATTTCTTCGCGGTCTATGCGAATATTTGTACTAACCAACCGCATATAATGGCACTAGGTGAGACCCAGGTGTCTGAGGGTGCAGATCCACTGGACTTTCACAGAGGCCTCGCCTTATACATTCGCAGTGATGGTGCGTACCAGTGTCAGCAACACCTTTGCACGTCAGATGCCGAATTTAGCTCCATGTGGGTTAAATTCAAAATCCAGTCGCACATCCTGCACTTCTGTTTCATTTATAGAAGCCCGGGCCTAGGGAGGCTGCCAACTTTTGATAAATTGGACGGTATCTCTGATTCGATTTCTAAAATTCTGGAATCATATCCGAACAGTGAAATTGTTGTTGCTGGTGATTTCAATGTTCATAATTCCAATTGGCTACGTCATTCAAGTCACACAACACCTGAAGGTTTGTATGTTGAGTTGTTTGCTGAGTCTAATAATTTGACTCAATTAGTGAAGGAACCAACGCACTTTCCCTGCGTTGATGGGCAAAACCAAAATATTCTGGACCTCTTTCTAACTTCACATCACAGTAAGTATGATGTGAATGTTCTTGCACCTCTTGGTAATTCGGACCACGCTACAATTTCTGCTACCTTCCCATATTCTAGTCTTCAATCCGCTCACCAGTCAGCTCCGAAGCTGAAAGTGTGGCTTTATGAGAAGGCAAATTGGGTTGCGCTGAACTGCTTTTTCAGCCGTTTCAATTGGCAATTGTGTTTCAGAGATAGAAACATAAATGCTGCAGCAAAATTAGTAGAAAATATAATTTTATTTGGTATGAGGTCTTTCATACCCAATAAAAGAATTTCCATTAAACCAAAAGACCATTCCTGGTTTAATGCGACTTGCAGACAAGCAGTCAGGTCTTAAGAGGAAGCATTTAGGAATTGGCGTTTAAACAAAACTGCTGATACTAAACTGCTGCGCAATCAGGCCAGAAATAGGTGTAATGCCACTCTAAAGCGCGAAAAAGTTCTCTACGAACAGCGCCTTAGACGTAGAGTTCTTGAATACCATAAGGGTAGCAAGAACTTTTGGTCGTTCGTGGGGAGAGTGAAAAATCAGACGCGATCGTCTATTCCAACTCTCCTCAGGGATGGTCAGATCTTCACTCACTCGGTTGATAAGGCAAACTTATTAGCCAAAATGTTTGCTGAAAACTGCTCTCTTCCTGAGAGTAGCCAACCACTGCCCGCGGTCGATGGTGTATCGAACGCGAGCTGTTATAAGAGTGCTTGCAGACCTCAATGTCAACAAATCCTCGGGACCGGATGGCATATCAGCCCATGTGTTGAGAAAGTGCGCCTCAACACTGGCTCGCCCATTGCGCAATCTCTTTAATTTATCATTTACTTCAGGAGTTTTTCCCACTTCCTGGAAGATTGCCAATGTGCAGCCATTTCCCAAAAAAGGTGAGGCTACGAATCCTGCAAATTACCGGCCCATAGCGATCTGCTCAGTGCTCTCCAAAGTCATGGAGAGCATTGTAAATTTTAACTTGATGATGTATCTAGAGAGCAACGAGTTGATCAGCGATCGCCAGTACGGCTTCCGTGCTCAACGTTCCACCCGCGATCTGATGGCGTTTCTCGCTGAGCGGTGGAGCAGTTGCATTCACCGGTTCGGTGAGAGCAAAGTTGTTGCTCTGGATATCTCCAAGGCATTTGACCGGGTGTGGCATAAAGCACTTGTGTCTAAACTGACTGCTTATGGTGTTGGTAATACTTTCACTCGATGAATATCGAGTTTCCTCAGCGGCCGTTCTATTCGGGTTGTAATAGACGGCTTTGCTTCCGAAGAGCACTCCATTAATGCTGGAGTTCCGCAGGGTTCGGTCCTGTCTCCGACACTTTTTCTTATTTTCATCAATGACCTTCTGTCATTGACATCAAACCCCGTCTACTCGTTTGCTGATAACAGCAGCATTTGTCATTCATATTCATTCTCCAGGCGTCCTTACATTCTGGAGATCACTAGAAGACGCAGAATTATGAATGACACAATGCAATCCGACCTCAACAAAATCCAGGAGTGGGGTCGTGCGAATCGGGTCGACTTTAATGCGCGGAAGACCCAATGCTGTTTGTTAACCAACACGCGTTTGGCGGGTGACAACTTCCCACCTCTAAATATGGGTGGTGTGGATATTAATGAGTCGGAGGCTCTTGATGTTCTGGGCATGTCAATCCAATGCGATCTTCGCTGAAGCGATCACATCTTTGACGTGTCGAAAGAAGCAGCCAAGTGCTTAGACTTTCTTAAGCGGTGTAAGAAATACTTCACTCCAACCGATCTTCGTTGTATCTACACCACTTATATCCGTCCGCAAATGGAGTACAATTCGCATATATGGTCGGGAGCTTCGCAGGCATATCTTCAGCTTCTCGACCGTGTCCAATGTCGTGCGTTAAAACTTATAGGGGACAGTAGGGTATCCAGCTCTATTGAAACCTTGGAGCGTCGTCGTGATGTAGGGTGTGTATCATTATTTTACCGCTACTTTCATGGTAAATGTTCCTCTGAAGTAGCCGGCCTGATTCCTCCGGTTCAGGTATTTAGCAGAACTACTCGGCTTTCCAGAGGGGTGCACCCCATTTATGTCACGATTCCATTCCAACGAACCACGCATTACCGTGAGAGTTCGTTTTTCGGTCGCGTCATTAGATTGTGGAATAGTCTCTCTGCGCATGTCTTCCCACCCACTTACAGCGTCGAAACCTTTAAGCGAGGTGCAAACCGTCACTACTCCCTCTTTCCTCCTTCCCACTAATCTGTCATCTCTTCGGAATCATCAAATGCTTTGCATGGATAGGGAGCATCCCCTGAGCTTGGTTTCATCTGCCATAAAAAAAAACAATATAAATTTAGTTTTAAGTCAATTATATTCTTACATGGACCTGATCCTATTTATCAGAAGTCCAAGTTGCAATAATTTTGGGATAGATAATCGTAGTCGATTGTGATTTGTCACATGGTGTCAGGGCGCCATGACATTATGTGGCATCGCGAGTCAGTCCAATGTTACGTGTGATGAATACGTTAAATATACAGACATGTGGTATCACATCTGTAAGTAAAGGGAGCAAGCAAAATAGAATTTAAATTCAGTTTGCTAAAGAATTAACTTAAACTAGGTTATTAATTGTTAAATTTAATTGTTAAGTTAATTTAAATAGAGTTAATAATTGAATATAGCAATAAGAGGAAAAAGTTGTACATAAAAAAAGAAGAAAAAAAACAAACTCTTGGGTAAAAGAAAAAAAAGAAAAAAGAAGAGAAGAAAAGAGAAGGGGGAAAAAAAGAAGAAAAACAAAAAGACAAAAAAACGTTCTGGAAAATATATGAAAATAAGGAACAACATTTTTTAAAAAAAAAAGAAAATGAGCACGGAAATTTTATTAAAAAGAGAAAGAGGAAAAAAGAGAAACTAGATAAGAGGCACTAGGAAAATGTTTTTAAGGACACAACGACAAGTGTAAAAAAATTTTAACCTAAAATTTAATGGTTTCACGGGATAAATGTATTGATTTTAGTTGATAGTCGAATACACAGGCAAATTGTATAAGTATGTATATACTCGCATTTATTGCAGCATAAATATTAAGGAACAAGCATAAGATACTCATGAAATAACACATTGCATTGAATTATTACGTAGTATAAGTATTAGAAAATAAATAGGATAAGCCACCAACGGCATCTACACCTATGGAAGTTTCATATTGATCGTGGACTTCAAGATACGAGCGGTACATCTAAATTGCTTCTCCGAACCATCACGTTGTACGGCACCATCACAGAAATAAGAGACATCATTGTTCGACAAAGACGGCCATGGCGATATTTTCTCGCTAACATTAGTCGACAGGGTGGACGTGCTAAAACGTTTTTTTTTTTTTTTTTACACTCCCCGCAAATTAATGAAGATCATAGTCGCAAATTGGAGCTAACGTCCCGAAGTGAGACAAGGGAATCGTGAAGCCACAGTCGAGATATGAGCTTCTTCTATCAATTAGCGTCAAATAAGAAGGGAGGTCCACCAGACAGTCAAGCACGTAGCACACAACCCCAGCAGTCCGAGAAAACGAGAAACCCACCGAAGGCCACATCACTCCGTTGAAGATAGAGCAGAACTACGAGGAGCATGTCTAATGGGTGCAGTCAAAAGGTAGACCAGAACTACATTGTTTCCTCAACTGTGAGTGCCCTGCAACGTGTCACAGAAAAACATCATCGTAAGACGAGATGACCATTCGTAGCAGCAAAAGCATAATTCGGTAGAACCATCATCATCTTCTTCTCCAATCAAACAGTTGACCACCCAGCAGAAACATTGTAATAAAAGTAAAAATTAACATCTCTTCACGATATTAATTTTTCCTTTCCCTAGGGGTGGAGGGATGTTGTGAGTCACTGGTTCCGCTAGGCATACTTTCAGGCGATACTTAAATTATGACATCGCACTGAGCATTTTTGCACGTTGTGCTCGTTGCTTTAATTCCGCATTGCCGTTTCTAGAGCAATTCGTCGAATGATCGCAAGTCGCTGAGACCGCGGTTTCGTTTCCATTAAATATCGCTGAACGTGGAACTAGTGACCAACTTTGTTGCGCTCATTTGGTGAGGCGGCTCTTTTCCGCTACAGTCAGCGTATTATTATTTCCATGTTTAAGCTTCCGCGTTCAAACATATAATTAAATAAGATTGATTAATTATTTATTTATATTAACATATAAATAAGGTTGTAATGTAGCAGATAGATATTTAACATATAAATAAGATTGTATGTAGCGGAGCTCCAGACCGCGTATAATTCTAAGTGTTGTAATGAACCTTCCTGTCTCTTTTCTATGGCTTGGATCAGCTCGCCGGGATTCCAGGGTTCGATTACAAGACAAGATTATTTAGGTTCAATATCTTTATTTACCTTACAAATAGCTTATTCTAATATTTGTGTCTAGTTTGTTTATACAATTGATAGTTGTACTAGAAATACAATAATATAATATCGTTGGTATCTCTATGCGTTTCGAGGTCACTGAAATCCTGCTGGGTTGCTGATATCTCACTGCGTTTGTGAGATCACTGGTGTTCTGCTGGTTTGCTGATAACTCACTGCGTTCGTGAGATCACTGGTATTCTGTCGGGCCGTTGATATCTCACCGCGTTTGTGAGATCACTGGTATTCTGCTGGGCTGATGATATCTCACCGCGTTTATGAGATCACTGGTATTTTGTTGGGCTGATGATGTCTCACCGCGTTTGTGAGATCACTGGTATTCTGCTGGGCTGTTGATATCTCACTGCGTTAGTGAGATCAGATGTCTGCACTGACGGAAAAGTCTATAGTACAAGCCACCGCGACCGTTCTCTGGTATGTCTGGTGAGCTTGCTTACACCAGCCACTGTGCTAAAATTTCTCGATTTCTAGTGTTTCCCTTGGTTGCCAGGGGACAGGAGGGCGTTCAAGCCACTACAACTGTATATTTCTGGCACTATAGCTTTTACGTCAGGAGGGCGTACTGCGTAATTCTGGCGCTTCGAGATTTGCAACAGGAGTGCGTTCAAGCCACTGCGACTGTATGCTTCTTACGACAGGAGGGCGTTCAAGCCACTGCGACTGCGTAATTCTGGCGCTTCGAGTTTTGCAACAGGAGGGCGTTCAAGCCACTGCGACTGTGTGCTTCTTACGACAGGAGGGCGTTCAAGCCACTGCGACTTTTGTGCTTCTAGCGCTTTTAACTCATACAACAGGAGGGCGTTCGAGCCACTGCGACTGTGTATTTTCTGTTGTTCTACTTTCGAATTTTATAACAAATATAGTACAGTACCTTGGCTTTTGACTGGGTGTTGTTGAGCTGTGCACAGGATTGAAAGACGTGGTTTATTTCCGCTGTGTTCAACGTACTTCTGGGATGACTGACACTCTGCTCGATTTCAGCCAACAATTTTGCACTTTATCACTTTATTCTGAATCAACTGAATTGAACTTCTCAACTGACTTGCACTGACTGAAATTTTACTTGCTGAACCGTACTGAACACTGTACTTTGCTGAGTTTACTGAAACGGAAGCGGACTGAACTGAACTGACCCCGAGTTCTGTTTTGCGATCAGTTTTATACTCGCTGGAGCCTTGTCTAGAATGTTCGATTTTAACGGAGTGCGGTATTTCGTACTCCGTTAAGCAGGTTTTGTGCAAAAAAGTATTTGTTTTAAATAACCACTTTCCCAAGGTTAAGAAGTTCTTCGGTCAGTGAACTTCACTGTCGTCTTCTTACATACATTGCTTTTTGCAGTACATAAGCTGCAAAAAGTGGGTCACTTTAGATCAGCTGAGAACTGATCTATGTGTTCACTGCACTCTCTGACTCGGGTTGTGCAGTGTACAAATCAAGTTATTAGTACTCAGCGCTATTTGATTGCTTGTTCTCCTCGCTGGTATAACTTGTATATATGTCGCTCTGCCGCTCAGTTGCATTTGCATGTAACATGCACACCACGTCACTCTTACTTTTCTCCGCATACTTTCTCCTGCCCGTCCGTGTGTGAGGGCGTTTCTAAACGATCGTCTTTAGTAGTAGCGTAAACGTGTGTGCTTTTGTGTTAAGAACTGCTCCCATTCTCCTTGGGAACAGTTCTTAGGTCTGTTCGACTGCTTGATCATAGCAAGTTTGCAGTGTTCGACCGCTTAATAAATTTTCACAGCAAATTTGGGTCGCCACAGTGTGATTTTAATAAAGTGATTGAATTAAAACTAAAGTGTTTAATTTCGAAACGGACTGCTGGAAAGGAAGGACTTCGGAGAAGCTCAGACCAGGATTTTCAAGGAAGAATCCCAACAAGTGATCGAACGGACCACCATGGTGCAACCTCGGCAACGAGGGCGGCTGTAGAGAGCAGAGGAGACCACAGACATGCTCACATGAGAACAACATGTCGATTCACCGAACCAGTATGTTGAACTCCCAGGTTCGCTGCGTTGGTCCCAACATGAGTGATCCAACGCACCACCGTGTTGCAACCTCGGCAGCGAGAGCGGAGAGGAGGAAGAGAATGTACGGCAATGGTGACCGACTGTGGTGAATGGCTGTGGTGAACGGCTGTGGTGAGCTACTGTGGTGCACGACTGCGGTGGGACCTGTGTCGAACGACAGTTTTGCGACCAACTGTGGTGACTGTAGTGGACAATGGTGGTGGCACGACAGTGGCGAGTGACTTTAGTGGTCGACTGTGGTCCGTGAATGTGCTACGAGACTGTGGCGTGCGATTGTAGTGGAGAATGATGATGGCACGACAGTGGCGAGTGACTTTACTGGGCGTCTGTAATGCACAATTGCTCTGCGCGACTGTAGCACAACAGTGGCGAGTGACTTTAGCGAGCGACTGTGGTGCACGAATTGCTGCGCGACTGTGGCGTGCGACTGTGGATATATATCTAGGCGTAGAAACTATTTTTCGGCGGCTGATCAAATTGTACGATTTCTTAGCACGTTTTGGTTGTCGGAATTTACTATTGCCGGCGTGGTGTTTTCTGAGTGAAATAAGTAACGTCTGGGTGTTTGGGTACAGGCCTTGCGTTTCTTGTCTGCACGTGATGCTTCCTATGTTACGGTCTGAAAGTGGTCCTTTCCATGTACAATATACCCCAATGTTATTGAACAGGTAACAAAAATTACCAACAAATACGATGGAGAAAAAGATGCCTTCGCGTTCATCGGTCGAATAGAGGAGTTATCTGAAGCCTACGGGATAGAAACAAGCCACCTGCCACAAACAATGCCAGAATTACTAAAAGCCAAAGCACTAATTTAGTTTAGGAACAATAACGCACAATGGAATGCATGGGAGAACTTTAAAAGGGACTTTGTGTAATTCCCCCTAACAGCCAGGTGGAGAAGATCGGTGAGGACATCCGGCGAAATTTTAACAGAAAGAACCTTTTAAAAATTACGTATTAGCTATCCAGCGGCCATCCCGATTTGCCGCTCATTACGCCACTTGCGCTTTCTGTACATTTCTCCGCTTTCCGTCGGTGTATGGGCGTTTCTAACGATCATGCATACGTTTGTTGCATGCCGGTGTTGGGGTTCTTTGCTACTTGTAAACTGTTCCCGGTATTTATGCCCTGTGTACTTTCACTTGATGTATGGAAGTAACAGGTGTCAGCGAGGAGAATTCGTCTTTTGTGTAGGTTTTTTTTTGTTGTTGCGAGACGTGTTAATTTACTGATAATTATTTTCTTTGCTGTGCGCCAAATTTTAGTTTGTAAAAATTATGTCGTCACAACTTCACACTTTTCCTTCACGCTTAAAAATGTCTCTCGCCCTTTAAATGGTGGCATATTTCCTTAAAAAATCCACTTAAACCGGAACGCTAAAATATAAACTGTTGCTCCACTCTTGTTAAAAACCTGAATGAAACTGAATGTCTCTCGCCCTTTAAATGGTGGCATATTTCCTTAAAAAATCCACTTAAACCCGAACAATAAAATATAAACTGTTGCTCCACTCTTGTTAAAGACCTGAATGAAACTGAAATTATTTTGTTCGAAACGAGTTTTCATTAACATACATACAATACACACTACGGTAAAAAGTAAATGCGCTACGTGTAATTAGCGCCCACAGAACTGTCTCCGACGAAGCGGCCTGCGTACTGGCTAACATGATGCCAATAGATATACTAGCTGATGAGGCTCGCCGGTGCTATACAGAAAGGTCCACTGGCGTCCTGGAATTCGTCAAACTACGTGAAAGGGCTGTCTCGATAGAAAGGTGGCAGAGACGCTGGGATGAATCGAACAAAGGGCGGTGGACATATAAGCTTATCCCGAACCTAGAAAAGTGAATAAGTCGAAAGCACGGCGAACTGAACTATTATCTGACACAGTTCTTGACGGGCCATGGAGTGTTTAGGCGCTCATTGTATCGCTTTGGTAACGATAGCTCGCCACTCTGTCCGGAGTGTAATGAAGACGAGGACCCAAGCCATGTGCTGTTTGCGTGCCCGCGTTTCGCTGCAGAGAGAGCCTTTCTGAACGATGTTCATGGTTCGAGGATCAATGCTTCAAACTTGGTCGACGCAATGCTTGATTCAGAGAAGACGTGGAGAGCGACATCTCAAGTTGCTGAGCGAATACACGCTAGCCTAAGAAGCCAGGAGAGGGCTAGAAGAACTGCGGCTGCCGAAGCCAACATGGGGGATACGTAAGACGGAAAACACGTTACGTTAGGGCCTTTCTTGAACGAACGAACTCGACGGTGGACGAACGGACCTAAATGACTATTGAGCTTAAAGCTCCGTCTGCCTCCTGACGCAATACTTAACGGTAGTTCCGGGAGGACTGACAGACCAAGGGGGAGGGGTTTTAGCGTGTTAAAGTCGCGCACTAAGGCTTTCGATGCTTTCCCCTCATTTTTAAAAAAAAAAAAAAAAAAAAAACGGTAAAAAGTAACGGCAAGGTACAGTTTTCAAATTGAATGTTCATGTACATGTAAAAAATATAGCATTCATGTTTTTGAGTACCAAAAATTCGGCCCTTTCATTTTTTCTTTTTTTTTCTTTATATATATATATATTTATATATATATATATATATATATAAAATTTTTATATATATATATATATATATATATATATATATATATATATATATATATATATATATATATATATATATATATATAGCCGCTTGACTATGTCTTCCACCACCTGCCGTGGTACCCCGGATCCTTTGGGACCTAGGAGTTCTATGATGTCGTGAAAATGCCAGCGGGTTTCGTGTCAACTGTCGCAGGTGTCCGTCTCGTCGTGACTGGGTACAGCGTTGATTCGATCTTCGGTTTTGTTAAAGCGGAAGTTGCTTCCACCGTCGCTCGCTTCCCCGCTGTAGGGGGCCTTAGGGGGTTGTCAAACCTACGACACCACAATCGGTGACTGCAGGTCCGTGAGAGGCTCGATGAAGAACACTTCAGCAAAGAACAACACGTACGGACTGCAGTCTACTTCGTTTGTTTGCTGCGGCACCCGTACTGCTTCGAAGGGTAGCTCGCAAAAGGGTTTCGGCTTGGCACTGCCTCTCCGCTGTCCATACTCTATTTGAAATACTCCCTTAATTTTCCGGCGATGGCCTCATAGGGTCATCTGTTACGTGAATCAAATTGCAGGATGACTGGTCTTTTTATCCTTGAGCACAGTTACACAGAGAGTGTTCCATCGACCCTACCCCGTCCGCAAAATAAAGCGCGTAGAGTAGCCAATGTCTTGCGGCGTTCACGGGGAATATTAAAAAGTTCTTTTCGAAGATGTCCTTTCTTTTCGTCCATCGCTGGACTCTAGCGTGGCGCGTTTTGACATCCTTGCTTAGACACAGCTGTGTGAAGAGGTGTCACAGTGGTGCCGAGTCGTCGCTGTTGTCGAGATCTATTATGATCGGGTCAGTAGTGTCATGATATGTTCTCTCCATGTTTCACCTCTCTTAGTTTATGGATGAGAATAATTAGTACAGGATTCTAATGCGGAATATATCAAGAAAGGTTTGATGAAGTCTGGAAGTCGCCTTGTTCCCGCGGTTGCTGTCTGCTCTCTCTATGGGTCGAGGTCGGACCCGCGTTGATGGCCGCTGCGTGGTAGGGTTTCAGTTTACCTGTACATGCCGTTTTCACCATCATCTCGTTTGGTTTCTGTAGTCTGACGATGACCGGTGAGGTGTACCCCATAATACGATATGGTCCGTCAAACATTGGTCCTAACTTCGCGGTGAAATTCTCGGAGAGTTGGTGCTGTCGTGGTAATAACTGTTCCCCTATGTTAGGATTCCACCGCCGTTTCCGTAGTTTATACACTCTAGCCTGATCCTGAACTCTGCGTTCCAGGTTTCGCTCGAAAATCTTGAAAACCTCTTCCACTCATGCCCTCCATCCCTCTACGGTAAGTGGTTTGTCATCTTTCCCCAGTGTATACTTGTCGAACAACGCATTTGTTAGCCTGGCTTCCCGCCCTTGTGTCAAGAAAGCCAGAGTGAACGCAGTAACCTCGCATACACTTGTGTTTAGCGCGCTGTATCGCATCCCAGGGCGCCTGACTGTCCTCTGATAATTGTGCTAACAATCGCTTCGTATTTCTATTCGCTCGTTCCGCCGCATTTTCTTGGGGCGTATATAGAACAATATACTGGTGTCGTATTCCCAATTGATCCAAATATTTGCAAAAATGCTTGTCACAGAATTGCCTCCGATTATCGGTGACTAAGACTTTTGGCGTGCCATATATGGCTAGAATTCTCTCGCAGTGCCCTCTCTAGATTTCTTTCGGTCGCCGCCCGCATGGGTACAATTCGGTCCACTTCGTAAACTTGTAAAAAACCAGTGTAACGAAACTTTTCCCTCTCTGGCCAGGGTATGTGACTCAGCCGAGTCCAGGATCCGTCCAGTTATTTATTTGATTGAGACACAAGGCTTCCTTCAATGAATTCTCTCTTTTATTAATTTCTAGATTAATTCAATAAATTCTAATTCAACAATTAAGCTTATATAGAATATTTGGAAATGGTATTAAAATGTATAAATGGGTACAAAATATATGTATGGCCTCTGATAGCCTTCACAGGTGGACGCTGTGGTGAAAGAACCTGTCCCCGCTCCACTGGGGTACGAGCGAACCGGGTGTTGGCCGCGGGAGTACAACTCCGCAAGGCGACGCGCTGATGAGAATCGTTGGGCCGCGGGAGTACAACTCCACAGACGACGTGCTAACGTGAGTGTTGGCCGCGGGAGTACAACTCCACAAGGCGACGTGCTGATGAGAAACGTTGGGCCGCGGGAGTACAACTCCACAGGCGACGCTCTGATGCAAACTGTTGGCCGCGGGAGTACAACTCCACAGGCGACGTGCTAATGTAAGTGTTGGCCGCGGGAGTACAACTCCACAAGGCGACGTGCTGATGAGAAACGTTGGGCCGCGGGAGTACAACTCCACAGGCGACGCTCTGATGCAAACTGTTGGCCGCGGGAGTACAACTCCACAGGCGACGTGCTAATGTAAGTGTTGGCCGCGGGAGTACAACTCCACAAGGCGACGTGCTGATGAGAAATGTTGGGCCGCGAGGCCCTGTTGGCGTCGACGTTGTGGCTCTGCCGAAGTCGAGGCTCTGCTGGCGTCGACGTTGTGGCTCTGCCGAAGTCGAGGCTCTGCTGGCGTCGACGTTGTGGCTCTGCCGAAGTCGAGGGTCTGCTGGCGTCGACGTTGTGGCTCTGCCGAAGTCGAGGCTCTGCTGGCGTCGATGTTGTGGCTCTGCCGAAATCGAGGCTCTGCTGGCGTCGACGTTGAAATGACTTACCGAAGATGGGATCCCAGAAGACTACTGTCCAGGCCGGGAGTTCACGTCAAAGAGACCTCATTCCTCGTGGTGAAGCGCCTTTTATATTGACGATGGTATTCCTACGCGCTTATTGTAAGAAGCTTGTTGTCTCGTTCTTGCCTGCGTGGTCGTATCTGTGGTCGAGCTCTCTCGATCCACTCAAGCGATGGTGCTACTTTCTAACAACTCTCAATTTTTGTCAAATCTCTTTTCTACTTTGCCGTTCGTAACATACATATTAATATGCAGAAACGGTAGTTTGCAATTTAATTACCATATATTCCGGGTATATATATATATATATATATATATATATATATATATATATATATATATATATATATATATATATATATATATATATATATATATATATATATATATATATATATATATATATATATATATATATATATATATATATATATATATATATATATATATATATATATATATATATATATATATATATATATATATATATATATATATATATATATATATATATATATATATATATATATATATATATATATATATATATATATATATATATATATATATATATATATATATATATATATATATATATATATATATATTATATATATAAGTAGAAAATTTACAGGTAACAGAATTATGTGGGGAAGAAATTAAGTTGTGCTTAATTTGTTCCTGACATCTCCCTTTTACTTTATCGAGGGGGTGGTGGCGACGACGATCCTGCCAGTCCGCGTGATCTTTATGTCATAGCGGATGCCCTCGCTGACACGGGCCAGCTTGATGGCGTTCCTGCCTCGCTGTGTTCTTCCTATTCTGCCGTGGTTGCATGCGTCGGCCGTGGGAGCTGCGTCGGTGGGTACGCTTTTGAGCTCGCTGATGTGTGCTGTCTTCGTCTTCTTGGAGGCACTATTTACTTCTTGGAGTTGTACAATCAACGGGGATGTGAACGCGATTACCTTGTAGGGCCCATCGTATTTTGGTGCCAATTTGGCTGCAAAGCTGTCGGCGGCCTTCGAGAGCGGATGGGTTCGTTTAAGGACGAGCTGCCCAATATTCGGTGTCCAGTGGCGTCGGCGCAAGTTGTAATGACGAGCCTGATCGGAGGCGGCTTGGGTCAGTCTTTTCCTGACGATCGCAAATATTTCTGTGAGTCGCTTGGCCTTGTCATCCGCCCCCTCGGGCGATTGTCCCGTGCCAAATGTTTTCTGGTCGAATAAAGATCCCGGAAACCGCAGCTCTCGTCCTTGCGTGAGATAGGCAGGACTATAGCCAGTCACATCCGATCTGCTTGAATTCAGGGCCAATGTGATTTCGGGAATCAACTCGTCCCAGGCGTTCTGTTGTCCATCAGCGAATTGGGCGATCATGGTCTTCAAAGTTCTGTTTGCTCGTTCCGCTGGGTTCTCTTGTGGGGTGTATGGGGCTGTATACTGGTGCTTGGTTCCTATTTCTGTGAGAAAGCTTTCGAACGCTCGGCTTGTGAACTGGACGCCGTTGTCTGAAATTAAAACTTTTGGGGTGCCGTAACGGGCCAGTATCCTCTCTCGGAAAAGCTTTATAAGATTTGGCGTTGAGGCTTTGCGCAGTGGTACGGCTTCAATCCACTTGGAGAACCTGTCGAAAAATACTAGAATCGTATTATTACCGTGCTTTGACCGGGGAAGTGGTCCAATGAAGTCCGTGCAAACGTTGGCCCACGGCTCATCGGCGATTTGACTCAGCATTTTCCCAGCCTTTAGTTGTTGGTCCACTTTGAACTTCTGGCATGATTCACATCGTTGCACGAAGTTTTTGATGTCTCGCGACATGCCTGGCCAGTAGTATCTGTCCATGATCCTGGCGTTGGTCTTCCGAATTCCTAAGTGGCCTGCGCTGGGAAGACTGTGGTTCTCGTATAACACACGTTGGCGGAGGAAGCTGGGGACGCACATCTTCCACGGGGTGCATTCCTCGTCGTATTCGCGTTGCGCTATGTGCCTGTACAGATTCCCATCCTGCTCGAGGAAATCTGGGTATTTCTCGGGGTTGTCGTGAATAGCGGATATCTTCTTTTCTAACCAAGGACACTTCTTACACTTTTCTTCGTCAATTCCTGTGCGGCGGAGGGTGTCTACTGGTTGTCGCGACAATGCGTCGGCCACTGCGTTGAGTTTCCCTCTTCTGTATTGGACGTCGAACCTATATTGCTGCAGTTCTAACGCCCACCTTGCGATCCGGCCCGATGGATTCTCTATCGAATTGAGCCACTTAAGGGAGAGATGGTCTGTAACCACCGTAAACTGGTACCCCTCGAGGTAGCACCGCATTTTCCTGATGCCCCATATGATCGCCAAGCACTCCTTTTCCGTAGTGGTGTAATTTTGTTCGGCTGGGTTGAGGCGGCGACTGGCATAGGCGATTACCACTTCTCTCCCATCGTCGTCTTGCGTTAACACGGCTCCCAGGCCGACCTCGCTGGCGTCAGTTTGGAGGATAAATCGCTTGGTGAAGTCCGGACAGGTCAGGACTGGTGCATTGACAAGCATTCCTTTCAGCTTATCGAAGGCCTTCTGTTGGAGGGTGGTTTCAGCGTCTTGATGGCGGAAATTTTGTCTGGGTCCGTTTCGATGCCGCGTTCACTTACCACGTGTCCCAAATACTTAGTGTGCTTTTTGAAGAACTCACATTTCTCTGGGTTCAATTTCAGGTTCGCAGACTGCAACCTTCGGAAGACTTCCTGCAGGTGGCCCACGTGTTCCTCCACTGAGCTGCTTGTAACTATAATGTCATCCAGATATGCGAAAGCATGTGGTTCTAAGTCAGGTCCAAAGACTTTATCCAACGCCCTCTGGAATGTCGCCGGAGCAGAATGGAGGCCGAATGGCATGACCTTCCATTGGAAGAGGCCTCGCCCCGGGACCGTAAATGCTGTGTACTTCTTGCTGTCGTTGTCCATTGGTATTTGCCAATACCCGTTTTTAAGGTCCAGGCTGCTGATAACCTTTGCGTTTCGTAGTCGGTCGAGTATGTAATGTATACGCGGAAGTGGATACGCGTCAGGAATTGATCTGTCGTTTAGCTGCCGGTAGTCAATGCAGAGTCTCCAAGTGCCTGTTTTCTTTTTGACCAGGACTATCGGGGCACTATAGGCACTGTGTGACGGCTCGATGCATCCTTTAGCCAGAAGTTCGTCGACCTCTCTGCTTATTACTTCCTGCATGGCCGGGTTGCGTGGGATGTATCTCTGCTTAATCGGCCGCTCATCTTTCATGGCAATCTTGTGCGACGTAATGTTGCATGTTCCTTGTACCTCATTGAATTTCGCGAGTTCGTGCCACAGGAAATGATCGATGCTCAGCGATGGAGGGTCCTCCTCATTGAGAGCCGTGCACGTCCACTCCTCTCGCCGTTTCTGTCCGTGTGTCTCTCGCAGAGTGACCGTCTGTCCGCCGCAGCTGATGACGGCCCCAGCCTTCGCCAAGAAGTCCAGGCCCAGAAGCAAGTCGTCCGATGCCCCGGCCATAATCAACAGCTCCACATCGATCTCACATGTGCCGAGTTTGATTCTTACCTGGAGGCATTCGTTGGTCATCCTTCGTGTGTTGTCGGCTAGGCGAATGTAGTTGGTGGAAGTAGTTCGGCTCACCGGAAGACCGAGCTCCTGCACAAAAGCTTGGCTGGCAAAGCTCCTTGTCGCTCCCGTGTCCAACACCGCTCTTTTCTTGAGGTGTTCCACTATGACTTCTGCAGTTAAATGAGTACTGTCGTGGTGTAGGAGGCTTAGTTGACCCGGCGAGGGGTCGTAGTTGCTGGACCCGCCTTCCCTCCTGCCTGGCGTGGTCCGTCCTCGTTTCCCGGCGGAGGTCGTTGGCAGCATTCGATAGTGCGGAGTCCGCGACGTCCGCAAGTCCAACAAAACAGGATACGGCGGTTGTGACAATACCGTTCCGTGTGGCCGTCTTGCCCGCATCGTCGACATGCAGTGGCTGGGTTTATACTCACTTCGGCCGGGGGTGCCAGCTGTCGATGCTTCACTTCTCGCTCACGTGGCCGGTGGTTTGTGGGTTCCGGTTGCCGTCCATGTATTTCTTCAAGGTCCTCTGCTAGAACGATGAGTTCCTCGAGGCTCATGAAGTCGCGCCGTTTCACGTAAAGTTGCACGTCCTTCCGCGCGTTTCGATAGAGGCGTTCAAGCTTCACCTCCTCGGCCCAGTTGACATGACGCATAGCGTCGTACAGGTCGAGCACGTAGTCCTTGAAGGGTTCGTCTGGTTTTTGGTGCCGGTTACGTATGTGGTCCTCGAGTCCCTCGAAATAACGGGTGGACAGAAAGAATTTCAAAAATGCCGTTTTGAATTGACCCCAGGTTTGCCAATCCATTATTCTGTTGCGGAACCAGATCAGAGCTCGGTCTCGAAGAAGTTCCGGCATTGTCCTTGGTAGCAAGTCTCGGCTTATCCCATACGCGGTGGCCAGTTCTTCCAACCTTTCGATAAACGCGAGAGGATCGCGACCACCGTCATATCTAACTGACCACTTCCGCACTTTGTCCATGACGTCGGCGTGATCTGTCGTGCGTTCCCTCGACGGCGGCCCGCATTCACCCACTTGACTTGCTGCTGAAACGGTGGTGGGCAGTTCTAGAGTTTTCGCTGTTTCTGGCTGATGCTGTTGTGCCGTCCCCATTCGGTGCGGGGACTTCGCTTGCTGGTGAATCCTTTCCAGTTCTTCTAGTCGCGCCATAACCTTTTCGTCGTCCTTCGAGTCTGCCGCAAAAGTGGCCAGCCGTTTTCTCAAGTCCTCGACGGTTCCACATTCGTCGAGTTCAAATTCCTTCGCGTAGGTTATTAGCTCGTCCTTGCGTAGTAAGTAAATCCAGGTGATCTTCATGGCGTGCGTCTTTGTACGGCACTCTGTGATGAGTTATTTCGATGTTCGTGTCTCGTCGAGATGTTGGAAGCCTTAATGTCCCTGCTCGGGCGCCACTGTAACGAAACTTTTCCCTCTCTGGCCAGGGTATGTGACTCAGCCGAGTCCAGGATCCGTCCAGTTATTTATTTGATTGAGACACAAGGCTTCCTTCAATGAATTCTCTCTTTTATTAATTTCTAGATTAATTCAATAAATTCTAATTCAACAATTAAGCTTATATAGAATATTTGGAAATGGTATTAAAATGTATAAATGGGTACAAAATATATGTATGGCCTCTGATAGCCTTCACAGGTGGACGCTGTGGTGAAAGAACCTGTCCCCGCTCCACTGGGGTACGAGCGAACCGGATGTTGGCCGCGGGAGTACAACTCCGCAAGGCGACGCGCTGATGAGAATCGTTGGGCCGCGGGAGTACAACTCCACAGACGACGCTCTGATGCGAACTGTTGGCCGCGGGAGTACAACTCCACAGGCGACGTGCTAATGTGAGTGTTGGCCGCGGGAGTAACACTCCACAAGGCGACGTGCTGATGAGAAACGTTGGGCCGCGGGAGTACAACTCCACAGGCGACGCTCTGATGCAAACTGTTGGCCGCGGGAGTACAACTCCACAGGCGACGTGCTAATGTAAGTGTTGGCCGCGGGAGTACAACTCCACAAGGCGACGTGCTGATGAGAAACGTTGGGCCGCGGGAGTACAACTCCACAGGCGACGCTCTGATGCAAACTGTTGGCCGCGGGAGTACAACTCCACAGGCGACGTGCTAATGTAAGTGTTGGCCGCGGGAGTACAACTCCACAAGGCGACGTGCTGATGAGAAACGTTGGGCCGCGAGGCCCTGTTGGCGTCGACGTTGTGGCTCTGCCGAAGTCGAGGCTCTGCTGGCGTCGACGTTGTGGCTCTGCCGAAGTCGAGGCTCTGCTGGCGTCGACGTTGTGGCTCTGCCGAAGTCGAGGGTCTGCTGGCGTCGACGTTGTGGCTCTGCCGAAGTCGAGGCTCTGCTGGCGTCGACGTTGTGGCTCTGCCGAAATCGAGGCTCTGCTGGCGTCGACGTTGAAATGACTTACCGAAGATGGGATCCCAGAAGACTACTGTCCAGGCCGGGAGTTCACGTCAAAGAGACCTCATTCCTCGTGGTGAAGCGCCTTTTATATTGACGATGGTATTCCTACGCGCTTATTGTAAGAAGCTTGTTGTCTCGTTCTTGCCTGCGTGGTCGTATCTGTGGTCGAGCTCTCTCGATCCACTCAAGCGATGGTGCTACTTTCTAACAACTCTCAATTTTTGTCAAATCTCTTTTCTACTTTGCCGTTCGTTACATACATATTAATATGCAGAAACGGTAGTTTGCAATTTAATTACCATATATTCCGGGTATATATATATATATATATATATATATATATATATATATATATATATATATATATATATATATATATATATATATATATATATATATATATATATATATATATATATATATATATATATATATATATATATATATATATATATATATATATATATATATATATATATATATATATATATATATATATATATATATATATATATATATTATATATATAAGTAGAAAATTTACAGGTAACAGAATTATGTGGGGAAGAAATTAAGTTGTGCTTAATTTGTTCCTGACACCAGTAACATGGTATTGCCATGGTTGGACCGAGGCAGTGGTCTGATCAAGTCGACGCAGACTATCGCACATGGATCCTCAGCGAGATGTACAAACATTTTGCACGCTTCTCTCTCCTGATTCGGCTTTTATCCCTGACACGATTCGCATTGTTGTACGTACCGCCGGATATCGCGGAACATGCCGGGCCAGTAATACATACGTTCTGCGAGTATGGATCACCTGCTTACTAATAACATGACCCAGGTATTTCAAACCTTTTTTGAAAAATTTGCATATATCGGAGTTCTTAGATTAGCTTCTCTAAGTCGTCGGAAAACTTCCTTCAGGTCCGCTAAGTGATCCTAGCGAGTTCTCTCGATAACCGCGATATCGTCCAAGTACGCAAAGTCGAAAGGTTCCATTTCAGGACCGATCACCTGATCGAGCGCTCTTTGGAACGTGGTCGGGCCGAATGCAGCCCGAAGGGCTTCACCCGCCATTGGAAATGTCCTCTTCGGGGCACGATGAAAGCGGTGTACTGTTTGCTGGCTGGGTCCATCGGTATTTGCTAGTAGCCGTATTTCAGGTCAAGACCTCTTACGTATCGGGCGTCTCTGAGTCGATGCAGTGCTGGATCATGGGTAGGCGTCCGGAATAGACCGCATCCGAATAGACCAACTGCCGGTAGTACACGCACAATCGCCACTTACCGGTTTTCTTTTTAACCAGCATGATTGGGGCATTGTATGGGCTATGAGACGGTTCTATGCACCCCTTTTTTAAAAAGTCACCTACTTCCTCGTTGATGGCTCTCGTTCTTCGCTAGTCGCCGTGATCGTATCCTGAGTCGTGTGTAGATCGACTCCTCGACCTCCTGTAACTGTGTCAAATCGGTTGACTGCTCGTGCCTCCTGTCGAATGATTCGGACAAAAGGATGGTATCTCCTCCGTACGTCATCGGTGCTCCGACTTCAAGTAGAAAGTACATCCCCAAAATTAAGTGAACCGATATTTGCGGCATGATAAGTAACTCGTGTTGGCATATCGAGTCACCCAACCGCATGTTCTTTCGCAAGCAGCTAGTTATACTTCGTAGTCCTCCATCTGCTAGCCTAATCGATGTGTTCGTCTCAGTATGCACTCAGTCGGTGAGAAACACGCTGATGAAGCTGCTTGTAGCTCCAGTGTTGATCGTGGCCGTAACCATTTCCCTACAGAGCGCGACTTAGGCGAAAATCCTGCGTTGTTGCACGCCCGCTCAAAGTAGCCGTCCTGACCGCATCGTCGGCACGCTGTCCGGTGGTTTATCGCACGCTCGTTGGTATCGCGATTTATCAAGCGTTGCTGTTCGTGTCGGAATCGCGTAAGGGTTTTGTTGGTCGTTGCTCTCATTAGGTGGATCGCCTCAAAATCTTCCGCCAGAGCAATTAGTTCCGCTGGAGTTTGGAAATATCTTCTTTTGACATAGAGGAGATACTCCTCTCAAAGATTCTGATATACCCTCGTAATCTTCTGTTCATCACTATATTCCGCCTGTCTCATTAGGCTCTGCAGGGCGAGCAACATATCCCTACAACTTTTCCCCTGCCGTTGGAGTCTCGTTCGGATTTTGTCATCGAGTTATCTGGTGGGCAGAAAGAATCGCAAGAAATCAACCTTACAGGCAATCCAAGTGGTCCATCGCTGATTATTGTTCCTGTACCAGAGTAGTCCTTTGACCCTCAATAACTCAGATAGGACTCGTGGAAACATATTTACGTCTGGGACGTACGCTTCTGCCAGCTCTTCGACCCACTCAATGAACAAGAGTGGCTCTTTTCCTCCATCATATTTTACCGACCACTTCCGAAGCTGATCGATCACGTAAGCGTACGTGACCGTGCGATTACTCTGTTTAATAGGTTGTCTGGCTGGAGTAGGAACCTGTAGATGTAAACATGCTGTGGCAGCCACTGGCGATGAAGTATTATTATCGTGAGCTTGAGCTCCCGTCCCCAATCTGTTGCTCTGTTCACCGTGTTGGTTTGTTTGCTGCCCTGACGCCTGGCGAAGGGACGTTTTTGGGATTTATCCGCCCGTAGCGGTTGAGGGTGACCGACTTCGCTGGAACTCGTCTCCAATTCTAACAGGTTGTTCTCCTGTTGGGTCCCTTTCTGATACAAAGTCTTTGCAAATCGACACCGAAGTTCATCTATATGGCCATCGTTTTCAGTTGGAATTCCTCCAGTACAGTCTGCAGCTGTAACTTGGTGATGCTATAGATCCAGTCGACATTCATCTCGTTTGCTATACTTTCTCCTTGCTTGTCCAGCTTGGCCTTGGTTAAAGGTTTTAATGTTTATAATGACCGGTGGTGTCGTTCCGAGATATCAGTCGCGTCTTACTCCCTATTAACCCTATAATTCTCTTAGTGCCCCTGTTAGGGCGCCATTTGCAACGACTTTCTTTGCCCGGGTTAGCTGGTTAGTGCCAGGATATCATTACAAATATAAATTTATATTTTATGTACAAATAATAAAAATTTATCGATGAATAAAGAAGTCAGTTTACTACAATGCTTCATTTATTTACAACCTCATTTATTTACAAATCCGAATTTATAAATTTAATAATTGGTAATTTCCCTCCACAAAATTTCATATGGAGCTAATTTTGAATCAATGAATGTCAGCAATCTCCTTGCATCTCAAAAATTTCTCGCATGAAACAGAACTTTAATTTATTGAAATATTATTGTAACATTTCCACATTATTGAAATATTATTGTAACATTTCCACATTATTGAAATACATTATTTGCTCCTACTTGTAACATTTCTCCTACTCATAACATTGATCCATAAAAATCCCCACATGGACGAATTATATTACTGGGATATATTTATGATTACATGCCGCATTCCAGAAATTCACTGTGTAAACAAACCTACTGAACACAGCTCAAATAAAAACCAACCCTGGGTAACACCGCCATGAAACAGCTGAGAGACCACTGCCCTCAACACAACAAAAAACCCACAGGCAGAAAAGTATAGAAGAAGTGGAACCGAGAAGACTGAAGTCAGTTGTTTAGTAGATTTCGCTACAGACAGCTGTGCTCGGAGCAGCTAAGACTAGCTTACGAGCTTGTCTAAGTAAATGAGGACTTAGACAGAATACACGGACACACCAAGCATTAGAAAATCCACCGAAAAATGACAATGTTATTAGCGATTGAGTGAATAAATGATAATTATCATTATTTTATTTATTATTAATATTTTTTTATGTAGCGCCAATACAATATAAGAGGTGTACTGTTTTATTTCATAGAATTCTGTGCGATAGTCCTATGTATTACGTCGGTCCGTAAATCAAACACGCTCTTCGGTAGTTGAAACAAAAGCTACATTTATTCACAAGTGCTTGCTTAAACTTACATTATAAGTCAAAGAAGGCTGACATATGTATTTATAATTAGAGAGACTACTATATACTTATATATAACATACTATATACAATGGGTGGCATAAATATTAGGGCCACAGTGAAAAATAAACCAAATTTGAAATTTTATTCAGTTAAGCCATAAATTAAGAGTACTTTGTGCATATATTAGATTATATTCTATTATTTTATAGCATTTAAGCTTTATATGTAAATATTTTAGCTGGGAACTCTACTATTTCTTGGAATAACGGTAACTTAAGTGAATATCCTAGATGAAAGCGTCGGCATCTACGTACTTTAAGTCTGAAGTGAATTGCTTTAATTTCATATATATTTTTTAAACTAAATAAAAACATGCGTACACATTTCAATAAATATAGTATTTATTTAATATAGTAATGTAATTTTGCATCAGCATTAATGCTATCGTCTTCAACCCACAACTCTACACTACTAATTATACCCTACACCCAAAAACGATGGCGACATCTGTCTTCTTGAAGCGGCTTCTTGAAGCCGGCTTCGAGAAGAACGCGTGGCGACACCTAGTTTCTTCTTTCATGATAAAATTCATATACGTGTGATTTCTAAATGTGTGTGAGTGAAATTTACTGCATTTCCGAATGTTCGCCAGAGTTGCCATAATTATATTATGCATGATGATTAACAATTAAAAAAAAAGGAATTTCTATGTGTGTATAATTTCTTTTAAATTAAAATGAATCGCATAGTTGCAAAATACGGCCGTTTTCGTGGCCAAAATAGGATAAGTAAACTAAATTTCTAAAAAATAGAATTTTTACAAAGAATTTCGGTATGGCAATCATACAATTTCATGATGGCGGACACATCGTTTGTTGTTCTTTTGTTCTTCAGTTTTATACATACTTGTTTTTATTTTATATCAACACTTTATGATTTTAAATATATTTATTTTATTTTACTTATTGTTTTTCAATCATATTTCTCAATTTTTACTTTATTTAACACTTTATTTTCACTTCCAAAGAGCAGTATATGTAAACAAATCTTCGGGAAACCTCTTCGGAACTCTTTCGGGCGACAACTGTTTAATTGTGTGCGTAAGAAGAACCGAGAATCCAACAGAATTTCAGAACCCAAGAATGTGTGGAGACTTTTCTCTCCTCACATCCCCTCTCTTTCCCAGAAACTTTTGAAGAAAGAAGAAAGAAGCCTTAATGTCGCCAGGCGGAAAGGGAGTAGGGAATATTCACTTTGTTCTTTGTTCTTCCGTTTGTAACGCAGAGAAAGAGACGAGATAGATATAGAAAAGTATATATATTCATGCTCAGCGTCACCTCCTGAATCTATTTAGCCCTGTCCGTCCGTCTGTCTGTCTGTCTGCCTGTTGAAATCACGATTACGGGAGAACGAAAAGAGATATCGCGATGAAATTTGGCACAAATATTCTTTGTTATGCTGTTTGGGATTAAAAATGCTTACGCGCAGACGTTCTGGGTGATCTGGCGGGCAGGCAATCGGCGTTATGTTACGGGAGAGTGGTGTCCAACACGGGGGTGTGCGGGGGTGGCTCCTTCGACGGTAGCGTCGCTCTCGACGGCTGAAATTTGGTATACGGGTCATGGAAGGGACCAGTCGATCCCGTTATACCGGATTTGTTGGGGGGAAAAGCTGCGTTAAGATGGGGTGAGGGTTGAGTTCTTTGGATTCATGGTGAGGAAATGAGGAGATATGAGTGAAAGTTGTTTAGGGGGATTCGCTGGAGTGCGAAAAGCTCGCAGCTGGCGAAGCTTCAGAGGGGAGCAGTACCATTTTGCTAATGGGTCGGGTTATGGTTCCTTGTTCGGTTCGGACGTCCGCGATACGTGTTCTATCGTCAGAACCGGGATAAACATGAACTAAACGACCGAGTAAGACAACCAGGTCGTTAATTTTTAAATTAATTGGGGGAACTTCCATTTGCTGCGTTTGTGGAGTTCGGTGAGATATTCATTTTTCCATCGGGAGCAAAATTGTTGATAGCTCTGACCTTCTGCCATCGATTCACAATTCTGGGTGGAGATTGTAATATTTCGGGTTCTGTCGGAGCCAAGAGCTTGCCGCCGACTAGAAAATGTCCTGGGGTTAGGGGTTGTATGTCCGAAGGACCTTCTGACATGCTATTAAGGGGTCTGGAGTTCAAACTGGAGAGTATGTAGAGTATTGTGGAAAACTCTTCAAAAGTGAAACGGAGATCGCCAGCGAATTTGCGGAAGTGGAGCTTGAAGCTTTTAACTCCAGCTTCCCATAGTCCGTCCATGTGCGGAGCGGCAGCGGGAATGAAATGCCATCGCAGGCGTTGAGCATATCGGGAGACAATAGCGTCCTGAGTGTGTTGAATCAGTGATTCAACCCATTCTCGTCGAAGGGTCTTCGCTGCTCCGACGAAATTTCGTCTGTTGTCGGAGTACACATCAGACGGACATCCTCGGCGAGCGCTGAATCGTCCAAAGGCAGCGAGAAATGTCGGGGTTGACAAATTGCTGGCAGCTTCGAGGTGTATAGCCTTCGTCGCAAAACACACGAATACACAAACATAGCTTTTGGTGATGAGGCAAGCTCTTCCAGTGTAGTTCTTGATGTCGAACGGTCCAGCGAAGTCCAAACCGGTTGCAGCAAAGGGGCGAGAGAGTGTGGTGCGCTCGGGGGGTAGAGCGGCCATAAGTTGGGTGCGTACTTGCTTCTTTTGGAGTAAACAAGGCTTGCAATTATGAATTGTGGCTTTAATCATGTTCCGGGTCTTGGGTATCCAGTACCGCGTGCGGAGCAAGCGCAGCATCAGCTGGTTTCCACCGTGTAACTTGATATCATGGATTAACCGAACCAAGAGACGGGTGAAGACGCAATTGTAGGGGAGCAAAATGGGGTGGCGTTCATCGTACGATAGAGACGGACAAGAGATTAACCGTCCGCTCACGCGGAGGAGTCATGTGAGAGAAATGGGTTAAGCGAGAGAATCGAGCTCTTGCGCTTAAGAGTTTGTTTCATTTCAAGGCAATGGTAATCGTTGTTGAAATGAACTTTTCGCGCGACAATGATGAGCCGCGTCTGAACGGCTTGGATCTCATCGGAGTCGATGAGGGTGCGTGTGCTTTTTCGCGGCGAAAATGAGGACGGTAATGGGGGTGCGTGTGCTGCAGGAACCGAAAAGCATACGCCAATACGCGAAGGGCTCGCGGGAAAGAAGATAATCTTCCTAAGGGGTCCTCATATTGGTGGTAATAGGTGAAATGGGTTTTGATGGGCTTAGCCTCCAATTCAGTTTCGAACTCGATGGTGGAAGTGTAATGGGGCCACTGCGTCCTCGCTTGCCGCAGCCATGCAGGTCCTTGCCACCAGAGCGGGGTGTGAAGCAAATCCAGCGGATACATGCCTCTGCTGGCAAGGTCCGCTGGATTACTCTCCGAGTCGACGTGGTACCAGTGAGTGTTGTCCGCCACTTCGACAATTTTCGCGACACGGTTGGCGACGAACGTCGCCCATGTGCAGGGTGGTCGTTTCAACCACGCCAGCAATATAGTCGAGTCGGTCCAACAGTGAAGGTCATAACGTGGAAAGTCGAGATGGGGGCACAATTGCATCAATCATATCGACCAGGAGAGCCGCTCCGCAGAGTTCCAATCGAGGGATCGATATGGTTTTGATTGGGGCGACCTTCGTTTTGGCAAAGAGCAAGGAAGCTGAAGTGACGCCTGAGTTACGAGTGAGCACGTAGAGCAGAGCGAAGAGCGGCAGACAGTTGAGTGCGACATCAATGTCATGAGCGCCACACAACGCGTCATCCACGTACATGGAGTTCTTAAGAATGGGAGCAGCAAGGGCGTATTTTTTTCGACATCATTCGCCAATTGATGTAGAGTCCTTTTGGTCAGATATGGAGCACAGTTGACGCCAAACGTGACCGATGGGAGCACAATTGCATCAATCATATCGACCAGGAGAGCCGCTCCGCAGAGTTCCAATCGAGGGATCGATATGGTTTTGATTGGGGCGACCTTCGTTTTGGCAAAGAGCAAGGAAGCTGAAGTGACGCCTGAGTTACGAGTGAGCACGTAGTGCAGAGCGAAGAGCGGCAGACAGTTGAGTGCGACATCAATGTCATGAGCGCCACACAACGCGTCATCCACGTGCATGGAGTTCTTAAGAATGGGAGCAGCAAGGGCGTATTTTTTTCGACATCATTCGCCAATTGATGTAGAGTCCTTTTGGTCAGATATGGAGCACAGTTGACGCCAAACGTGACCGTTTGGAGTTCGAAATATTGCACATCGTCGTGTGGAGAATTTCGGAAGAGAATTCGCTGGTAGCGCGAATGCTGGGGATTTATGAGGATTTGGCGATAAATTTTTTCAATGTCGCCATTGAAAACGTATTTATAGAGTCGCCATTGGATAATGAGAAATGTCAAATCCGATTGAAGGGCGGGCCCAGGATAGAGGACATCGTTCAGGCTAAAACCGTTGGAGGAGGGGCAGGAGGCACTTAACACAACACGCACCTTGGTTGTCGAGTTTGAGAACAGCGTGATGGGGTAGGTAGTAGTTGTCGGAACCGGAAGGGTTCTGAAAAGGGTGGATCGGTGTCATATGGTGCAGATCTGAGTACTCTCGAATCACGAAGTCATATGTTTCTTTAAAACTGGGGGTCTTCAACAATCTCGTTTCGTTTCGGAGAAACTGTTTGAGAGCAATCTCTCTGGATTTCCCGATCTTTATTGAAGAGGGGAAACCTTCCTTGAAGGGCAGCGAAACAATATATCGGCCATCGGGGCGCCTCTGAATGGTATTTGAATATAAGTCCTCGCAGCGTTGTTCACCCGGGGTGGGTATCCGTTTAGTTTGGACTTCTTCAAGCTCCCAGAATCGCGATAGTTGATGATCCATGGAGACTTCGGTGAAGAAAGAGACTCGTGTGGTAATCGAGGGGGCAGGTAAATCCTGCTGAAGTGGACCTGTGAGAATCCACCCGAAGATGGTCTCTTGAGCGACCAGAGAATCAACGATGTTGCGTTTAATTCCATCGCGCAAGATGAGGGGGTAGATATCGGCTCCAATAAGCATATCAATTTGATCACTGCGGTAGAAGTTCTCATCGGCTAATGGTAGCTCGCGAAGAGATTCACAGCGTGACGTATCGAGAGAGCAAACCGGGAGATTGCCGGTTAACTTGGGGAGCACAAGCGCGCGAGCTTGAAAGTGAGTCCCAGGAGCTCGAGGTGAGCCAATCTGGAAATTACTAAATTTCGAAACCTGAGCGGTAATCGTTTGATTGACACTCGCCACTTGGGCCTGGATGGCCTTCACTGGGAGTTTCAATCGCTTCTGGATACGTTCGGTTAAGAAAGTGGCTTCAGAGCCGGGGTCAATGAGCGCACGCGCTGTGTATGGCTCACCGCGATGGTAAATATGAATCATCGTAGTGGCGAGCAATACCTGCTTCGGTCGCGAGGTGAAGCACGTCAATACGTTGGATGTTGAGGGGGCTTCAGTGGACTGTATATTAGGGGTAGAGGTAGAGGGGGTCGCTCAAGAGTGCGACGGAAGGTTCGACAAGCGATTATGTGTATGAGCATTTGAACCGCGATGAGGGGGGTTTTTACGAAGCGAGGTGTTATGGGTAGAGTCCGAATGAGAGTTCGGTTGGGGGGTCGAGGCCTCCTCGCGGTGTAATAGTGTGTGATGTCGCTGGTTGCACGACATACACATGAACGCACTTTTACACTCTTTTACTTGATGTGAGTGCGCCAAGCAGTTGGAACAAAAATGAATTCGTTGAACTGTCGCCCCACGAGAGTCCAAATTCATTGCCAGAAACCGTGGGCATTTGCGGAGCGAGTGCGGTTGATCAGTGCATAATCTGCAGCTGGTCGAAACCATATTAGCCTGGAACGTATTCACAGGCTTCGGGTTGGGGGAGCGCGCGTAGAGATATGCGACGCTTTTTTAGGGGGGTTGACGGACTTCCGAATATCGTCAACAGTTTCCAATGTTTGGAAATGGGAGGCGAGAAAAGCGTCCATTTCGCGCCATTTGAGAATTTCTCGTTTTAGAGTAATCGATTGTTCCCATAAAGAGAGGGTGTGTTCGGGGAGGCGAGTTGAGCAGAGATGCACAATAATTGCGTCCCAGCTGTCCACATTGAGATTATGCAAAGTGAGAGCTGAGAGGCAGTTATTAATCTCTCGTTGGAGACGTTTAATTGCCACTCCCGATTCTTTGGTAATTGGGGTGAGATTGAATAACGTTCGGAGTTGAACGTTAACAAGAATTCGCTTATTCTCGAAGCGGTCGGTGAGGTTCCGCCAAGCTTGCTCGAAACCGGCGTCGGTGAGGGGGATTTCTGAACTATTTCTTTTGCTTCACCTCGTGTCTTTTGATTGAGGTGAAGCAAAAGAACAACTTTTCGATGGGGGATAACCAATTGTTGTGGATATGAAGCGCTGAAACATATCGCGAAAAGTCGGCCAGGATTCATAATCGCCGTTAAAAATTGCGGTATCACATGGCGGTAAACTTATATTATATCCGGAGAGATTCGAGTGGACTGTTGGCTCCAGTGCAGAAGGGATCGCCGACTGCTAGTGGATTCGCTGCCATGATGGTGAATTCCAAGCATGAGTTATATGCTTTTTTCAAATCGGACCAGACCGCCTTCAGTTCCTCCCGATGGGTGTCCAAGCGGAATGCCGAATGTTCACGTTAAGGAATGTCGTTGAATTCCTTCTCGAACTCCTCCAGTGTTTCAGTCACGCTGATAAATTTCGTAATTGGGGGTCCATGATAGCAGAATCAATCGTGGAGAAATTTTATTTATATAAAAAATGTATTCTTTATTTATAATGGGGGTGGGGGTATTAATAGTACTGGTTTAATAAAAAATACTTCAACAAATTTGAGAATAAATTAGTCAAAGTAGTTTAAATTTAAACCACTTCGACTACTTCTTTACGAGTTGTTTGGAAACAACTATTCGTGATGATGTAAGATCGTGGGGGGGGGGGGGGGGTATGCCGAACAAAAAACTCAAAAAAATCTTGCCAAATGAGTGGGCACAGACATAAAAAAAAAATACAAATGAGAAAAACCACTAATTAATAATAATGAGATACTCTTTAATTAATTTTATTTCGGGGTAACAATTTTTGGGGGTAATTTTATATAAATATAAATAAAGTAATTTAATTTAAACTAGTCAAAGTAGTTTCAAATTAACTACCTCAACTACTCCCGCAAAGGCTGCTTTCAACCGGGTCGCCGCTGCTTGTGCGCTGCCCGTATGTTGTCAACGACGCTGGCAACGGACACCGCACAAAACACACGCTGAAAGCAAGAAAGCTGCTGCTTTATCTGTAAGCGGTGGTGGTTTTCTCTGCGAATTCCCACGCTGGTGCTAAAGTTTTGTTCACTTGAAAAGGCGCAACGGTAACTCTCGACACCGTTATGAGATGTTGACCGTTGCAAATTTATCAAAGAATGTTAAATTTTTGATTTTGAGAATATTAAATTGATGTACAACATGGGATGGTTGCATACAATTTAATATAAAAGAACGATATTTTTGTTCTTTTGGGGGGATCACAAATGAATGCTGCGCGACGCCGAACCGAAACAAGGGGTTTACACTTAGTATTATAATAATAATTATTAATATTAATTAATTAATAGGGGGAACATGGGGGCTTTGCCGGCGTAAAATCCGGTTCGAATGTCCAAATGTTTGTGAGACCTTCGAGCGCGTGGGATGGCTCGAGGGGTTCAGAGGTTGGAGTGGTCTTCGAGCTCGTGGGTATCCGGATCGAAGGACCAAAAAGTTTGCTTGATCTTCGAGCTCGTAGAATGGCTCAGAGGATCAAGAGAAGGAGGTGGGGTAAAAAAGTGGTCAAATGTACTTACTCAAACGATCAATTGGGTGTTGCTACTTTGCCTTGGTGTAATAGAGGGGTGAACTTCGCTGTTGGAGTCGATGTCCGGAAACAATCTTAAAGCGTCTCTCAATTGGGTTTTCGGGTTGTCACGGAACGCCCTTAAAAGCGTCTCCCTACGCCTTGTTTGTCGTAAAAATTCACTGGATTTAATAAAAAACTTTTCAACTTTTTCAACACTGGAGTTCCTTCGTCTGCTCGGTGGGGAAGTCGATCAAAGAAGCAAGCTTTTTCCCAGCTGGAACCATCTATCTGTGAAAGAAAAAAGAGAAAAACGGAACGAGACGGAATTGGGTCCGCTCGAGCCGTGTTTAGCGGAGTTGCTGATTGATTATAGTGGGGTTTTGTCACAAAGGGAAAAGCGACGGGAGACGGTGGGGTTTTCGCGTGAACAGATACTGATACGTAATTTTATCAGGATATATAGGGAAGCATTACCAATAAGCTCGCCAAAAATGGGAGTGCCAGGCTCACTCATACAAAAGTTGTCAATATCTTGTAAACGGTTCAAAATATTAATACCTTCGTAATTCTATCTAGCAGTACCTAGAGACATTACAAAAACATTTCCCGAAATGGGCGTGGTCCGCCTACTTATACAAAAGTTGTTAAGTGGCGAAATTGTAATTTTTTCAGTTACTCAGGTGTAGGGTATTTAGATTTCGGCCAGGCCGAAGACAACACACTTACTTGTTTTTCTTAATCGAAGCAAACTTTTTAAATATAATGAAAAATTTACTAAATACACACAATGTTTTGATACGCAATTCAATTCAATTCAGTCTTTAATTTATGGATTTATTTATCTTATGCAGTTGTATATACATTCAACTGATCCAGGTAAACGTTTGGGGGGGAATTTACTATTCAGACAATTTAAAGATTTATAATCTGCTGCTACTAAATATTAAATATCAATGTTATTTTCCGTAAAGCAACAACGAAAAAGTCAATTTCTTGTCTTCCCGAATTTGCTGGGGTCACAAGAAATCTCCAAAGTCAAAATACATTTACACATTGTGTTTCGGAAGATTAACAAATACACGTGTCCCCAATCTTCAACTTTACCCGAAATGTAGACTACCCATTAAAACATTGCGTAGACGTTCACAATAGTGCAAAAATTTGTCAATTGTTATTCGCAATACCAATTTGTCAATTGTTATTCGCAATACCAATTCAGCAATTAGTCGACAGAATCGACAGTTGTCGTGTACCTACATTTACATATATAAATAAATACCGTAAGCTAGCAAAGCAAATAAATAAAATTACACTTGATATGGTGTTAAAGTGCATAGAAAACTGAAGCCGAGTAACCTTAAATAAATTCACTTTGATTGGAATTTATTTAATTAAAGAATAAAAATTCCAGAGCTCGGTTTTAATTCTGATTTCGACACAACAATCGAACAACCTCAAGAACTAAACTAAACTAAACCTTAACTAAACACTGAAAGAAAGAAAAATAATTAAATGTGATGTTAACAAAGTTTAAAAACGCGCCGTAAGAATTTACATATATACAAGATATTCATGCATGTCATGGGTATATGAATGGAACAAGATGAAATGAAACAAGAGCTCACCGGTTTCCATGAAAATAATATTGAACGATGATAGACGCATTTATCAAGCCCCGCGAAGAACATCGTACAGCGACAAGTGTTTTATTGAAAAACTGGTCCAAGAATGGTTAAGTGAGGGAATTGTTGTACCTACTACATCCGCGTACGCATCACCTATCGTATGAAAAAGCTAAGAAAGATGGTTCCAAACGCCTTTGCTGCGACTATCGGAAATTAAATGAGAAGATAATAAGAGATAATTTCCCAATGTCATGAATCGATGAAGTCTTGGAAAACTACAGGGCGCGAACGTTTTCACTATCACAGACTAATCAGACGGATTCTTTCATGTACCAATTGAAACCGACTGTAGAAAATTTACTACTTTCGTTACCGACAACGGTTTGTATGAATTCTGCATTGTCCCATTTCGCATTTCAAATGCTCCGGCAGTTTTTTGTAGATATATACAGGCCGTTTTCCAAAACTTACTACAGGACGGAGCTGTAGTAAGATACATGGGCGATGTCGTTATCCCAGCAAAAAATTATAGTGAAGGTATTGCCAAATTAGAAAAAGTACTAAAAGTGGCAGCTGAAAATGGCCTGCGCTTTAAATGGCCCCAGTTCCAATTTCTGCACAGGAAGATCAACTTCCTATGTTACATTATTGAAGAATGGAAAATTCTACCATCGCGAGAAAAAACGAGGGCTATAGAAAACTTCCTAATACCCAAAACTAAGAAAGAATTACAATGCTTTCTCGTTTTAACTTCGTATTTAAGACCTTTTGTTCTAAACCATGCTACCATAGCAAAAACCCTCTCATATCTGCTACGACAAAACGAGAATTTTAAAATAAGCAATTAAAGTTAAGGGTTAAACAATTAATAGCTATTCAAAGCCTGGAGCAGGCTTTCACTATCGCACCTGCGCTTAAACTTTATGACCCCACCGTCGAAACTGAGATACACACAGACGCGTCAAAGTATGGCTATGAAGCGATTCTAATACAAAAAGACTCCGAAGACCAATCCTTTCGCCCAGTAGAGTACATGAGTAGAAAAACATCAGCAGCTGAGGAAAAATACCCATCGTACGAACTCTAAGTTTTAGCCGTCATCCAAGCCCTGAAAAAATGGCGAATCTATGTAAAAGAAATGGAATTTAAAATCATATCTGAGTGCAATGCCTTTGAAATTACAGTAAAAAAAAGGACATTCCAGATAGGATCATGAGGTGGGCCATGTACCTTCAAGAGTACAACTACTCCGTTGAACATAGGTCAGGCACAAGAATGAAACACTTGGAAGCTTTGAGGCGCGTTTGCTGTCTCTTAGTCGAAAACTCCCTAAACTATCGAATACAAGAGGTACAAAGAGAAGATGAGTGGCTGAAAACTGTAAGGTCAGTTCTAGAAAAGGGAAACAACAGAGATTATTTTCTGAAAAACGGGTTAATATATAAGGATAGAGTGAAAGAGTTACTGGTAATACCTTCGGTAATGAAAACGACATTATAGGAATACCTCATAAACAAGATCACTTTGCGATCAAAAAGTTTTCACTCCTCCTTCTTCCTGGTCCTGTTAGGTGTGCAGGCGGCTGTGATCATCGTGGGCTGAATCGCGGCAAGATAAAGGCATAAGACTTCTCTTGTCGCGTTTTGCTTTGCTTGCGACGTACGCCTGGCCGCTTGTACACCTGACCTTACACTTCGTTACAGTGGGTGGCGATGACAAAATTCCCCATAGAGGGCGAATTTATTCGCGGTCTATGGGCATATTTGTACCCACCAACCGCATGTAATGGCACTAGGTGAGACTCA
Source organism: Sicus ferrugineus (assembly GCA_922984085.1). Classification (NCBI taxonomy): domain Eukaryota; kingdom Metazoa; phylum Arthropoda; class Insecta; order Diptera; family Conopidae; genus Sicus; species Sicus ferrugineus. Next base: position 19,887,533 of record OV277350.1, read on the forward strand.
GGTCTGAGCGTGCATATCCACTGGATTTTTACATGCCTGGGTACCATTTACTGCCATTGTTTTCACCACACAGAGGCCTCGCCTTATACATTCGTAGTGATGTTCGTACCAGTATCAGCAACACCTTCGCACGACGGATGCCGAATTTATGGGTTAAGTTCAAAATCCAGTCGCACATCCTGCACTTCTGCTTCATTTATAAAAGCCCGGGTCTAGGGAGGCTGCCAACTTTTGATAAATTGGACGGTATCTCTGATTCGATTTCTAAAATTCTGGAATCATATCCGAACAGTGAAATTGTTGTTGCTGGTGATTTCAATGTTCATAATTCCGATTGGCTACGTCATTCGAGTCACACAACACCCGAGTGTTTGTATGTTGAATTATTTGCTGAGTCTAATAATTTGACTCAATTAGTGAAGGAACCAACGCACTTTCCCTTCGTTGATGAGCAAAACCAAATTTTTCTGGACCTTTTTCTAACTTCACATCACAACAAGTATGATGTGAATGTTCTTGCACCTCTTGGTAATTCCGACCACGCTACAATTTCTGCTACCTTCCCATATTCCAGTCGTCAATCAGCTCACCAGTCAGCTCCGAAGCGGATAGTGTGGCTTTATGAGAAGTCTAATTTCAGCCCTTTCAATTGGCAATTATGTTTTAGGGATAGAAACATAAATGCTGCGGCAAAATTGGTAGAAAATATAATTTTATTTGGTATGAGGTCTTTCATACCCAATAAAAGAATTTCCATTAAATAAACCATTCCTGGTTTAATGCGACTTGCAGACAAGTAGTCAGGTCTAAAGAGGAAGCATTTAGAAATTGGCGTTTAAACAAAACTGCTGATACTAAACTGCTGCGCAATCAGGCCACAAATAGGTGCAATGCCACTCTAAAGCGCGAAAAAGTTCTCTACGAACAGCACCTTAGACGTAGAGTTCTTGAATACCATAAGGGTAGTAAGAACCTTTGGTCGTTCGTGGGGAGAGTGAAGAATCAGACGCGATAGTTCATTCCAACTCTCCTCAAGGATGATCAGATCTTCACTCACTCGGTTGATCAGGCAAACTTACTATATTAGCCAAAATATTTTCTGAAAACTGCTCTCTTCCTGAGAGTAGCCAACCACTACCCGTGATCGACGGTGTGTCTCATATTATGCCTGAGATGCACTTTCGAACGCGGGCTGTTAAAAGAGTGCTTGTAAAAGAGTCAATGTCAATAAGTCCTCGGGACCGGATGGCATCTCAGCCCACGTGTTGAGAAAGTGAGCCTCAACACTGGCTGTCCCATTGCGCAATCTGTTTAATTTATTCACTTCAGGAGTTTTTCCTACTTCCTGGAAGATTGCCAATGTGCAGCCAGTTCCTAAAAAAGGTGAGGCTACGAATCCTGCCAATTACCGTCCCATAGCAATCTGTTCAATGCTCTCCAAAGTTATGGAGAGCGTTATAAATTTTAACCTGATGAGGTATCTGGAGAGCAACCAATTGGTCAGCGATCGCCAGTACGGTTTCCGTGCTCACCGCTCCACAGGCGATTTGATGGCGTTCCTCACCGAGCGGTGGAACAGTTGTGTTCACCAATTCGGTGAGAGCAAGGTTGTTGCTTTGGATATCTCCAAGGCATTTGACCGAGTGTGGCATAAAGCACTTGTGTCTAAACTGGCTGCTTATGGTGTCGGTAATACATTCACTCGATGGATATCGAGTTTCCTCAGCGTCCGTTCTATAAAAATACAGAATTAAATCCCAGGCCAAGTGCACTCATATAAGTCAATCGATTCACTTATTGATCAAGATGAAGTCGTTAATTACCCAATTGAATTTTTGAATTCATTGGATTTGCCAGGGTTGCCGCCGCACAATTTGCAGCTCAAGGTCGGTTTAGAAGTTATAATGTTACGCAACTTGAACCAGCCAAAACTATGCAATGGAACAAGACTGGCTGTTAAGAAGCTTATGAACAATGTCCTTGAAGCAACTATAATTACAGGAAAATTTAAAGCGGAAGATGTACTAATACCAACTATAATTACAGGAAAATTTAAAGGGGAAGATGTACTAATACCAAAAATACCTATGATTCCAAAAGATTTGCCATTTCCATTTAATCGTATCCAGTTTCCCGTTCGCTTTGCATTCGCAATGACTATTAATAAATCGCAAGGCCAATCATTGCAAGTGTGTGGAATAAATCTAGAAAATCCGTGTTTTACTCATGGACAGCTGTACGTGGCGTGCTCGAGAGTCGGTAGACCATCAGCGTTATTAATTTTCTCTCCTGATAGAAACACGAAAAACATTGTTTATTATCAAGCGTTGCGATGAACACATTTAAGAAATAAAAAAAAATTGTGAGTTAAAATGCATTGTATTTAATTTATATAAAGTCATGATCGTATTAAAATTTTAAAATTCAGAAATTATTATATTTGGGCGAAACGAAGTTCGTCGGGTCAGCTAGAACAATAGATGAAACAATATGCTAGAGATATTGTTCTTCATCGGAAAAACGATCAATTGAAAAAAATTTAAGAACTTTTCAATTTAACGAAACTGAGCCACAGCAACGCGTGGCCGGGGTTTGTATGTCTCGTAAATTTAGGTAGTCTCTTTTTCTCATATCTAGTCCAGTCAGGATCCTAAAGGGTGATATTTTTGTGCTTCGGGGAGGTTCTTTATTCATAATTTGTTGTATTTTCCCTACGTGACTGTACCAATGGGCTATATTGTCATGGCAAAATTGTTTTACAGAATCGGAATAACTGTTTTGTGCACGCATTTCACCTGGTTATTGCCTCGCGGCACACCTGTTGTGATGAGAATATGCTGTATGCCTTCCGACTCGCAGTATTCTGTAAATTTATTTGATCTAAACGGGGCCCCCTGGCTGAAACTAAACTGTTTTGAAACTATCCCTGTTTTGGGTTTCCAAAAATTGTGGCTTGCTGTGTAAGTCTATCAAAACCTCTTCTACTCCGATGGATTTAGTTGGGTACAACCAGATAGATTTGCTAAAGCCGTCGATTATTGCTAGGATGTGGCTATACTTTTTATTTGTTTTTGTCAAGGATCCAACGTAGTCAATATGGTATGCATCCTTTAACTTTTCCTTCGACTTTCGGGCCTAAATCAGTGATAAAATATTGCTTCTCTACTAGTTCTTGAGTTTTTTTTTATTTTTTTTATGGCAGATGAAACCAAGCTCAGGGGATGCAAAGCATTTGTTGGTTCCGAAGAGATGACAGGTTAGTGGGAAGGGAAAAAGAGGGAGTAGTGACGGTTTACACCTCGCTTAAAGGTTTCGACACTGTAAGTGGACGGGAAGACATTCGCAGGGAGATTGTTCCACAATCTAATGACGCGACCGAAAAACGAATTCCCACGATAATGCGTGGTTCGTTTTAACGGAATCGCGACATAAAAGGGGTGCACCCCTCTGGAAAGCTTAGTAGTTCTGCTAAATACCTGAACCGGAGGAATCAGGCTGGCTACTTCAGAAGAACATATATCATGAAAATAACGGTAAAATAATGATACGCACCCTACATCACGACGACGCTCCAAGGTTTCAATAGAGCTGGATACCCTACTGTCCCCTATAAGTTTTAACGCACGACATTGGACACGGTCTATAAGCTGAAGATATGTTCGCGAAGCTCCCGACCATATATGCGAATTGTACTCCATTTTCGGACGGATATAGGTGGTGTAGATACAACGAAGATCGGTTGGAGTGAAATATTTCTTAAACCGCTTAAGGAAGCCTAAGCACTTGACTGCTTCTTTCGACACGTCAAAAATGTGGTCGTTCCAACGAAGATAGCATTGGATTGACATGCACAGAACATCAAGAGCCTCCGACTCATTAATATCCACACCAACCATATTTAGAAGTGGAAAATGTTCACCCGCTAAACGCTTGTGTGTCAACAGGCAGCACTGAGTTTTACGCGCATTAAAATTAACCCGATTCGCTCGACCCCACTCCTGGATTTTGTTGAAGTCAGATTGGAGTGTGTCCTTCATAATTTTGCGTTTTTCAATGATCTCCAGAATAGAAGGACGCCTGAAGAATGAATATGAATGACAAATACTGCTGTAGACGGGGTTTGATGTCAATGACAGAAGGTCATTAATGAAAATAAGAAAAAGTGTCAGAGACAGCACCGAACCCTGTGGAACTCCAGCATTAATGGAGTGCTCTTCAGATGCAAAGCTGTCTATCACAACCCGAATAGAACATCCGCTGAGGAAACTTGATATACATCGAGTGAATGTGTTACCGACACAATAAGCAGCCAATTTAGACACGAGTGCTTTATGCCACACCTGGTCAAATGCCTTGGAGATATCCAAAGCAACAACCTTACTCTCACCGAATTGGGGAACACAACTGTTCCACCGCTCAGTGAGGAACGCCATCAAATCGCCTGTGGAGCGGTGAGCACGGAAACCGTACTGGCGATCACTGACCAATTGGTTTCTCTCCAGATATCTCATCAAGTTAAAATTTATAATGCTCTTCATAACTTTGGAGAGCATTGAACATAGATTGGAAAGCTATGGGTCGGTAATTTTGGCTAATAATGTTTGCCTTATCAACCGAGTGAGTGAATATCTGATCATCCTTGAGGAGAGTTGGAATAGACGATCGCGTCTGATTTTTCACCCTCCCCACGAACGACCCAAAGCTCTTACTACCCTTATGGTGTTAAAGAACTCTACCTCTAAGGCGCTGTTCATAGAGAACTTTTTTGCGCTTTAGAGTGGCATTGCACCTATTTCTGATTGCGCAGCAGTTTAGTATCAGCAGTTTTGTTTAAACGCCAATTCCTAAATGCTTCCTCTTTAGACCTGACTACTACTGGAACTAATTATTCCTTATAGTAATTATAATCTTAGTTTACTGTACTACTTCCCCCTACTATTCTTATTTTCTTATACTACCTCCCTTAACTTTGATTTAGTGGGCATATTTGTTTATGGTCTTCTTTGTATTGGTGGCTATGAGTGGTTCTGCTAGTCATGGTTTTGGCATTGATAACAAGTCTCTTGTAGGTGTTTTGTGTGGGCGATACGAGGGTTTAAAAGTTGCTCACTTCAATGCCAGAAGCCTTAATGCGAATAAGCTAAATTATGTAAGACATATCTTTGAGAATTCATCTGTCGACGTAATATGCGTGTCTGAGACATGGGTTGTTACAGAAGTGTGCAGCTCATTCTATACCCTTAAGAATTTTACGCTATATAGAAATGATAGACATGGAAAAAAAGGTGGCGGTGTGGCAATATACTGCCGGAGTACGCTAAAGTCAGCTGTTGTTTCTAAATCTTTGAACAGCAATGTAGAATATTTAAGTATTTCTATAGCCGACAAGAATATTAAAATATGTTTGACCTGCGTTTACAACCCTAATAAAAGTAATAACCTTTCCGTTTTCTTTACTGATTTATATGAACTGTCACCCATCTTCGATTTCTTCATGTTATGTGGAGACTTTAATATAAATTTGATGCGTGATGATAATTTATCTGTATCATTTCATGAGCATGTCTCATCTATTGGCATGTCAGTAGTTAATTGCTCGGAGCCAACACGTTTCACGGATAAGGACCGTCCCAGTCTGCTTGACCTTTTTATCGTATCTGATAGCTCAGCTGTATTACTGTTTGACCAAATATTTTTTCTGTCAGACCATGACCTTATTTTTTGTACCCTGAATAATAAATTATCATTTGCTACAGTCTCGCAAAATTTTTCTTATTTTGACTTCAAGTCGATAAAGTACCCAGAACTGTTTGAAGACATTTCTTCTGTTATTTGGGACCAGGTTTGGTACCGTACTACTGCAGATGAGAAAATTGAATTTTTTACAAGTACCATTAATAACTTCTTTCATAAGCATGTACCACATAAAACGATTACTATAAAAAATGTATCCTGTCCATGGTTCACGAACCGTGTGCGACGCGCTATTAATGAACGAAATAGGTTGCATTCTATGTGGAAAAGAAACCCGTGTCCACATACGTGGCGCAATTATACTCGCGCTAGAAATGCAGCTGTTTTGATTACGAGACAATCAAAAGCTAAATACTGCGCGGTAAAATTTAATGTCTCTCTGCCTTCTAAGATCCTATGGAGAAATCTGAAAAAGTTTGGCATTGGTGCTAAGAAAACTTCAGAATGCAATATTGACCCTAATGCTCTAAACAGTTATTTCCTTTCTAACAACTTGGGTACGAACATCGCTGCTCGATTTTCGACCAGTCCAATGCAACAATCGTTTCAATTCAATGCAGTTACTGAAGCTGAAGTGGCTATCGGCTTAATGAACATCAAGTCTAATGCAGTGGGCGAAGACAATATTCGCATTAGATTCTTAAAACTCATTGTTGCTTATATATTAAGACCGTTGACCCACATATTTAATTTTCGACGTTTTCAACCCTATGGAAAGTTGCTGTCGCCGTGCCTCGGGCAAAAAAATCAGCAGCAATTGAACCAAAGGATTTCAGACCAATAAGTATTTTATCATCTCTGTCCAAGGTTTTTGAAATACTCATAGCCAGTCAGATTACAAAATACATACAGTTAGTTACAGTTATTATCTCCACTCCAATCTGGTTTCCGTCCTTCGCACAGTTGTTCAACTGCAATTTTGAAAGTTATGGAGGACATTAGGCCTGTATATGATAATGGATCTTTTACACTGCTTTGTCTACTTGATTTTTCCAAAGCTTTCGACAATGTAAGTCACGGTCTTCTTTGTCATAAGCTAAAGTATTTGTTTGGTTTCTGTGATATCTCCATTCTTTCTTTACCTTTCACTATCTATAGGTTAAATCATGCATTGTACATTAAAATCACTTGTAATCATGCGTTGTACATTAAAAGAACATAAGTTCTTATAGTACTAACATTATTATTAATAAATACAAATACAAATACAAAATACTTGTCTGCAAGTCGCATTAAACCAGGAATGGTTTATTTAATGGAAATGAAAGACCTCATATCAAATAAAATTATATTTTCTACCAATTTTGCCGCAGCATTTATGTTTCTATTCCTAAAACACAATTGTCAATTGAAAGGGCTGAAAAAGGAGATCAGCGCATCCCAATAAGCTTTCTCATAGCGCCACACTGTCCGCTTCGGAGCTGGCTGGTGAGCGGATTGAAGACTAGAATATGGGAAGGTAGCAGAAATTGTAGCCGAATTACCAAGAGGTGCAAGAACATTCACACCATACTTGCGATGTGAAGTTATAAAAAGGTCCAGAATATTTTGGTTTTGCCCATCAACGCAGGGAAAGTGCGTTGGTTCCTTCACTAATTGAGTAAAATTATTAGGCTCAGCAAATAAGTCAACATACAAACCCTGAGGTGTTGTGTGACTCGAATAACGTAGCCAATTGCAATTATGAACATTGAAATCACCAGGAACAACAATTTCACTGTTCAGATACGATACAAGAATTTTTTAGTCCTGTTTATAAAAAGTGGGCAGCTTCTCTAGACCCGGGCTTCTATAAATTAAGTAGAAGTGCAGGATGTGCGACTGGATTTTGAACTTAACCCACATGGAGTTAAATTCTGCATCCGTCGTGCAAAGGTGTTGCTGACACTGGTACGCAGAGAGACAGCAAACGCGCCTCAAAGCTTCCAAGTGTTTCATTGTTGTGCCTGACCTATGTTCAACGGAGTAGTTGTACTCTTGAAGGTACATGGCCCACCTCATGATCTTTTTTTTTTTTTTTTTTTTTTTTTTTTTTTTTTTTTTTTTTTTTTTTTTTTTTTTTGTTATATCAGCTTCTAGCAGTAGCCCTTAAGAGATCAATCTCTTTTTTTTTCATGATTGGCTACTGGTGGAATGGGGGACAGTGGGAGAGGAAGGGAAAGGGAACTTTTCGCATTCTACTAATTCGACTCCGGCAAGTGTTGCGAAGCAAAGCTTTCTAAGAACAGCTATTTCGCTTTATTATTGCAAACACTGCCGGAGTCAACGAATGGTTCTTACTTTCACAACTAGCGCTAGGCGAGGCCTTAAGTACGCATTAGAAATTGAGACGTCACGATAAGAAAAGTTAACACCCATGCACACGGCGGGACTCGAACCCACGTCCCCGGAAAATCGATGGCTAGTGTGCCACACACTAAACCACCGAGCCACCGAGAACTGCATCCTATCTGGAATGTCCTTTTTTTACTGTCATTTCAAACGCATTGCACTCGGATATGATTTTAAATTCAATTTATTTTACATATATCCATTTTTTCAGGGCTTGGATGACGGCTAAAACTTAGAGTTCGTACGATGGGTATTTTTCCTCAGCTGCTGATGTTTTTCTACTCATGTACTCTACTGGGCGAAAGGATTGGTCTTCGGAGTCTTTTTGTATTAGAATCGCTTCATAGCCATACTTTGACGCGTCTGTGTGTATCTCAGTTTCGACGGTGGGGTCATAAAGTTTAAGCGCAGGTGCGATAGTGAAAGCCTGCTCCAGGCTTTGAATAGCTATTAATTGTTTAACCCTTAACTTTAATTGCTTATTTTAAAATTCTCGTTTTGTCGTAGCAGATATGAGAGGGTTTTTGCTATGGTAGCATGGTTTAGAACAAAAGGTCTTAAATACGAAGTTAAAACGAGAAAGCATTGTAATTCTTTCTTAGTTTTGGGTATTAGGAAGTTTTCGATAGCCCTCGTTTTTTCTCGCGATGGTAGAATTTTCCATTCTTCAATAATGTAACCTAGGAAGTTGATCTTCCTGTGCAGAAATTGGAACTGGGGCCATTTAATGCGCAGGCCATTTTCAGCTGCCACTTTTAGTACTTTTTCTAATTTGGCAATACCTCCTCTATAATTTTTTGCTGGGATAACGATATCGTCCATGTATCGTACTACAGCTCCGTTCTGTAATAAGTTTTGGAAAACGGCCTGTATATACCTACAAAAAACTGCCGGAGCATTTGAAATGCGAAATGGGACAATGCAGAATTCATACAACCTGTTGTGGATAACGAAAGTGGTAAATTTTCTACAGTCGGGTTCAATTGGTACATGAAAGGATCCGTCTGATTAGTTTGTGATAGTGAAAACGTTCGCGCCCTGTAATTTGCCAAGACTTAATCGATTCGTAACATTGGGAAATTATTCCTTATTATATTCTCATTTAATTTCCGATAGTCGCAGCAAAGGCGTTTGGAACCATCTTTCTTAGCTTTTTCATACGATAGGTGATGCGTACGCGGATGTAGTAGGTACAACAATTCCCTCATTTAACCATTCTTGGACCAGTTTTTCAATAAAACACTTGTCGCTGTACGATGTTCTTCGCGGGGCTTGATAAATGCGTCTATCATCGTTAAATATTATTTTCATGGAAACCGGTGAGCTCTTGTTTTTTTTTTTTTTTTTTTTTTTTTTTTTTTTTTTTTTTTTTTTTTTTTTATGGCAGATAGAACCAAGCTCAGGGGATGCCCCCTATCCATGCAAAGCATTCGTTGGTTTAGAAGGGTAAAGGTTAGTGGGAAGGAGAAGAGTGGGAGTAGTGTCGATTTACACCTCTTTTAAAAGCATCGACGTTATAAGTGGGTGGGAAAACATGCGCAGGGAGACTATTCCACAATTTAACTGCGCGACCGAAAAACGAATTATCGCGGTAGTGGGTAGTGCGATGGAACGGGATCGAAACGTAAAAGGGGTGCACCGCTCTGGAAAGCCGAGTAGATCTGTTGAATACCTGAACCGAAGGGATCAGGCTGGCTACTTCAGAGGAACAGTTACCATTAAAGTAACGGTAAAATAAGGTTACACACCCCACATCCCGACGACATCCCAAGGTTTCAATAGAGCTGGATACCCTACTGTCCCCTATAAGTTTTATCGCACGACCTTGTATACGGTCCAGAAGCTGAAGATATGTTTTCGAAGCTCCAGACCAAATATGCGAGTTGTACTCCATTTTCGGACGGATATAAGTGGTGTAGATACAACGAAGGTCGGTTGAAGTGAAGTATTTCTTGCACCGCTTTAAAAAGCCTAAGCACTTGGCTGCTTCTTTCGACACGTCAAAGATGTGATCGTTCCAGCGAAGATCACATTGGATTGACATGCCCAGAACATCAAGAGCCTCCGACTCATTAATATCCACACCACCCATATTTAAAGGTGGAAAGTTGTCGCCCGCCAGACGCTTGTGGGTCAACAAACAGCATTGGGTCTTCCGCGCATTAAAATCGACCCGATTCGCTTGACCCCACTCCTGGATTTTGTTGAGGTCAGATTGGAGTGTGTCATTCATAATTCTGCGTTTTCTATTGATCTCCAGAAGAGAAGGACGCCTGGAGAATGAATATGAATGACAAATGCTGCTGTCATCAGCAAACGAGTAGACGGGGTTTGATGTCAATGACAGAAGGTCATTGATAAAAATGAGAAAAAGTGTTGGAGACAGGACCGAACCCTGCGGAACTCCAGCATTTATGGAGTGCTCTTCGGAAGCAAAGCCGTCTATCACAACCCGAATAGAACGGCCGCTGAGGAAACTCGATATCCATCGAGTGAATGTATCACCGACACCATAAGCAGCCAGTTTAGACACAAGTGCTTTATGCCACACTCGGTCAAATGCCTTGGAGATATCCAAAGCAACAACCTTACTCTCACCGAATTGGTGAACACAACTGTTCCACCGCTCAGTGAGGAACGCCATCAAATCGCCTGTGGAGCGGTGAGCACGGAAACCGTACTGGCGATCGCTGACCAATTGGTTGCTCTCTAGATACCTCATCAGGTTAAAATTTATGACGCTCTCCATAACTTTGGAGAGCATTGAACAGATTGCTATGGGCCGGTAATTGGCAGGATTCGTAGCCTCACCTTTTTTGGGAACTGGCTGCACATTGGCAATCTTCCAGGAACTAGGAAAAACTCCTGAAGTGAACGATAAGTTAAACAGATTGCGCAATGGGCGAGCCAATGTTGAGGCGCACTTTCTCAACACGTGGGCTGAAATGCCATCCGGTCCCGAGGATTTATTGACGTTGAGGTTTACAAGCACTCTTTTAACAGCCCGCGTTCGAAAGTGCATCTCAGGCATAATATGAGACACACCGTCGATCACGGGTAGTGGTTGGCTACTCTCAGGAAGAGAGCAGTTTTCAGCAAACATTTTGGCTAATAAGTTTGCCTTATCAACCGAGTGAGTGAAGATCTGATCGTCCTTGAGGAGAGTTGGAATAGACGATCGCGTCTGATTCTTCACCCTCCCCACGAACGACCAAAAGTTCTTGCTACCCTTATGGTATTCAAGAACTCTGCGTCTAAGGCGCTGTTCGTAGAGAACTTTTTCGCGCTTTAGAGTGGCATTGCACATATTTCTGGCCTGATTGCGCAGCAGTTTAGTATCAGCAGTTTTATTTAAACGCCAATTCCTAAATGCTTCCTCTTTAGACCTGACTGCTTGTCTGCAAGTCGCATTAAACCAGGAATGGTCTTTTGGTTTAATGGAAATTCTTTTATTAGGTATGAAAGACCTCATACCAAATAAAATTATATTTTCTACCAATTTTGCTGCAGCATTTATGTTTCTATCCCTGAAACACAATTGCCAATTGAAACGGCTGAAAAAGGAGTTCAGCGCATCCCAATTAGCCTTCTCATAAAGCCACACTGTCCGCTTCGGAGCTGTCTGATGAGCGGATTGAAGACTAGAATATGGGAAGGTAGCAGAAATTGTAGCGTGGTCCGAATTACCAAGAGGTGCAAGAACATTCACATCATACTTGCTGTGATGCGAAGTTAAAAAAAGGTCCAGAATATTTTGGTTTTGCCCATCAACGCAAGGAAAGTGCGTTGGTTCCTTCACTAATTGAGTCAAATTATTAGACTCAGCAAATAACTCAACATACAAACCCTCAGGTGTTGTGTGACTCGAATGACGTAGCCAATTGGAATTATGAACATTGAAATCACCAGCAACAACAATTTCACTGTTCGGATACGATTCAAGGATTTTAGAAATCGAATCAGAGAGACTGTCAAGTTTATCAAAAGTTGGCAGCCTCTCTAGACCCGGGCTTCTATAAATGAAGCAGAAGTGCAGGATGTGCGACTGGATTTTGAACTTAACCCACATGGAGCTAAATTCGGCATCCGTCGTGCAAAGGTGTTGCTGACACTGGTACGCAACATCACTGCGAATATATAAGGCGAGGCCTCTGTGTGATGAAAATAATGGCAGTAAGCGGTACCCAGGCAAGTGAAAATCCAGTGGATCTGCACCCTCAGACACCTGGGTCTCACCTAGTGCCATTATATGCGGTTGGTGAGTACAGACATACGCATAGACCGCGAAGAAATTCGCCCTCAAGCCACGCACATTTGTGGAGTCTATACGAAATTTTGTCATCGCCACCCACTGTAAAGAGGTATAAAGTTTGTTTCATTTCATCTTGTTCCATTCAAATACCCATGACATGCATGAATATCTTATATATATGTAAATTCTTACGGCGCGTTTTTAGACTTTGTTAACATCACATTTAATTATTTTTCTTTCTTTCAGTGTTTAGTTAAGGAATTCTCTTAAAGTGTATTCAAGAAATTACAAAAGTTTCACTGTGTACGAAACTTAATATGAAGCAATCATTATGAATTCATATCCGTGTAATTACAATTATATAAAAATTGAATATTAAACTTAAAACTCTCATCACGGTAAATATCTCCTCCACGTAATCCATTAAATTTATGTCTTTTATATTAAAATTTTTAAACTTATTCTTTCTTGCAATTGTACTTTTTTTATTTGTAAAATTTTTATCTGTAAGAATTCTTTAAATTGTAATTACAATTTCACTATTATTCTTAACTTTTAATATGTTAAAACTATTAAATTTCGGCTTTTCTTGACCTCACTCTGCTCCACCAGCGCCTCCCGCTGCCAACGCTCTTCATACGCCGTTTTCCTCATGAACATCTTTCATTTGTTCAGCAGAGCTGTGTATTTGTTAATAAGTTTGGTAAGTAATATTCTGTGGGAACTTGGAACTCTAATTAAAATTCCAGTAGGTACAGCTTCACCCTTGATGGCAACTTACGTTGTGAGGTGACAGCAGCGAAGGTGGATGTTACTCCCCGCCACAATTCATTTTTCGCGTCGAGTGCTCGCGAAAAAATAATTAACATCAAAACCGACCATCCACAAGCAATATAAACACATTTACACCACAATAAAATAGAAACACAGTGCACATAACCCAAACCAATAATATAACTTATAAACATGCAACAATAATAAAATTAAACAAATTCAGTCTAACGGAATGCAGAGAACCAAGCGAGGGCTTATTTATGCTCTCCGCAGTAAAGCTCAGCATTTCGTTTGTTTTTACTCCTCCTTCTTCCTGGTCCCGTTAGTTGTGCTGGCGGCTATGAGTGCACCGTGGGCTGAAGAGCGGCAAGATAAGACTTGTCTTGTCGCGTTTTGCTTTGCTTGCGACGTACGCGTGGCCGCTTGTACAGCTGACCTTACACTTCCTTACAGTGGGTGGCGATGATGAAATTCCGCATGGATTCTGCTAATGTGCGTGGCTTGACGGCGGATTTCTTCGCGGTCCATGCGCATACTTGTACCCACCAACCGCATGCAATGCAACTAAATGAGACCCAGGTGTCTGAGGGTGCAGATCCACTGGATTTTCCTTTGCCTGGGTACCATTTACTGCCATTGTTTTCACCACACAGAGGCCTCGCCTTATACATTCGCAGTGATGTTGCGTACCAGTGTCAGCAACACCTTTGCACGACGAATGCCGAATTTATCTCCAAGCACTTCTGCTTCATTTAAAGAAGCCCGGGTCTAGGGAGGCTGCCAACTTCTGATAAATTGGACAGTCGATTCGATAATTTGGATTCGTTTTCTAAAATTCTGGAATCGTATCCGAACAGTGAAATTGTTGTTGCTGGTGATTTCAATGTTCATAATTCCCACTGGCTACGTTATTCGAGTCACACAACACCTGAGGGTTTGTATGTTGAGTTATTTGCTGAGTCTAATAATTTAGAAGGAACCAACGCACTTTCCCTGCGTTGATGGGCAAACCCAAAATATTCTGGACCTTTTTCTAACTTCACATCACACCAAGTATGATGTGAATGTTCTTGCACCTCTTGGTAATTCGGACCACGCTACAATTTCTGCTACCTTCCCATATTCTAGTCTTCAATCCGCTCACTTTATGAGCTTTATGAGAAAGCTAATTGGGATGCGCTGAACTCCGTTTTCAGCCGTTTCAATTAGCAATTGTGTTTCAGGGATAGAAACATATATGCTGCAGCGAGATTCGTAGAAAATATAATTTTATTTGGTATGAGGTCTTTCATACCCAATAAAAGAATTTCCATTAAACCAAAAGACCATTCCTGGTTTAATGCCACTTGCAGACAAGCAAGGTCGTTCGTGGGGAGAGTGAAGAATCAGACGCAATCGTCTATTCCAACTCTCCTCAAGGATGATCAGATCTTCACTCACTCGGTTGATAAGGCAAACTTATTAGCCAAAATGTTTGCTGAAAACTGCTCTCTTTCTGAGAGTAGCCAACCACTAACCATGATCGATGATGTGTCTTATATTATGCCTGAGATGCACTTTCGAACGCGGGCTGTTAAAAGAGTGCTTGTAAACCTCAACGTAAATAAATCCTCTGTACCGGATGGCATTTCAGCCCACGTGTTGAGAAAGTGCGCCTCAACACTGGCTCGCCCATTGCGCAATCTCTTTAATTTATAGTTTACTTCAGGAGTTTTTCCTACTTCCTGGAAGATTGCCAATTTGCAACCAGTTCCCAAAAAGCTACGAATCCTGCCAATTACTGACCCATAGCAATCTGTTCAATGTTCTCCAAAGTTATGGAGAGCATTATAAATTTTAACTTTCGTTTTTCGGTCGCGTCATTAGATTGTGGAATAGTCTCCCTGCGAATGTCTTCCCGCCCACTTACAGCGTCGAAATCTTTAAGCGAGGTGTAAACCTTAGGGGGCATGCCCTAAGCTTGGTTTCATCTGCCATAAAAAAACTGGAAATAGTTTCCAATTTGTAGTTTTTTATTCCAAAATAAACTTTATTATTTTCTTTACATCAGGTGCATGTAAAACTATTTTAAAATTACACGCACAGGCACCGTCAGTAAGCACAAAAGTTTCTTTTAGAGAAACTTGAAAATATGTCAGTCTAATGTCGTTTTCTTCTCTGGGCACAAAATTCTGAATTGTTGAAAACCTCATCTTCTTCATCAGATGATGAAGAATTTTTGCTTGCAAGACATTAAAATGTTCCCCAGAAACGGATACAAAATTTCGTAAAGATATTGTAGCGGAATATTCAGCAATATGTGGCATATATACTCGTATATACGAGGTCTGATCAAAAAATAACCAAATTCAGTTTATTCAGCCACTGATTTTGGTACATGTATATTTATAAAAATAGCTTTTGACCTTGAAATATATACAATACTTGCAAAACTAGCAGAAAAACAAAGCCAAGCAATTTTAAAATGTTTATAAGTTATTTAAAATTGCGTATGCATGTGTAAAGCACAGAACCAAAAACAAAGAACTTGATTCAATATATCAATTTGCAGTGTCTAGTAATAATACCCAATAGGTTCTTACATCTCTTATCTAAATTCAATAAAAAATTGGATTTAGATAGTGAGTATTTTGGTAAGAACAGTTTAGTACAACTTTGTCCTAATGTTTGGGCCCAGTATATATTTGCCTCCATTAGTGCCCGTTTTTGTGTGAAGTGTTTAAATAGGGATTTGCTCACCCCACAGTAAGGCCCAGGTCCAATGAAGGTCTCAACCGAACCAAACTTCGCAAGTGTGTTAGCCTCTTTATTTCCGTCAAATCCCCTATGTGCCGGTATCCATTGTAAGGTCACCGAGTTTTTCCTGGCCAGTTCAGAGAGTATATTAACCGTTTCCAGAACTAGTTTCGATTTTATTTGGTCCCTCTCTTGCTTCTCGCTTCATGTTGATCATAATTTTGTTCTTCGTCAAGGTTTCTGAAAGAACGAGTGCAAAAACAGTCAAGTGATAGAGAAAGTAGTGTAAGAACACAAAACACTAAAAAATGTGTGAAAAGTATGAAATTTCGTTGTTCAAATTTTATAGAATATTTAACATATACATACACATAACAATACAGAACTTTTAGAGAATATTTATTTTTTGTCATAAAATTTTTAGACGGTCAGCATAAACAAGGCTCTTAATACAACGGAGGGGCCAGCAAAAATGAAGCACGTACGCTCTATAATTATCAATACTCACCGGACTAGAGAGGCTAAGTCTTTTTGGTCCATTGTAAGTAAGCAGCCGCTTATGGAAAATAGATTTACAGCATGGAAATTTTGTCACCTACTGCATAAAATTCTTCGAGAAGGTCACGAGAGCTGTATTAGATACTCACAACCACATAAAAAAATGATCCTGGAAATGGGAAAGCTTTGGGGTCATTTGCAAGATGGATTAGGTCACTGCATTCAGTCTTATAGCAAGCTTTTAGTGACGAAATTAGGCTTTCATGAAAAAAATTCGCTTTTTCCTGGAAACCTATTAATTGAATTTGAGCAGATAGAGAACTTCGCAGGAGAAGACATAAATTTATAGTAAGTTAAATACAAGTCTTACTATGCAACATATGCCAATTTATGTTTCTCAGCTTTCAGCTATGTGTGGAATTGTTTGACTATATTGAGGATATCATTGACGTGCAATCAAAAGTGTTTACTTCCATAAACTCTTATCGTATGTCGTCAATGACACCACAAGGCCAGTGCAGACTTGGGCCTCTTATTACCCTCATTCAAGATTCTAATCCGTTATACGATTTGTCGGTTCGAATAATGTTTAAGCTGCACAAACACCTTAAAGATGATACTTTAACTGGACATAGAGATCGTTTTGGTGATATTTTTCATAAACTGAAATTGTTCTACGGAGCCATTCGGCCTTTGCAATACTTTGCTGATCTTATTCAAGCTCCTCATTTGCCTGAAACTATTCCTAATTTTGCATCAAAAGTAGACTTAAGTAGCTACATTCCTCCTGTTGTTGTTGTGCAAGCGGAACCTGAATGTAATTTTTTTACGGATAATATGATTTGTAGTAATGATTCTCAGCAATATAACCAACAGACATCAAATAATAATCTTTCTGATAAAATATTGGCTTATGAAAATTGTCTTAAAGAGAAAGATAACATTATCAGACAACTCCAAAGTGAAATCTGTGCACAGCGAGAAAAGCTTAATTCAGCGCAGACTACCTATAATCAAGAGCTTCTTACGTTTGGAAAGGAAATATCTCTACTGAACACAAAGCTTGTTGACGAAAGGAAACTAGGTCTCAATATGAGAGTTTTAAAGAACGAACTCGAACTGCAGTTACAAGCAACTCCAACATTATTGCGTAAGCACTTAAGTTAATAATAACGGTACTCATTCAGACTCAAAAAATCTATATAAACAATATAAATTTGTATTCTTATAAATGAGTTGTCAAAAATTTATGGAAAACAATGTTCGAAACAGTAGCTTTCAAAAACAAAATTATAAGAACTTAAGTTTGATAAAGATAAAGTTGCCCAAAAATTAAATTTATTGAATGAATGAATACTATTAATATAATGAATATATAATAACAACTAATATTCAGTAATTAATATAACTTTGCAATTTCAGAAAAAGTGAGCGAAGAAGAGGGAAAGGCCAAGTCTTTTGAACAGAAATTTATAAAGTTGAAAAATATGTACACTCAAATCCGTGATGAGCACATACAGCTTTTAAGGCATGTAAGTAAAATGAAATAAAATATATTTTTTTAACATTCTACAGTAGTTTTTAACGAAGAGCACTATTGTAAAAGGTAAGATATTTCATAAAGAATGCAAAATATACTCCTTTAAACATTTTCCAAAAAAGGGCTGTTGTGTAGATTATATAAATGTTTTTAATTATACTCGTATGAGTCCTTCCTGTTTTTCAAGGCAAGGCAGTTCTGCCGATACTTAAGTATTCATGAGAGTTCCAAAACATAAGAAAACAAGCCACACAGAGCAGAAGTTTCTGCTCTCAAATTCAGAATTTTTTATATACCCTACACCTGAATGGAGAATATATTGATTTTGTCGATCCATATGTAAGAAGGAGAAAAGCTACAGAAGGAGACAAGATGGATATAAAATGGTAGTATTCTTGCTTGGCGACATTTGCTCTAATATAACATTTAATCCGGCTAGTCCTAAATACTGGTAACTCTGAAAGGAATGATTCCGGCTAGTCGTAAATACTGATAACCCCCTGATAAGAAGCGATTGCGGCTAGTCCGGGTAACTCTGGAAGAAGTGATTCCAGCTAATCCTAAATACGCCAAAAACATACGCCAAAAATACGCCTAGTATACACCAAAACTACTTCTACTACTACAAATGTATTCGAGTTCATCAACTCGTTCTAGAATGAGCCACTCGTTATGCGAAAGCTGGTGCTGTTGAACCAGGGGGTCAACGTCAAGAGCTACCAACTCATTAATATTCACTCCACCTATATCTAGAGGTGGAAAATTGTCACCCGCTAAACGTTTGTGATTTCTTCCACTCTTGGATTTTATTAAGGTCAGATTGGAGAGTGCCATTCATAATTATGCGTTTTTCAATGATCTCCAGAATAGAAGGACGCCTGAAGAGTGAATATGAATGACAAATGCTGCCGTCATCAGCAAACGGATAGACACCAAAACTTGATGTCAATGATGGTCGCTGAGGAAACTCAATATCCATTGAGCGAAAGTATTACCGCCACCATTAGGCATCCAGTTTAGACACGAGTGCTTTATGCCACATCCGCTCAAATGCTTTAGAGATATCTAAAGCAACAACCTTACTCTCACCGAATTGGTGAACAGAACTGTTCCACCGCTCAGTGAGGAACGCCATCAAATCAACAATATATTTGAACCTGGCTAGCTTGACTTTAATTTTCAAAAAGATTTTCTACAAACAATATTGGTTATTTTACCAATTTTCCGGATACCTGATTCCCTAAGCGTATAGATTTTATTGATGTGGAGAGAGGAACAGTTTTTGAGCTGTTTCCTACCTTCACTTTTGTGAAAATCTGTAAATTTTTAACCTGCTTATAACAATTACGTAAATATACCTAAAAATTGATGGCCTGTCAGTCACTGTTTGTACGTAAAAACTTTCCTCCGTCAAGCCGGGAGAACGCTCAAGAATGTGCCGTCTTTACTAATGTTTTAGAACGTCTCACACAAGAACGTCTCACAACCCAACGGCAAAAAGAAAAACGGGCGTCCCAGTCCCCATGGCATCTCCAAAACGTCGCCAGTCCGTCCGATTGTGCCTGAAAAGTCACATCCCATACTGCTTACCCCACTCACCTTCCCAAGCTTAATCTTTTGGGAAGGTCTGCGAAAAAAACTGTCTTCTGACCTAGGTTTCAAATATATACAAATAGGAATATTTATACTTATTTGTTAGTATATATGTGGAGAAAAATAAGGGGAATGAGGGGGAAAAACCGGGACAAATTATGAAGAAAGGAAAAACAATGCAGCGGATGCGTAGAATTATACAATATAAGGAGGAAATGTTTGGTTCATTGTAATTTTGAACGATTGTGCTATTTGATTAAGAGAACACTTTGTTTTTGTTTTTAATGTATTTTTATTTTAGGATGCATAAATTTTTAATTTATTTTTTAATTTATTTTATTTTAGGATACATAAATTTTTTTTTCTTTTAAAAAGAGAAGAACCTAAGAACAAAAGACAAAAAAACACAGATGAGAAGACAGGGAAAAACCATAAGTTTTTGTCTTTTATATTTGTGTTATATAATTTCCGTGTAGGACATGGGCATTCCAAGAAACGCTTTTCGTCCCCTGCCAAAGGGACTCTTCAGTTGGAATTCTTTTGAAAAAGAAAGAAATCTAAATTCAATATAGTTGGAACCATATTGAAGACTATGATGATGTGCTGCAAGAAAACACATCAGAATGGAGACAAATATTTTCTAAGAAAAAATATATGAGACAAATACTGAAAAAAATAGGAAGAGGAAGAAGAGATGAAAGCATGAAGCAAAAATTTTTTTTTTTTTTTTTTTTAAATGAAAATGGGGTATATTTTATGGAAGTAGTGGAAAAAATAACAAAAATAAGAAAAATAGGTTCTCAGTTTTGCCAGACGTCCTGGCATTGGCATTTTTAATGGGTGCACACTGCACGACAGTCGGAACTCTGGGATTACGCTCTTAATGAAGTCATATGACATTCCATTGGAAGCGCAGAAACTTAGTGCCCATTGTCGATTGCGGAGATAGGTCCTGAGAGTACCGTTGCCAATTGGAGCCAGAATAATTCGCGTGTTAGGCAGCAATTCGGATTTTCCGCAGACAGTTTAGAATCCCGCAACATACCTTTCCGCAATAGGACTCGCACCAAGTAGCGCTGCTCAATAGAATGCATCGCATAGAAGAGCGTGTGGGGTCTTGAAGATGCTGGCACCGGGCAAGCAATGTGCACAGCCAGCTAAGAGCATGCAGAAAAACATGACATCCGCCGACCATTGCCACAAAATCTACCTCCTCCGGAAGCACCGATGACATGCAGCCCGCTCGCCCATGCCAAAATGAGAGGGAATGTGCAGACTGAAAAACCTGTCATTCGTCCGTTCGTCAGTTGTAACTTTTTCACAGTCCAGAAAACCAAACAAAAATACATCATCCTTTGGTCAAAAATGATGTCTTTAATAATATATAATTTGGGTGAGAAGGAGTGTTATGGGAAGTTGTTTACACAAAATTAACCATGTGTAGAACGCAGGTAGGAAGTTAGTGGACTGAGGAATATCTAAAATATGATATACAATAAGATAAGATAAGAGTATCGAATAAATATCATACAAATAACTTATTTTGCTTACACATGAACCAGCCGTGACAATGAATCGGAAAAACTTTAACTGATTTCATCAATGTGCACAGCCAGAGCATATTCGTTTGTGTAATTTTCTTGTAACTTAGAAATTTTATTTTTCACACAAATACTTAAATGTACGAAAAAAATGTGATACAGAAGTTGTTCACTTTGACCTACGTTTCCCGGGGTACCAGACAGCCATTCAATATGCTTTAATCTAGGCCCAGGAAGGTCATAGACCTATTTTTCTACTATGAAATAAGATAATTGTATAATGATACATAGCCTTAATGGTTTTTGTCACAATAGAGAGCGAGACAAGCAGCAACAGATTCAGAATAGTGAGTTGCCAATCCTCCCGTCACTCTAGTGGGCGGTAGACATACCTCCCACTTTTTTTGAGTGGTTCTCTAGCGGTGGTTCTCTAGCGGTGTACTCGTCCGCGAAATGTATCTTCTGGCAGGATATCGCGAGGCAGCGTTTCGTCTCCTTGATTTCTCCCGGTGGGAGTTGCAGGTTGGGGTGCGAGTTCCGGTGACGCTTAGCTGGATGAGCGTTGTGAGGAAATCGATATACGTATGAGTATACGCGTAGGGCTCGTGGCAGCGATGAAAATCGTTCGAGCGGATCCTCCTCGGGAGCGCAATGGGTGTGCAGCGTTTTGACTGTCTGCTCCAGTGTGGTGACGTATTCGTCCGAGGCGCGGAATTTGGGCCAGCGTTCCTTATCGAGGCTGAGCCAAGCAGGTCCATTCCACCAGAGGGTGCTCTCAGCGAGATCTTGGGGCGTGGCACCGCGACTGGCTAGATCCGCGGGGTTGTCCTGGGAATCCACATGGAACCATTGCGACTGAGGTACCTTCTCGATGATTTTGGCAACTCGGTTTGCCACGAACGTTGCCCAAACGCAGGGGGATTTCTTCAGCCAGGCCAAGACAATGGTGGAGTCGCTCCAACAGTACATCGTGTAATGGGGCAGCTGCAGAGTAGGCACAAGGGTGTCGATCATCTCAGCTACTAAAGTGGCTCCGCACAATTCTAACCTGGTGAGACATAAAGTTTTAATTGGGGCTACACGAGTTTTGGAGTACAAAAGGAAAACTTTGACTTCCTGAGCGACCTTGATGCGGGCATAGATGACTCCTGCGTAGGCTTTCTGTGAGATATCATAAAAGGCATGGAGTTCAACTTCGCTGTGGGGGGTGAAACTCACCCATCGCGGGATGCGGATGGAGCGGATGTGCTGGTAATTCTGTAGAAAACTTAACCAGTTAGCGTGAGTTACCTGAGGCAGAGTGTCATCCCAATCGATCTTATCCAACCAAACTTGTTGAATCAGAATTTTCGCTGCAACGATGATCGGAGCCAGCCAACCGGCTGGATCGAACAGCTTGGCGACCAGAGACAACATTTCTCGCTTCGTGTATGCCGCTTGGGTGACTATGGCTTGGACGTCGAAGTAGAACTCATCCTGGGTCGCGTTCCAGGGAATTCCAAGCATTTTGACAGTGCTGGAATCTTCTAGCGTCAGAAAATCGGAATGGAGCAGATGGGATGCTGGCAAGTCTGCGAGAATGCCTTTATGGTTGGCAGTCCATTTGCGAAGGGCAAACCCTGCTGAATCGAGAGCCGCTATGAGTTGGTCGCGGGTCTGGGTAGCTGTTATCAGGTCATGCGTGCCTGCTAACACGTCATCCACGTACATGGATGGATGAATGCTGTAGAATGTGTGATGCCAGCGGAAACTGGTGCTTCACGTCGTCTGCCAATTGAAGAAGGGTGCGTATGGCGAGGAACGGGGCGCAATTGACTCCAAACGTTACCGTTTGAAGCTCAAAGTCGGTAAGTTCGGACTTGTACGGGTCTCGGAAGAGAATGCGCTGATAAGGGGTGTGCTTTGGGTCAACCAATATTTGGCGATACATTTTTTGAATGTCTCCGTTGAAGACATAGCGGAAGAAACGCCATCGTAGAATTAAAAAAGTCAAATCGGACTGTAGCACGGGGCCTGCGTGAATTACATCATTGAGGCTTAGTCCGCTTGTGGTTGGACTGGACGCGTTGAAGACGACTCTGACCTTCGTAGAGGTGCTTTCGGGTTTGATGACGGCGTGGTGGGGCAAATAGTAGTGATTTCTAAGCGCTTGAGGCTCTGGGGGTTTGACTACTCGCATGTGGCCTAAATCGACATACTCATTTAACACCGTGTCGTACTGGTGCTTGAGGCCTTCGTCCTTCCCTAATCGTGCTTCCAGACGCGTGTATTGTTTGAGCGCAATTTGTCTCGAGGCTCCTAAGCGGAGCGTGTCTGGAAAGCCGAGTTTAAAGGGCAGTGATACGATGTAGCGACCGTCATCACGTCTTCGCGTTGTTTTCACGAAATTTTCTTCGCAAAACTTATCGGAGGGGGATAGCCATCTAGTTTTGGGAAGTTCCTCCACCTCCCAAAAACGTTCGAACTGTTGTTCGAAGGAGACTTCGTTGAAGTAAGCCACTTTTATGGGCGCCGTGGCAGATTTCGTGATGGGAACCGGCCCGGTCAGGATCCAACCGAACACGGTTTGCTGAGCCATGAGGGAGCCCAGCACTTGGCGGCGGATGCCGTCCAGCAGGATGTTATATATCCTGAGGGAGGCCACTGAGAAGTGACCTGTCTAACGCGTGAGAAGGCAAGCGCCCTGTGATTTGTGAGAGCACAAGCACCGACACGTTGACTTGAAAGTTGGGATCAAGTGGCGAATTTATGAGAAAATCGCACGATCTTGATATCTTTGCGGACACGGTCTTGTTGAGACCGGAAACTACGGCTGTAATTGGCCGCACTGGGAGCTTTAAGAGCTTTTGTATGCGTTCAGAGATGAACGACACTTCGGAACCAGGATCAATCAAGGCGCGCGCGATGTAACATGTACCGTGATGGCGTATTGTTACCATAGCAGTCCCTAACAGTACCTGTTTTGGTGCTTTCGCGAAACACACTTGATGAGTGTCCTGTGGATTTCGCTGTTGAATGGGGGAGAAGTGGACTGTATATTGGAGGGAGGTCGCATTGAAGAATGCGGCCTTTCTTGCTGAGAAGCATGGTGAGTCGAACCTGGAATAACGTTCGAATAGGCAGGGGCTTGAGCACGCGAAACGTTTTCAAACCGCCGCTCTTGGTGTGAGGCACGTGGGGTCGAATCTGATGCAGCATTCGAAGAGGATGGAGCATGCTCACGATGCAAGAGGGTATGATGCCTGCCATTGCATTTGAGGCAATTGAATCTGCTTGGACAGTTTTTCACGGAATGAGATCTGGCCAAGCAGTTGCTGCACAAGCGGTTTTTTTTAACGGTATTCAGCCGCTGTGAAACGGGCAAGCTGAGAAACTGAGAACAGGATCTCAACTTGTGCTGCTTCTGACAAAGAGGGCAGCTATCTTGGGACACTTTCAAGTGAAAGGTGTTGACGCGTTTGGAGGCTGTAGTCGAGTGAGTTGGAGTTGGGGGCTGCGTAGACTTCGAGGTTGGTGTGCATTTGATATCTTGCACCGTTTCAAGGGTCTGGAAGCGATGAGAGAGAAACGCATCCAGATCTGTCCATTTTCGGATCTCCGTTTTGTTAGTGAGAGATTGTTCCCAAAGGGAAAGTGTGGCTTCCGGGAGCTTGCTGGAACACAATACTATTATCGCGTCCCAATGGGAGGTATCAACACCTTGTAGCGCGAGTGCGGCGAGAATATTGCTGATTTCGCGCTGCAGGTCCTTAATAGCGCCACCAGTTTCCTTCGTGATGGGGGACAGGCCGAAGAGCTTCTTCAGATGGGCGTTGGTGAGGACGCGTCTATTCTCGTACCTGTCAGACAGATTTTTCCACGCTTGGGCGAAACCTTCATTCGTGAGAGGGGATTTCTGCACGATTTCTTTCGCTTCGCCCGTAGTTTTCTGGTTCAGGTGGAAAAGCTTCTCCACCGGCGCAATTCGGGTATTCTGGATGTAAAGGGCGGTGAACATATCCCTAAAAGAGGGCCACGAAAGGTAATCGCCATGGAAGGCTTGGGTGTCGCGGGGGGCAGGCTAATATTGTAGCCTGACTGGGGCATCTCAGCTGGCATCGGCGACGGGGTCGCGGCAACTGGAGGGGACACTGCGGCTTCGATCTGCTGATCAATTTTTCCCGCGCAGCGCAGATATACCGCATAGCATTGACGCCGCTTCTCCTTTACGCCTTCGAATTCTTTGCCTCTGTGCTTCGTCGAGTCCAGCTCCGCAAGCACCTTTTCATAGGCTCATTTAATCAGCAGCCACTGCGATCGTATTTCCTCCCTCTGAATCTCAAGGGTGTAAACGGTGTGGTCCGTGGTGGGTGTCTTCTCGAAGTCCACCTCGAACTCGATCAGCGCATCGGCTATACGAATAAAGGACGCGAGCGCAGCCATTATATGTCTGGGTTACGGATTGGGGCGGCGAAGGAAGACGCAAATTCCAAATAAAACGCACCGAAAAACTATTTCGGAAAAAAAAACCTTTTTATTTTATTTATAATTAAGAAAGTTACAAAAATGTTTTCGGGTCGCTATGCGTTGGCGTTGGGGCTCGAAAAGCTTGCTGCAGACGGTTGACCACTTGTTCTCTAAAGTGCTTGTGACTAGTTAAAAAAAACTAGTTGCTGCGAACACCTCTGCCTACTGGGTATTTCGCTTTGCGTATTCACTGCAGGGTCACTATTGAATTCCCAAACCACGCTGCTTTCACACTTCTGAGAGTGCAAAACCGACACGAAAACTGGTTCGTGGTTCTGTGTGCACACCCACAGCGCGTGTGTATGAGCACTCAAGCAGCGAAAAGTCAAGCCGGCTGCGGCTGTATCGATGCACAAGCAGAAGAGCACGAGCGAGAGAAAAAAAATACCCGCGAAAACCCAACCAGCAAAAGGTGGTGGTTTTTCAACTTGCACTGAGCGCACCAGTAACTCGCTCTTAGCGAAGCAAGGAGAGCGCAAACCCAGAAAGCGAAAGTGTCTGGTTTTTCTCTTCTCACTTTCTTTGAGGGAGCGCGGGGCTTGGTACGAAATCAAGCGGTGAGCTTAGCAGAAGGCTGCTCTAAAAATTTCTTCTGCGGGAGCACGAGGCTTGCTTATGCGCCAAGCGGTAAATTTTGTGCGCAAAAATTATGGGCTTCGCAGCAAGCAATGCTTGCGAAGACGGTCAGCAACACAATTTTCAACTTTGGTGCTGCCGTTATTTTTGGGACCGTTACCCACGAATCGACGATTCTTGTAAGGTTTGACGGTCAAATGAAGGGTATATATATATAGGGTATATAGGGTAGAAGGGTATATATATATATATATATATATATATATATATATATATATATATATATATATATATATATATATATATATATATATATATATATATATATATACTTTAGCACTTTAGAGAACAAGTGGTCAACCGTCTGCAGCAAGCTTTTCGAGCCCCAACGCCAACGCATAGCGACCCGAAAACATTTTTGTAACTTTCTTAATTATAAATAAAATAAAAAGGTTTTTTTTTCCGAAATAGTTTTTCGGTGCGTTTTATTTGGAATTTGCGTCTTCCTTCGCCGCCCTATCCGTAACCCAGACATATAATGGCTGCGCTCGCGTCCTTTATTCGTATAGCCGATGCGCTGATCGAGTTCGAGGTGGACTTCGAGAAGACACCCACCACGGACCACACCGTTTACACCCTTAAGATTCAGAGGGAGGAAATACGATCGCAGTGGCTGCTGATTAAATGAGCCTATGAAAAGGTGCTTGCGGAGCTGGACTCGACGAAGCACAGAGGCAAAGAATTCGAAGGCGTAAAGGAGAAGCGGCGTCAATGCTATGCGGTATATCTGCGCTGCGCGGGAAAAATTGATCAGCTGATCGAAGCCGCAGTGTCCCCTCCAGTTGCCGCGACCCCGTCGCCGATGCCAGCTGAGATGCCCCAGTCAGGCTACAATATTAGCCTGCCCCCCGCGACACCCAAGCCTTCCATGGCGATTACCTTTCGTGGCCCTCTTTTAGGGATATGTTCACCGCCCTTTACATCCAGAATACCCGAATTGCGCCGGTGGAGAAGCTTTTCCACCTGAACCAGAAAACTACGGGCGAAGCGAAAGAAATCGTGCAGAAATCCCCTCTCACGAATGAAGGTTTCGCCCAAGCGTGGAAAAATCTGTCTGACAGGTACGAGAATAGACGCGTCCTCACCAACGCCCATCTGAAGAAGCTCTTCGGCCTGTCCCCCATCACGAAGGAAACTGGTGGCGCTATTAAGGACCTGCAGCGCGAAATCAGCAATATTCTCGCCGCACTCGCGCTACAAGGTGTTGATACCTCCCGTTGGGACGCGATAATAGTATTGTGTTCCAGCAAGCTCCCGGAAGCCACACTTTCCCTTTGGGAACAATCTCTCACTAACAAAACGGAGATCCGAAAATGGACAGATCTGGATGCGTTTCTCTCTCATCGCTTCCAGACCCTTGAAACGGTGCAAGATATCAAATGCACACCAACCTCGAAGTCTACGCAGCCCCCAACTCCAACTCACTCGACTACAGCCTCCAAACGCGTCAACACCTTTCACTTGAAAGTGTCCCAAGATAGCTGCCCTCTTTGTCAGAAGCAGCACAAGTTGAGATCCTGTTCTCAGTTTCTCAGCTTGCCCGTTTCACAGCGGCTGAATACCGTTAAAAAAAACCGCTTGTGCAGCAACTGCTTGGCCAGATCTCATTCCGTGAAAAACTGTCCAAGCAGATTCAATTGCCTCAAATGCAATGGCAGGCATCATACCCTCTTGCATCGTGAGCATGCTCCATCCTCTTCGAATGCTGCATCAGATTCGACCCCACGTGCCTCACACCAAGAGCGGCGGTTTGAAAACGTTTCGCGTGCTCAAGCCCCTGCCTATTCGAACGTTATTCCAGGTTCGACTCACCATGCTTCTCAGCAAGAAAGGCCGCATTCTTCAATGCGACCTCCCTCCAATATACAGTCCACTTCTCCCCCATTCAACAGCGAAATCCACAGGACACTCATCAAGTGTGTTTCGCGAAAGCACCAAAACAGGTACTGTTAGGGACTGCTATGGTAACAATACGCCATCACGGTACATGTTACATCGCGCGCGCCTTGATTGATCCTGGTTCCGAAGTGTCGTTCATCTCTGAACGCATACAAAAGCTCTTAAAGCTCCCAGTGCGGCCAATTACAGCCGTAGTTTCCGGTCTCAACAAGACCGTGTCCGCAAAGATATCAAGATCGTGCGATTTTCTCATAAATTCGCCACTTGATCCCAACTTTCAAGTCAACGTGTCGGTGCTTGTGCTCTCACAAATCACAGGGCGCTTGCCTTCTCACGCGTTAGACAGGTCACTTCTCAGTGGCCTCCCTCAGGATATATAACATCCTGCTGGACGGCATCCGCCGCCAAGTGCTGGGCTCCCTCATGGCTCAGCAAACCGTGTTCGGTTGGATCCTGACCGGGCCGGTTCCCATCACGAAATCTGCCACGGCGCCCATAAAAGTGGCTTACTTCAACGAAGTCTCCTTCGAACAACAGTTCGAACGTTTTTGGGAGGTGGAGGAACTTCCCAAGACTAGATGGCTATCCCCCTCCGATAAGTTTTGCGAAGAAAATTTCGTGAAAACAACGCGAAGACGTGATGACGGTCGCTACATCGTATCACTGCCCTTTAAACTCGGCTTTCCAGACACGCTCCGCTTAGGAGCCTCGAGACAAATTGCGCTCAAACAATACACGCGTCTGGAAGCACGATTAGGGAAGGACGAAGGCCTCAAGCACCAGTACGACACGGTGTTAAATGAGTATGTCGATTTAGGCCACATGCGAGTAGTCAAACCCCCAGAGCCTCAAGCGCTTAGAAATCACTACTATTTGCCCCACCACGCCGTCATCAAACCCGAAAGCACCTCTACGAAGGTCAGAGTCGTCTTCAACGCGTCCAGTCCAACCACAAGCGGACTAAGCCTCAATGATGTAATTCACGCAGGCCCCGTGCTACAGTCCGATTTGACTTTTTTAATTCTACGATGGCGTTTCTTCCGCTATGTCTTCAACGGAGACATTCAAAAAATGTATCGCCAAATATTGGTTGACCCAAAGCACACCCCTTATCAGCGCATTCTCTTCCGAGACCCGTACAAGTCCGAACTTACCGACTTTGAGCTTCAAACGGTAACGTTTGGAGTCAATTGCGCCCCGTTCCTCGCCATACGCACCCTTCTTCAATTGGCAGACGACGTGAAGCACCAGTTTCCGCTGGCATCACACATTCTACAGCATTCATCCATCCATGTACGTGGATGACGTGTTAGCAGGCACGCATGACCTGATAACAGCTACCCAGACCCGCGACCAACTCATAGCGGCTCTCGATTCAGCAGGGTTTGCCCTTCGCAAATGGACTGCCAACCATAAAGGCATTCTCGCAGACTTGCCAGCATCCCATCTGCTCCATTCCGATTTTCTGACGCTAGAAGATTCCAGCACTGTCAAAATGCTTGGAATTCCCTGGAACGCGACCCAGGATGAGTTCTACTTCGACGTCCAAGCCATAGTCACCCAAGCGGCATACACGAAGCGAGAAATGTTGTCTCTGGTCGCCAAGCTGTTCGATCCAGCCGGTTGGCTGGCTCCGATCATCGTTGCAGCGAAAATTCTGATTCAACAAGTTTGGTTGGATAAGATCGATTGGGATGACACTCTGCCTCAGGTAACTCACGCTAACTGGTTAAGTTTTCTACAGAATTACCAGCACATCCGCTCCATCCGCATCCCGCGATGGGTGAGTTTCACCCCCCACAGCGAAGTTGAACTCCATGCCTTTTATGATATCTCACAGAAAGCCTACGCAGGAGTCATCTATGCCCGCATCAAGGTCGCTCAGGAAGTCAAAGTTTTCCTTTTGTACTCCAAAACTCGTGTAGCCCCAATTAAAACTTTATGTCTCACCAGGTTAGAATTGTGCGGAGCCACTTTAGTAGCTGAGATGATCGACACCCTTGTGCCTACTCTGCAGCTGCCCCATTACACGATGTACTGTTGGAGCGACTCCACCATTGTCTTGGCCTGGCTGAAGAAATCCCCCTGCGTTTGGGCAACGTTCGTGGCAAACCGAGTTGCCAAAATCATCGAGAAGGTACCTCAGTCGCAATGGTTCCATGTGGATTCCCAGGACAACCCCGCGGATCTAGCCAGTCGCGGTGCCACGCCCCAAGATCTCGCTGAGAGCACCCTCTGGTGGAATGGACCTGCTTGGCTCAGCCTCGATAAGGAACGCTGGCCCAAATTCCGCGCCTCGGACGAATACGTCACCACACTGGAGCAGACAGTCAAAACGCTGCACACCCATTGCGCTCCCGAGGAGGATCCGCTCGAACGATTTTCATCGCTGCCACGAGCCCTACGCGTATACTCATACGTATATCGATTTCCTCACAACGCTCATCCAGCTAAGCGTCACCGGAACTCGCACCCCAACCTGCAACTCCCACCGGGAGAAATCAAGGAGACGAAACGCTGCCTCGCGATATCCTGCCAGAAGATACATTTCGCGGACGAGTACACCGCTAGAGAACCACCGCTAGAGAACCACGCGATGCTGCAATCTAAAAGCAGCCTTCTCTCGTTGAACCCGTTCCTCCACACGGACAACACGATGCGCGTTAGCGGGCGGTTGTCCTCGTGTCCCAATTTGCCTTTCGACGAACGGCACCCGATTATTCTCCCATACGGCTGCCAATTTTCGCGATTGCTCATTCGTTTTATACACGAAATATCTCTGGTCCGTACCCAATTCTGGATCCCCAAGGTTAAAAACCTCATCGAAACGACGACTCATACATATCGGCCATGTACTTAATCCGCCGGCAATATGCACGGACCCGCCGAGCGCGTCTGCTTGTGCCACCCGGGGCTGTGCCCA
This sequence comes from Sicus ferrugineus, assembly GCA_922984085.1. Classification (NCBI taxonomy): domain Eukaryota; kingdom Metazoa; phylum Arthropoda; class Insecta; order Diptera; family Conopidae; genus Sicus; species Sicus ferrugineus. The sequence goes on from OV277350.1 coordinate 19,918,516, forward strand.
TCTGCGCCGCCTCCACCGCCGCAGCGCCCCTTGATGCACCTCGTTCTCGGGAGCCGTCCCCAACTGCTGACGTCCTGGTGCTCGACGTCTCGGCCGAGGAGGCACAAGCGATCGCCACGGCACGGCGCTCGCCCACCCCGCCGACCCGGGCTGTCCGGAGCTTCTTCGTCCGGCCAGAGGACGCCTCCTACGATCTGGCCCCAACACCGATGCACCGCGGGTGCGACGACCTCCGCATTCGCGGAAGTATGCGGGCTCGCGCGATGTCGGTGCGCCACTTGCTGCGTCCACCACCCTAACCGGCCCAGAGACGTGCGGCCTCACCACCCACACCGGCCCCAAGACGTCTGCGGCCCGCCTCACCAGTACCGGCGCCGCGACGTGTACCACCAGCACCGCTGGCCCCACCAGCACCGCCAGCCCCTCTATATGCGCCTCCAGGTCGTCCGGCCCCACGATGCGCACCAGTGATGCCGGCCAGGCGGCACACCTGGTGCCCACTAGCCCAGCGGCTTCCTATGGAGGGCCGCGAGCGCGAACTATACTGCCCCCTGTGTGCGGGGCGGCATGTGCTGAGCCGTTGCCGGCTGTTTCTGCGGCAAACCACAGCGCAGCGAAGCTTGACGGCTTCCGCAAGGCACATGTGCCGCAACTGTTTGGCGCGGTCACACCGGCAGGCTGAGTGCCGTAGCCCCATGCGCTGCCGCATATGCGGAGAGGCGCACCACACACTCCTCCACTAGGCCGGAGACGAGGCACGGCGCCAATTGTCGGGGTAGGGGGCTTGCAGTCTTGCAAGGCGGGCGGTATGTTAACGCCAACTGCCGCTCGCCGGAGGTGCTCCCTCATCGATCGGTAGGGTGTCAGGAGTGAGAACTGTCGTTCTCTCTCTTGCCAGCCTACCGGTCATGAGATGCGCCTCTCTCGTGAGAGTAAGCTCGGCTGCGGGCTCTCCCCTCGGCAGCCGGCGCATATCGACCGGCTTCCAGCGATCGTCGCTGGACCCAGGCTGCCACTTCCGTACGAGACTGGCAGCGAAGGAGTTGAATTTGTGAAATAAACACAAGCGTGTAAAGAGTGAAATAAAACAAAAAACTATTGTACATTCAAAGAAATAATAAAACATTGAATTTGTGATCAATTTTGAAATAAACATTTTGGTCCTTCGAGCCGGATTGTGCTCGGAGACCACCCAACCGTTCTGAGCTAAACACTACCCTTACTGTATTCAAGAACTCTACGTCTAAGGCGCTGTTCGTAGAGAACTTTTTCGCGTTTTAGAGTGGCATTGCACCTATTTCTGGCCTTATTGCGCAGCAGTTTAGTATCAGCAGTTTTGTTTAAACGCCAATTCCTAAATGCTTCCTTTTTAGACCTGACTGCTTGTCTGCAAGTCGCATTAAACCAGGAATTGTCTTTTGGTTTAATAGAAATTCTTTTATTGGGTATGAAAGACCTCATACCAAATAAAATTATATTTTCTACCAATTTAGCTGCAGCATTTATATCTCTATCCCTGAAACACAATTGCAAATTGAAACGGCTGAAAAAGGAGTTCAGCACATCCTAATTAGCCTTCTCATAAAGCTACACTTTCCGCTTCGGAGTTGGCTGATGAAGCAAAGAAAATACAATTTTATTTGGTATGAGGTCTTTCATACCTAATAAAAGAATTTCCATTAAACCAAAAGACCATTCCAGACAGTTTAATGCGATTTGCAGATAAGCAGTCAGGTCTAAAGAGGAAGCATTTACGAATTGGCGTATAAACAAAACTGCTGATACTAAATTGCTGCGCAATCAGGCCAGAAATAGGTGCAATGCCACTCTAAAGCGCGAAAAATTTCTCTACGAACAACGCCTTGGACGCAGAGTTCTTGAATACCATAAAGGTATTAAGAACTTTTGGTCGTTCGTGGGGAGAGTGAAGAATAAGACGCGATCGTCCATTCAAACTCTCCCCAAGGATGATCAGATCTTCACTCAGTCGGTTGCTAAGGCAAACTTATTAGTCAAAATGTTTGCTAAAAACTGCTCTCTTCCTGAGAGTAGCCAACCACTGCCCGCGGTCGATGGTGTATCTCATGCTATGCCTGAGATGCATTTTCGAACGCGAGCTTTTAAAAGAGTGCTTGCAGACCTCAATGTCAACAAGTCCTCGGGACCGGATAGCATTTCAGCCCATGTGTTGAGAAGGTGCGCCTCAACACTGGCTCGCCCTTTGCGCAATCTCTTTAACTTATCGTTTACTTCAGGAGTTTTTTCCATTTCCTGGAAGATTGCCAATGTGCAGCCAGCTCCCAAAAAAGGTGAGGCTACGAATCCTGCGAATTACCGGCCCATAGAAATCTGCTCAGTGCTCTCCAAAGTCATGGAGAGCAGTGTAAATTTTAACCTGATGAGGTATCTGGAGAGCAACGAGTTGATCAGCGATCGCCAGTACGGCTTCCGTGCTCACCGTTCCACCGGCGATCTGATGGCGTTTCTCGCTGAGCGGTGGAACAGTTGTATTCACCAGTTCGGTGAGAGCAATGTTGTTGCGCTGGATATCTCCAAGGCATTTGACCAGGTGTGGCATATAGCACTCGTGTCTAAACTGACTGCTTATGGTGTCGGTAATACTTTCACTCGATGGATATCGAGTTTCCTCAGCGGCCGTTCTATTTGGGTTGTGATAGACGGCTTTGCTTCCGAAGAGCACTCCATTAATGCTGGAGTTCCGCAGGGTTCGGTCCTGTCCCCAACTCTTTTTCTCATTTTTATCAATGACCTGTCATTGACATCAAACCCCGTCTACTCGTTTGCTGACGACAGCAGCATTTGTCATTCATATTCATTCTCCAGGCGTCCCTCTATTCTGGAGATCACTAATCTCTTTAACTTATATGATTATAAATATGAATGACACACTCCAATCCGACCTTAACAAAATCCATGAGCGGGGTCGAGCGAATCGGGTCGATTTTAATGCGCGGACGACCCAATGCTGTTTGTTGACCCGCAAGCGTCTGGCGGATGACAACTTCCCACCTCTAAATATGGGTGGTGTAGATATTAATGAGTCGGAGGCTCTTGATGTTCTGGGCATGTCAATCGAATGCGATCTTCGCTGGTACGATCACATCTGTGACGTGTCGAAAGAAGCAGCCAAGTGCTTAGGCTTTCTTAAGCGGTGTAGAAATACTTCACTCCAACCGATCTTCGTTGTGTCTACACCACCTATATCCGTCCGAAAATGGAGTACAATTCGCATATATGGTCGGGAGTTTCGCGGGCATATCTTCAGCTCCTAGACCGTGTCCAGTGTCGTGCGTTTAAACTTATAGAGGACAGTAGGGTATCCAGCTCTATTGAAACCTTGGAGCGTCGTCGTGATGTAGGGTGTGTATCATTATTTTACCGTTACTTTCATGGTAAATGTTTCTCTATAGTAGCCAGCCTGATTCCTCCGGTTCAGGTATTTAGTAGAACAACTCGGCTTTCCAGAGGGGTGCACCCCTTTTATGTCGCGATTCCGTTCCAACGAACCACGCATTAGCGTGAGAATTCGTTTTTCGGTCGCGTTATTAGATTGTGGAATAGTCTCCCTGCGCAAGTCTTCCCGCCAACTTACAGCGTCGAAACCTTTAAGCGAGGTGTAAACCGTCACTCTTCCCTCTTTCCCTCTTCCCACTAACCTGTCATCCCTTCGGAACCTACAAATGCTTTGCATGGATAGGAGGCATCCCCTGAGCTTGGTTTTATCTGCCATAAAAAAATGTGCTAGGTTTTATTGTTTCACCTATTTTTCCGCGACCGCTCGTCGCGAACATTAAACTGTGGTGGGAAGTAACATCCACCTTCGACCGCGGCCAAAACATTACTGCCAATAATATTGTATGTAGTTATATTTAGGCAATAAATATAAATACGTAATAATATCTGACGAACTAAAGGTTCCTTAAAGTCTATCCTAACCACTGGTTTGGCAACTTCTGCTATACTCACTAATATACCAATCTTTTATTAAATTACCAAATAACCACAACTGAATAAAAAAAATTCTACAAAACTAAAGACCGAGTGGACAAGCAGGAAAGGATACCAAATCAAACAGAATAAAACCCTACGACATCCGCCTTGAGGAAAATTTCATCGGCTCCGGACGATACAGTTCATTAAAACCATGGCGCCCACCGAATAAGGATATATATACAAATCATATAGGGGAGTAACATTGTAAACGAAAAAGATAAATTTAATAAAAATTAGAATTGTGAAATTGGGTGTTTAAGAAAACGTTTAGGGAAAATTTAAGTTTGAGGAAAATTATGTGCATGTTTAAGAAACCTAAAACTAAAAGAAAATTAAAAGTTTGAAAAGGAACCCTAAATTTTAGTAGGGAAACTTAAAGAAAATTAAAATGTTAAAATCGTAATTTAACGAAAATAAATGTTTGTAAAATAGGCAGGTAGGGAAGAAGTGTGTGACCCTGAAGGGGGTCACGTTTCACTGTATTGTCCATTTTGGAGATTGTATTGTCCATTGTGGTCCCCCTAGAAATTTAACTACTCGAAACCTTGTAAGTGTATTAAATCCATAATAATCTTAAGCTAACGAGGTGAAAGAATTAACTTTTTTTACGAAGCCCATTAAATCCCTTAAGTTTTTCTTATTCAGATCTTCAAAATCCACAAATACAGTTGCGCCCAATAGGCGAAAACGGTATTCTTGCAGTGCCTCGCATTCGCAGAGGGCTGCAAACCCCCGTGAGAAGAAGGTCCTGTCAAGAGACACTAGGCATTTGATTCTTTTCAAATCATATGCAGGCCACAGTGTACGTGTAGTGGCGCAATTTTCTCTAAAGCGCCTTTTGCTGACCTTTGATGTTTTCAATCATGCCGTAAACGTGAACGCTAGTAAGCTATGTGAGGTTTTAATCCCCACTTCCTTACAAATTCTCTGCCGCAGGTATGCAGTGTATTTTGTTATTTTTTCACCCTCCCTTCGACGTTCCTTCGCCAATTCAGTTTGTTATCGAGAACGATTCCAAGGTATTTGGCTTTAGTGGAGAGACTAATTCTTGTACCGTTCAATCTCGGGGGCTGAAGCGGGGTATCTTATACCTCCTAGTGAAGAGGATCAGGTCCGTCTTAGTGACATTTACCTTAAGACAGTTTTCCTTCGCCCATCTAGATAAGAGTCCAAGGGCTGATTCCATAATGTCACTTATAGTTGGCAAAAATTTGCTGTTACAAGAATAACTATGTCACCCGCAAACGCTACAGTTTTAATGTGGTTATTCTCCAATTTGTAGGTGAGAAAGCACTCTAACAATAGCGCTCTGACTTACGTTATTAAACGCTCCCTCAATATCCTCCTTGAACGCTGGTGAGCGCTCTATCGTGTCCACCACCTCATGCACTCTCCACAGATTTACCCCTGAGGTAAGCGTGTTGGGATTTGCAAAGGGACTGGCGAACGACCCTATCTCTAATGTACCTGTCCACTAGCTTCCCCAGTGTTTTCAATATAAACAACAATAAGCTAATGGGCATAAAATCCTTTGGCGTAGTGTGGTTTGGCTTTCCTGCTTTAGGAATAAACATTACTCTGATCTCTCTCCATTTTGTGGGTATATATCCGAGTATGAAGCATCCCTTAATGACATTGATCAACATCGAAACAATACCCCTAAGAGATACATGCATCATGGCCGGGATGATGTCGTCTGGTCCTACTGATCTGTATGGCTGATAAGACCTCACAGCCCAAATCACTCTCTTTTCGTTTAAAATTTCCTTCACTGCCTCCCAAGAAACCGGGGAATTAGTGGGGACTTGTACTGCTTTTTCTACCCGGTATTTTCAGTCCCTACTCTCCGCAAAATTAATAGGAAAACAAGTAAAAGTGTTGTCTTCGGCGTGGCCGAAATCTAATAACCCTACACTCGAGTAACTGAAAAAATTCTAATTTCGCCACTTAGCAACTTTTGTATAAGTGGGCAGACCACGCCCATTTTTTTATACAAATTTGATACCTCGTGATAAAATTACGAATGTTAATATCTTATACCGTTTATAAGATATTGATAACTTTTGTATGAGTGGGCGCCCATTTTTGTCAAACTTATTGGTAATGCTTCCGGATACATCGTGGCAAAATTGCATTATAATATCTTATACCGTTCATGAGATATTGCAACTTTGCTATGAGTGGGCGTGGCAGCCCATTTTTTGTAAAATTTTTAGTAGTGGCGCTATGTATTCCGGAATAATATTATACCTTAATATCTCGCACGGTTTATGAGATATTCAGATTTTTTAAACGAGGTGCCTTTATATTACGTATGTAAAGTAGGCGTGGCTTCTTACCGATCTCACCCATTTTCATTCCCAAACAGCCCTACATAACAAAGAATATTTGTGCCAAATCTCATAGCGATATCCCTTTTCGTTCTCACGTAATCGTGATTTGAACAGACAGACAGACGGACGGACAGGGATAAATCGTCTGTCTAAAATAAATTTAGGAGGTGACGCTGATCTGTATGGCTGATAAGACCTCACAGCCTGAGGAAGAATATATATACTTGTCTATATTTATCTCGTCTTCTTCTCTGCGTTACAAACGGAAGAACAAAGTGAATATACCCTACTCCCTTCGGGTGTAGGGTATAACAAGGTGACTTTGAAATTTCTGTAAACATAGTCACGGTTTTTGACGAAGCCACAGTTCCAAGCGACATTGAAATAATGAAGAAATCCCTACTTTAATTTTTGTTTTTCCCTTCTGGAGATTCGACTGCAGACAATAAACAACTGCAACAACAACATGTTGAGCTTCATGTTCGGATCCAAGAAATAAGCAACAACATTAACGACACTACCTCTGCTTACGCAGCCCCACGCTCCAGATCATACTTGCACGTAAAGCTGCAATTCGATCCGTTCACTTTATGTTTACATTATTTTTACTACACTTCTGGGACAGCGACTAAAAAGCGACGCAATGAAATAAACAACAACAACAACTACAACACTACTTCTTCTTACGCAACTTCTCCTTAGGCAACACCGCCCACAAAAACCCCAATCTGCAACCCCGTCCACAAAAAAAAACCACAATCTAACATCTCCGTTTGCTACTCACATCTTCTTTCTCACTCTTACACACGCTACGCCCACCGTCACACTCTCACACACACAGCGCCCCTTTCGAGGTACCTCCTCCGAAATACACGGGAGGTGCCATTGTTCCAGAACATTCATATTCCTACTACTTAGGTGAAAAGATAAACAAGTAAGAGTGTTGTCTTCGGCCTGGCCGAAATCTAAATACCCTACACCCGAGTAACTGAAAAAATTATAATTTCGCCACTTAACAACTTTTGTATAAGTAGGCGGACCACGCCCATTTCGGGCAAATGTTTTTGTAATGACTCTAGATACTGAACCGAACATACTGCTAGATAGAATTACGAATTAAAATTCTGAACCGTTTATGGGATATTGACAACTTTTGTGTAAGTGGACGGACCACGCCCATTTTTTGTATGTAAATTGGTAATACGTGTATTTTTGGCAAGCTTATTGGTACTGCTTCCCTATATCTCCTGATAAAATTACATATATTATCAATATCTTGTACCGTTCATTAGATATTGCCAACTTTGTTGCAAGTGGGCGTGGCAGGACAATTTTTTTCAAACATTTTAGCAATTACGCTATATGTTCCGGAATAAAATTATACCTTAATATCTCACACGGTTTATGAAATATTCAGATTTTAACATTTTTTGAAACGAGGTGCCTTTACATTATGTATGTAAAGCAGGCGTGGCTGTTTACCGATCTCGCCGGTAAATCCCAAAAAGCCGTACATAACAAAGAATATTTGTGCTAAATTTCATTACGATATCTCTTTTCGTTCTCTCGTAATCGTGATTTCAGCAGACAGACAGACGGACAGGGCTAAATAGATTCAGGAGGTGACGCTGAGCAAGAATATATATATACTTTTCTATATTCTAGCAAGAATATATATACTTTTCTATATCTATCTCGTCTCCTTCTCTGCGTTACAAACGGAAGAACAAAGTGAATATACCCTACACCCGAAGGGAGGTATAATCATACTCCAAAGATAGTCTTTACTGGATTTGGTCCAGGAGTCGTCTTACTTTTTTAGAAACCCTGGGCTATCTGGATTTTTAGAGAGAATCTTTCTCAGTATGGCGGCTTCGCCGATTTCCATAAGGGATTCCCACTACGCCTTCCATGAATCACGCTTTGCCATCTTCATTCCCTTTTTGTATGCTTTGAAGCTGACTTTAGAGTTACTTCAATCTTCGTCTGTTCGGTAATATTTAGCTATGTTGACCGTGCTGATGCCATTCTTTCGGCGCATCAGCCCACAAAGAAAGTGGTGCTTAAAAAGAAGGGGAAGGAAGTAGTATCACCTCCTCCCCCAAAGCGCCACTCAAGGATTGACCAGGAGCGGACCAGGCCGTCTAGATTGGCACCAATGATTCACGCGAGGATTAACGGTACGTTATGTGTGTCTTATATACCCTACACCCGAAGGGAGTGTAGGGTATACACTCCACATACCACGCCCACTCATAACAAAGTTCTCAATATCTCATGAACGGTATAAGATATTGGGATGTAATTTTATCACGATGTATCCGGAAGCATTACCAATAAGCTTGCCGGAAATGGGCGTTATACGCCCACTCATACAAAAGTTGTCAATATCTCGTAAACGGTATAAGGTATTAACACGTACTTTTATAACAATCTATCTACAGGTATTATATTTGTGTAACAAAAACGCGGATGGTCCGCCCACAAAAGTAATCTATATCCAATAAACGGTTCAAAATATTAATAAGTGATTCTATCCCGCAGTATCTAGAGACATTACAAAAATATTTGCCCAAAATGGGCGTGGTCTGCCTTCCTATGCAAAAGTTGTTAAGTGGCGGGGGTTCGAACCACTCCATTTTCCCTGAGCACGGCCGGAAGACTAATTACAGTAAATTGAAAATCCGGAGCGTTACGTAGGCGCCAGTGAGGTTCCTTGGAACCTTGAATCACGTTAGAATGTAGTAGCGTATGCTCCTGCTGATTACAACGCTTACTTTTCACTGAGCTATGACAGTGGGCATCGGTGTGCGAGAATGCCAAACAGTTCAAACATAACTGCAACCTACATACCGTTTTGTATCGTTTCTGTAGTGCTTGCAGCAGAAATTTGATAAAAAACCCCAATGCATTGTTGTTTTTTTTTAAGCGCCCTTTTCTTTAAGCACATACTCCTTCAGATCTTTAAGCTTCCATTTTATTTTATTATTTTATTATTATTATTAAAACAAAAACAGTCTTATAGGTCTTTACAGTTTACATAAAATTAATAAATTCATATGATACATTAATATAATAATATAATTACAAAGGATAATTAGGTAAAAAGTTAATAATTTTTTATTTTGTTACATATATAGAGTCAGATAAATTAATAACGGAGAAAACTAATTGAAGTCCTCACAAGTACTCCGAAGTGACTCATGCTGGAGTTATGGTGATTTGCAAAGGCGTAAATGCAAGAATTCATGTCTTCTCGATGCAGGCCTGGGGACGTTAAGATTGATGTTGGTCAACAAATCACAGTCAATAATACCGTACAGTAATTTTAGTATAAAAGCATCATTAAGTATTTTCCTCAGATTTAAAAGGGAATGTAAGTTTATCAATTTTAGTCGAGATTCATACGGTGGTAACCTTACGGGCCTATCCCACAAATCGTAGACAGAAAAGAAAAAATTGCTTTTGCACCGACTCAAGTTCGGAAATGTAACGGGTATAATTTGGGCTTCACATCGGTGAGGCATACTCCAATAAGTTTATAAAGTTTTAGTAATATGACATACTTCAATAAGTGTATAAAGTCTTAGTAATATGAAGATCTTTAAATTTCTTCGCCCAACGTTTTATAAATCCAAGAACACTGCTAGCTTTTCTGGAGATGCTACTGATATGAAAGCGTAATTTCCGATCCATAGCAACTTCTAGATCTTCAACAATTTCCATAGGTTCCAATATAATATATAAGAACTAAAAGTATAATTACAGAAAATTGATTTAGATCTAGCAAACGGTATTTGGTTGCACTTTTTTAAATTTAGGTTACACAGTTTACGCTGCACCAAGCAACCCAAGAATTTAAATGCGATTGAAGAAGCTTAGCATCAGCATTCATATTTGTATGACATGGAAAGTTTTACATCATCTGCAAGCATTAGCATGTCTTCGTTAAGTATCACTGTTGGCAAGTCATTGATGAACACCAGAAACAGCAATGGCTTCAAATTACTTCCTTGCGGGTCACCAGACCGGACCGCAAATTCCTTGGACTCTGTGCCTTTGAAAAGTACCATTTGTCTGCGAATACAAAGATAGGAGGCAATCTATCTTGTAAGAGTATGAGGGATCCGAAACAGAGTGAGTTTTAAAATTAACAACTAGCCTAAACACTTCAAGCTGTTTGGTCAGTAACTATTTGCCCAAAAAGATTAGGCAACGCGCTAAGTTTAGCAATACCACGATAGTTATTAATATTACATCTATTTCTCCCTTTATGCAGTGGAATAAGATAAGACTACTTCCACTCAGCGGGAAAATAACCCGATCGCAACGGGTATTTAAATAATAAAGTAATAGATGCTGCTAATTCAGCGGCGCAAGAAGAAATATTATCTGGGCCCGGAATGTAAGTGCATCTGATTTCCTTGAGAGCTTTCAAAACTATCACTTTGTTCATTATAGGTGCCATAAAAATCCCGTAGAAACGTTATAGTGATATTCCGCTGAAACATAGGTTAATCTCGAATAAGTTGATTTAAAAAGTTTAGCAAAAAGATTACAAATCTCTGGAGTGTCTGTCGACTCAAACTCATCAAATTTCGTAAAGGAAGGGAACACATCATATTTCCTGTTTACATTAACAATTAAGCTGTTCCAAAACAGCTTAGGGTTAGATCACAGATTAGACATAACTTTATCTACATTGACAGCTGTCTATAACAGCTACATCTGTTATAAGATTGCTTACATAGTCGTTGATATCTGTGCTTTGTAGAGGTGTAATTCTGAAGATTTGCAGTAGTGGAATTCCTAAAATAGAGTCTATAATATGTGGTTTTTAAATTCCTTAATGAACGTAAATCTTTCGTGAACCACAAAGGACTTAAATTTTCCGTAGCATATCGCTGCGGCACTGAGGAATTAAAAGACTCACAAATAATGCGATTAAAAGAATCCAGCGCAGACTCCAGGCATGAGGCAGAAGACGAGTTATTTAGATTTAAAAAGCATTTCATTTAAAAAATTTCCAATTTAATATATCAGATTTAAGCCACGTTTCAGTAAGTAACAATATTTTTATCCAAATCAATAGACTTTAGAAGAATATATTTCAGTTTGGTATTTAACTCTCTAACATTCTGATAGAGATTTATAAAGGGAAAGTCACTAATTAGTTTTTCATCAATCATTTAAACGAAGAAATCAATTTAAAACGAAGAAATTTTCCTAGGAAGTTTTAACTTATATTTCTGGACAGAGATAGATGAATCGTTGAATCCCAAGTTTAAATTTATATGCGCACGCATCTCCTCTTTAGAAGTTTAGAAGACTGAATTTTGAACGTAACCCACGTTAACAGGGGGTTAACGTCGTGGAAAGGTGTTGCTGTAACTGGTACGCAACAAATGTATAAGGCGATGCCTCTATGCGGTGAAAACAATGGCAGTAGATGGTACCCAGGCATGTGAAAATTCAGTGGATCTGCATCGTCAGATACCTGGATCTCACCTAGTGCCACTATATGCGGTTGGTGGGTACAAATATGCGCATAGACCGCGAAAAAATTCGCCCGCAAGCCACGCATATTAGTGGAATCTATGCGGAATTTTGTCGTCGCCACCCGTAAAGAAGTGTAAGGTCCGCATGTACGTAAGCAAAGCAAAATGCGACAAGACTAATGTTATGGCTTTATCTTGCCGCGCTTCAGCCCACGGTGCACGCACAGCCGCCTGCACACCTGACGCGGTCAGGAAGAAAAAGGAAGAGTGGAAACAAACTAAATGCCGAGCTTTGTCGCGGAGAGCATAAATAAGCCCCTCGCTTGGTTCTCTGCAATCCGTTAGATTGCCTATTGAATCGTTTCATTTTATTGGTAATGCTTTTTATTAATTTCTGTTTATTTCATTATTGGTTTTTGGTTTACGTTGCACTGTGTTCCTATTTTTCTTGTGGTTTTGTACGATGTGCTGGGTTTTATTGTTTCACCTATTTTTCTTCGAGCACTCGTCACGAACACTAAACTGTGGTGGGAAGTAACATCCACCTTCGACCGCGGTCACAACACCACTCCCAATAATATTGTATGTAGGTATATTTAGGCAATAAAAATAAATACGTAAGAATATCTGACGAACTGAAGGTTCCTTAAAGTCTGTCCCAACAGTGGTTTAGCAACTTCTGCTATAATTACTAATATACCAATCTTTTATTAAATTACCAAATAACCATAACTGAATAAAAAAAATTCTACAAAACTAAAAACCGAGTGGACAAGCAGGAAAGGATACCAAATCAAACAGAATAAAACTCTACGACATCCGCCTTGAGGAAAATTTCAGCAGCTTCGGACGATACAGTTCGTTAAAACCATGGCGCCCACCGAATAATAGATATACAAATCATATAGGGTAGATATACAAATCATATAGGGGAGTAACATTGTAAACGAAAAAGATAAATTTAATAAAAATTAGAATTGTGAAATTGGGTGTTTAAGAAAACGTTTAAGGAAAATTATGTTCATGTTTAAGAAACCTAAAACTTGAAGAAAAGTTTGAAAAGGAACCCTAAATTTTAGTAAGGAAACTTAAAGAAAATTAAAAGGTTGAAAATGTAATTTAACGAAAATAAATGTTTGTAAGATAGGTAGGTAGGGAAGGGGTGTGTGACCCTGAAGGGGGTCACGTTTCACTGTATTGTCCATTTTGGAGATTGTATTGTCCATTGTGGTCCCCCTAGAAATTTAACTACTCGAAACCTGGTAAGTGTATTAAATCCATAATAATCTTAAGCTAACGAGGTGAAAGAATTAACTTTTTTTACGAAGCCAATTAAGTGCCTTAAGTTTTTCTTATTCAGATCTTCAAAATCGACAAATACAATTGCGCCCAATAGGCGAAAACGGTATTCTTGCAGTACCTCGCATTCGCAGAGGAGATGCGAACCCCCGTGAGAAGAAGGTCCTGTCAAGAGACACTAGGCATTTGATTTTTTTCAAATCATATGCAGGCCACAGTGTTCGTGTAATGGCGCAATTTTCTCTAGAGCGCCATACACTGTTGGCCTTTCTTATAATGATGTTTTCAATCATGCCGTAAACGTGAACGCTAATAAGCTATGTGAGCTTGTAATCCCCACCTCCTTCCAAATTCTCTGCCTGAGGTATACAGTGTATTTTATTATTTTTTCACCCTCCCTTCGATGTTCCTTTGCCAATTCAGTTTGTTATCGAGAACGATTCCAAGGTATTTGGCTTCAGTGGAGAGACTAATTCTTGTACCGTTCAATCTCGGAAGGCTGAAGCGGGGTATCTTATACCTCCTAGTGAAGAGGATCAGGTCCGTCTTAGTGACATTTACCTTAAGACAGTTTTCCTTCGCCCATCTAGATAAGAGTCCAAAGGCTGATTCCATAATGTCACTTATAGTTGGCAAAAATTTGCTGTTACAAGAATAACTATGTCACCCGCAAACGCTACAGTTTTAATGTGATTATGCTTCAACTCTTTAAGAATTTCGTCCACCACAAGAAGCCACAAGATGGGAGATAATACTCCTCCCTGCGGCGTCCGCCTTGTAGCCACTTTTCTTATCACCTCATTTCCCCATTAGAGTTAATAACTGGACTATTTACCATATTCGTAACACATTCCACAATACGTATTATACGTCAATTTGTAGGTGAGAAAGCACTCTAACAATGGCGCTCTGACTTACGTTATTAAGCGCTCCCTCAATATCCTCCTTGAACGCTAGTGAGCGCTCTATCGTGCCCAACACCTCATGAACTCTCCACAGATTTACCCCTGAGGTAAGCGTGTTGGGATTTGCAAAGGGACTGGCGAACGACCATATCTTTAATGTACATGTCCACTAGCTTCCCCTGTGTTTCTATTAGAACCAACAATAAGCTAATGGGCATAAAATCCTTTGGCGTAGTGTGATTTGGCTTTCCCGCTTTAGGAATAAACATTACTCTGATCTCTCCATTTTGTGGGTATATATCCGAGTATGAAGCATCCCTTAATGATACTGATCAACATGGAAACAATACTCCTAAGAGATACATGCATCATGGCCGGGATGATGTCGTCTGGTCGTAATGATCTGTATGGCTGATAAGACCTCACAGCCCAAATCACTCTCTTTTCGTTTACAATTTCCTTCACTGCCTCCCAAGAAACCGGGGCATTAGTAGGGACTTGTACTGCTTTTTCTACCCGGTATTTTAAGTCCCTACTCTCCGCAAAATGAATAGGAAAATCATACTCCAAAGATATTCTTTACTGGATTTGGTCCAGGAGTCCTCAGACTTTTTAAGGAACCCTGGGATATCTGGATTTTTAGAGAGAATCTTTCTCAGTCTGGCGGCTTCGCCGATTTCCATAAGGGATTCATAGTACGCCTTCCATGAATCACGCTTTGCCATCTTCGTTCCCTTTTTGTATGCTTTGAAGCTGACTTTAGAGTTACTTCAGTCTTCGTCTGTTCGGTAATATTTAGCTATGTTGACCGTGCTGATGCCATTCTTTCGGCGCATCAGCCCACAAAGAAAGTGGTGCTTAAAAAGAAGGGGAAGGAAGTAGTATCACCTCCTCCCCCAAAGCGCCACTCAAGGATTGACCAGGAGCGGACCAGGCCGTCTAGATTGGCACCAATGATTCACGCGAGGATTAACGGTACGTTATGTGTGTCTTATATACCCTACACCCGAAGGGAGTGTAGGGTATACACTCCACATACCACGCCCACTCATAACAAAGTTGGCAATATCTCATGAAGGGTATAAGACATTGGGATGTAATTTTATCACGATGGACGGAGATGGTCCGCCCACTTATACCAAAGTTTTCTATATCCCATAAACGGTTCAAAATATTAATACGTGATTCCATTCAGCAGTATCTAGAGACATCACAAAAATATTTGCCCAAAATGGGCGTGGTCTGCCTTCCTATACAAAAGTTGTTAAGTGGCTAAATTATAATTTCTTCAGTTACTCGGGTGTAGGGTATTTAGATTTCGAGAAGCCCGAAGACAACACTTTTATTTGTTTTCTCTTTCGCAGACTCAGCTCCATTTATTGTTTGTAGCGTTGCGTTCCCAATCCACTATACGGGGTTTCGAACCACTCCATTTTCCCTGAGCACGGCCGGAAGAATTGAGCACTCCTCGAATAGTGTAACCTTTTGTTTTGGCCCGAAGAATTTTATTAATATAATTGCAGTAAATTAAAAATCCGGAACGTTACGTAGGCGCCAGTGAGGTTCCTTGGAACCTTGAGTCACGTTAGAATGTAGTAGCGTATGCTTCGGTGGTGTTTGCCGTAGAACTTTGATAAAACAACGCAACCGATTGTTGTTTTTTAAGCGCCCTTTTCTTTAAGCACCAACTCCTTCATTTCTTTAAATTTCCATTTTATTTTATTGTTATTATTAAAACAAAAACTAAGCTTCATAAGGCTTTATAGTTTACATTAAATTTATAAATTCATATGATACATTAGTAATATAATTAGAGGATAAACAAAGCATAATTAGATAAAAAGTGAGTAATTTTTTGCATTGTTAAATATATAGAGTCAGATAAATTGCTAACGAAGAAAACTAATTGAAGTCCTCACAAGTATTCCGAAGTGACTCATGCTGGAGTTATGTTGATCTGCAAAGGCGTAAATGCAATAGTTCATGTCTTCCCGATGCAGGCCAGGGAACGTTAAGATTGATGTTGGTCAACAAATAGGCACTGTCAATAATACCGTACAGTAATTTTAGTATAAAAGCATCATTAAGCATTTTCCTCAGATTTAAAAGGGAAGGTAAGCTTAAGGACTTTAGTGGGGATTCATATAGTGGTAACCTTACTGGCCTATCCCACCGATGGTTTCGTAGACAGAAAAGCAAAAATTGTTTTTGCACCGACTCAAGTTCGGAAATGTAACGCGTATAATTTGGGCTCCATATCGTTGACGCATACTCTCTTATCGGCCGGACTAATCCAATGTAATATATAAAGTCTTAGTTATATAAGGATTTTTAAATTCCTTTGCCGAACGTTTAATAAATCCAAGAACACTGCTGGCTTTGCTGGAGATGCTATTGATATGAACATGAAAGCGTAATTTCCGATCCATAGCAACTCCTAGATCTTCAACAATTTCCAGAGGTTCCTATATAATATATAAGAACCAAAAGTATAATTACAGAAAACTGATTTAGATCGAGAAAACGGTATTTGGTTGCACTTTTTTAAATTTAGGTTAATACAGTTTACGTTGCACCAAGCAACCAAAGAATTTAAATCCGATTGAAGAAGCTTAGCATCAGATTCATATTTGTATGACATGAAAAGTTTTACATCATCTGCAAACATTAGGATGTCTTTGTTAAGTATCACTTTTGACAAGTCATTGATGAACACCAGAAACAACAATGGCTTCAAATGACTTCCTTGAGTGGCACCAGACAGGACCGCAAATTCCTTAGACTTAGTATTCAAATAATAAAGTGATAGATGCTGCTAATTCAGTGGCGCAAAATGTGAGAATGCAGGAAGGAATATTATCTGGGACCGGAAAGTAAGCCACCGAAAAGTTCCCTTTCCCTTCCTCTCCCACTGTCTCCCATTCCACCAGTAGCCAATCATGAAGAAAAAGAGATTGATCTCTTAAGGGCTATTGCTAGAATCTGATATAAAAAAAAAAAAAAAAAAAAAAAAAAAAAAAGTGCATCTGATTTCCTTGAGAGCTTTCAAAACTATCACTTCGTTAATTATAGGTGCCATAAAAAATCCCGTAGAAACGTTATACGGATATTCCGCTGAAACATAGGTTTTCTAGCATATTTTGATTTAAAAAGGTCAGCAAAAAGATTACAAATTTCTGGAGTGTCTGTTAAAGCCGTTTGGAGGATTGCTTTGCAGGAGTTAGCAGCCATTTTTGTTGTTTTGAACTCGAAATCA
This sequence comes from Sicus ferrugineus, assembly GCA_922984085.1. Taxonomy (NCBI): domain Eukaryota; kingdom Metazoa; phylum Arthropoda; class Insecta; order Diptera; family Conopidae; genus Sicus; species Sicus ferrugineus. Next base: position 19,935,821 of record OV277350.1, read on the forward strand.
ATAGCTCCATAGTACGATATGGCTCCCTCCTCCTTCTCGACTGTGATGACGGGCTAAAAAGTGCTCTTCCTTCCTTAAATCGTGGAAATAAAAATTGAATCCGTCAGGTCCATCGAAATTAAATTTTTTCTCATCCGAGAAGATCATTCTTCCACTCTCCCACTTCTTCTCTTCAAACTTTATTTATAATACGTCTAACGGTTGATATACTGGCATTTGTACCACTTTTCACTTTAATTTTGGCGGCAGAGTCTGATTAATTCGAAGCTATTCTTAAAATACTTCGCCTTTCTGTCGCTGCCGTGGCCATGGTTTGCCGTCCTTTCATATTTTGTTTGGCATAAGCATCAATTTTTGCTTTCTCATCTTTCATTAATGCTTTTGCTCAGCCCATATTGATATTGAATAACAACTAATTTATTTTTGATATGCTTGAACTTTTTAAAATAATAATTTAGCACCAGTTCTACTATACTGAGCTAAACTAAACGATCTTGATCACACAACACACAAAAACATCACTTTTTCTTGGGTAATTTGAGAAGAACCACATAGTAACCCAACGGGGCCTTTCCTAGAACTAATTTTTTACACTTGGCTTTATACTTGCTGTATCCTTAAAATTATTAGCGCAATCCTTTTCCGCGAATTCTATTGGCTGCCAGGTAGCCTAAATGATGCCCATAGTAGCAGTAGGTAGTCCAAAAAGATGCCCATATTCAAGTGACTTTAAAATTACTTTTAAACGACTCTTATTACAAAAAATCGTAAATAACTCTTAAGATTTAATTTTTCAAATAAAAAACTCAAAATAACCCTTTCAAATTACTTATAAAAATAAAAGTTTCAGATAACACTTATGAAGCTTTTTAAAAATAAAAGGCCTTAAAAGACTTTTATCGATGACTTTTAAAAAGTTTCAAATTATAAAATAATTTGTGTAACGAAAAAACGTTAATTGAACTGCTATGTAAAATAAATTTCTTATATATGTTTCTTTTAAGCATGGCGAAACCATTAAACATTTCGATAAAATGAAAAGTGAGAATTACGATTTGACTGAGGAAAACAAACGCTTAAACCTTCAAATAGAAGAGTGTCAAGCAGCAGTATTATCAAATAAAGAACTGTTTACTCATCAAAAATTGGACTTGGAAGTGAAAATGAAAGAGGTGTGTGGTGAATACGACTTATTAAGTAAACGTTTCGAAGATTTGCAGCACCTTCACGACATTTTAGATACTGAGACAGCGGAATACAAATCAAAACTTGATATTTTGGAAAATCGCATTTCAGAGTACAATGAACGAGAAAATAAAAGACAAGCGGAGCAGAAGATATTGGTTAGTGCTCTTGAAAAAAACATAATCTTAAAAACTAACGAAATGAAAATTTTACACAATAACGATATTGAGTCAAAAAATTCGGAAATAAATGAAATGCGAAAAAAATTATGTCAAGTTAATGCCATGCTTAAGGTAAGTAGGCACTATATCTTTATATATATACGCATTTGAAAGGATAAGGTAATGATAAGGTAAAGGCTTAGAAGGTGTAATCTAAGAAATAAAGAGAAGGTCACTTTATCCGAGTGAAATTAGATCAAAGCTATACAAGTATTAACGAGTATTTTTATCATCACTACTTAGAAATTACGACTAGAAGTTATATGTTTACAAATAGGGTATGCAACGCACACTCACTAGCGTGCACTCACAGTGTGCTCGGCTGTTTCGAATTCATTTTGTAAATTGATTTGAAATCCAAATTGAAATTGAAGAACGTAAGCGCATGTGAATTTGAATTTGGTTGTGGTCAAGGAATATATATATATATATATGAAAAATTGTCTTAGCATATAACGTCTTGTCCACTAAATTCTTACATGAATAACAGGAAAACCGGTTTGGTTGTATCATTGCGTGGAAATAAGACACAAGCAATCGATTACTTATAAAGTATAGTATGTACATCTAAGTTTACATATGATACATACATATGTTAAAGTGATACGTTAATTTCCAAACAATATATATATATATATATATATATATATATATATATATATATATATATATATATATATATATATATATATATATATATATATATATATATATATTGTTTGGAAATTAACGTATCACTTTAACATATGTATGTATCATATGTAAACTTAGATGTACATACTATACTTGTGTCTTATTTCCACGCAATGATACAACCAAACCGGTTTTCCTGTTATTCATGTAAGAATTTAGTGGACAAGACGTTATATGCTAAGACAATTTTTCAGTGAATAAAGTACAGTCCTATCGTTAAAATTGTCTGGTCCTTCGTCGCCATAGGATTATTTTGGAAATAATTTGTGAAAAATTTCTTTAAAAGCACTAAGAGTAAAGCGAGGACGGGTAAAAGGTTGTATTACACGCATTTCTAATTATATTGAGCAGATTGATGAAACTACGAGGGTAGAAGAGCTTGAATCGAGGTTAAAGGCATTGGATGATTATTGGCGAGAATTTATTAAAATCGAAGATGATTTGTGCGAATTTGAGGAGGAGCATACAGCTGGTGACGAGAATGTGAATAGTGGAACTGCGGGGGAAGCTGCAAGGGGGTCATTTGAGGTAGTAGAAACGACATTTTGTGCACTCGTGCTTCTCTTTTAAGCACAATTCGTCAATGTCAAGGTCAAGTAAATCAACAAGCAACTACTTCTCAGCCGACACAAACAGCAGGTGATGCAATTGACAGGTTGGCAGCTCAGCAAAATACACTATTGCAACGTCTTGCGGGAATAGTGCCTATCGCGAATGAGGTCGCTTTACTCAAAATTGTTATTCCACCATTTTCGGGAGATTACAGTGCATGGACAAGTTTTCGCGATTTGTTTGCTGGATCGGTTGACAATAAGCCGCATTTAACTCCAACCCAAAAATTTTACTTTTTAGTGTCATTTTTACGCGGTGAAGCTGCCACTCTGCTTAAAAACATTCCAATATGTGAAGAAACCTATGCAAAGGCATGGAACAAACTGGAAAGGAGATACGATCGTCCTGATCTCGTGGCACTGTCGTATGTCAAATTATTTATGGATGTACCAAGCACGCACAAATCAAATTCGCGCACACTACGAACTATTATCGACGGAGCCGATGAATGTCTACGCGGGCTCAGTGGAATCTCATCGAATACTCGGGATCCTCGGTTAGTTTATTAATTATGTAAAAAGCTAGACTCCGAAACTCGTCAGGGATGGCTCGAATTATGCAGTTCTACTCCTGGTGTGACAATTTATCAGCTTTTAAAATATTTGGAAGGTCGATTTAATCAGCTTGAGTCTAATGACATAATAGGTGCGTCAAACCTGAATAAGCAGTCGGTGTTGCCAACAACTCATCACAAGCTTGCCTAAAATGTATATTAGCACATGTCTTACCCCAATGCCCAGAGTTTGCATCTCTTAGTGTTGAATCGCGCAGGAAGTTTTCCAAAGATCACTCGTTTTGTTTTAATTGTCTTAAAAAGGGGCACAATGCAGCAAGATGCAATTCTTCTTTTCTTTGTCGAGTATGCAATGCTCGTCATCATACGTTGGTACATTCTTCACTATCAGTGTCGATTCATACTTCTGGGAGTGCTACAAATTCCAAGGCATCTACTGCAAACACGTCACTTTCCGTAATAGATACACCGACATCATCGGCGTTAACTCATCATGAGCACCCTCTTCGCAGCAACATAGTGGCAGACATTGATCAATCTACGGGGATTCTGCCAACGGCCATTGTCAAAGTGCAATATCAATATGGAAACTACTTCGAAATACGTGCACTTATTGACTCGTGTGTGTTCAACGTCTTGGTCGTGTGTTCAACGTCTTGGTCTTCAACGAAAAAATGCCCGCTTCTGTGTGCGTGGAGTCGCATCATCCGACGCTGGAGTGACCAAAGGAAGAGTTCGCATTAAAATATGTTCTCGGGTTCGTGATTTTGAAATCGATGTCCACCCATACGTTTTGTCGCGGATAACGTCTGAAATTCCGGGTCGAGATCTGTCAATTCAAAGCGGAGAGGTTATTTCGCATCTAAATTTGACTGATCATCATTTTGGTGTTTCAAGATCAGTAGAGTTGCTTTTGGGTGCTTGGCTGGCCATTGCCATAATATATCAGCAAATCTTACGTCGTATACAATTGTGCTCAATGTTGACAAGCTTTTGCAGAAATTCTGGGAAATTGAAGAAGGTGAAATGAAAGAATCAACCTCCAACCACGACGACCCTGCCGAACTAAACTTTCGCAGAACACATACGCGTTCAGCTGACGGACGCTACGTTGTAGAACTTCCGTTCACGGCAAGCAACACCACTTTCGGGGATACTGTTTCTGGAGCTGTTTCACGATGCGTGCCATGGAAAACAAATTCTTCAGAAATTCAGAACTTCAAACCAAGTATGTAGAATTCATGAAAGAATATGTTTTATTGGGGCATATGCAACCAGTTGAACCAGAAAACATTTCAACTCAACCGCAATACTACCTTCCCCACCATGCTGTTTTCAATCCAAATAGTTCAACCACCAAATTAAGAGTAGTTTTTGATGGGTCATAAAGATTCATTTGGGAAATCCCTACACGATAACCTTTTAATTGGCCCACCAATTCAGCGTGATCTGTTTGGCGTCTCGTTTAGATTTCGACGATTTGCTTACGTTTTTACATCTGACATAGTGAAAATGTTTAGACAAATGTGGATTGCCAACCAGCACCGGGATTATCAGCGAATTGTGTGGAGAAACTGTGTGGATGAACCCATTCAGCATTTTCGGTTATGTACTGTGACCTATGGGACGGCCTCCGCACCTTTTTTATCAGTCCGAGTATTGCAGCCACTGGCAATCGATAACAAAACCAAACTGCCGCGCGCAACGGACGTAATCCTTCATAATATTTACGTCGATGATATTATGGTGGGTGCGGAGTCGCTTGACGAATTACACAGTATAAAATCTGAGCTCTCAAAGCTTTTAGAAATGGGCGGCTTTCAGCTGAGTAAATGGAATTCAAATTCTGAAAAGTTTCTGTCCAGTTTGTCAGTTGATAGTGGTGAAGCCTCCTTTTTGGACACTGGTCAATCTATGGACAAAGTCGTAAAGATTCTCGGACTTTGTTGGAGTCCTGCTTCAGATGTATATTCATTTCGAGATGTATATTCATTTGAGGCAGTCGATTCACCATTTCGAAACGATTACAATTCATAGACGTACTTAGATGTCCATGCCAGACGTAGAAATACATTGCTTTTGCGACGCATCAGCAGTTGCCTATGCATCTGTTATTTATCCGTTCATATGGCTCAAAACCCTTGATAAACATAATTACGGCTAAATCAAGAGTTGTACCATTAAAATCAATTTCAATTCCTTGTATGGAGCTCTGCGCTGCGCTGCTTCTTTGCCGGTTATTTGGAGCAGTCAAACGCACAATCGACGTTTCCAAGGCGGCACTGTATGCTTGGACTGACTCTGAAGTAGTTCTGCACTGGTTATCATCACCGCCTCGCACGTGGAAAATGTTTGTTGCCAATCGCACGGAGGAAATTTTAGATACGATTGCACGGCCTTGCTGGAATTACGTAAACATCCGTCAGAATCCGGCGGATTGCGCATCGCGTGGAATAATGCCAGATCAACTAGTCAAGCATGATTTGTGGTGGAACGGACCTCCATGGTTGCAGTTTAACAAAGATAAGTGGCCTTCATCTAAATTTAAAGATCAGAATAAACTTCAGTGTTCAGCAGATGTGCTTTGGGAGAAGAAACAGGCTGTATTATGTAATTTGGGGTCAGAAGACAAGATATCCGTACTAGTGGAAGTCGCCGACAGATGTTCGTCATGGAATCGATTACTTCGAGTTGTTGCATACGTTTGCAGATTTATGTTGACATTGCAACGTAGACTTAAGGCAGTTAAGGGCCCTCCTACATTTGAAGAACTGGATTCAGCCAAAGTGAGTACTTATAGCCGTACAGAGAAAAACCTTTGCAAGTACAGTGACGCAGTTGTTAGGTCAACAAATGCTTCATAAAAAGGATCCACTCCTCAAACTCTCACCATTTATTGATTCGAACGGTCTGTTACGTGTGGGCGGTAGACTTCAAAACGCGAATATTTCCTACAGTATGAAACATCCAATTATTCTACCACGCCACCATACAGCGGAGCTGAACGGCATAAATATGCACAAAACAAAATATGTTTGTGATTCTTCGCCAACACTTTTGGATTATAGGTGCTCGAAATTTGGTCAGATCCATTGTGTTCAAATACAAACGCTGTTTTCAACTTCGGCGACAAATTTCGGTGCAAATAATGGCTAACTTGCCACCTGCACGTGTGCAGCCAAGTCGACCATTTCTCAATAGCGGGTGTGATTTTGCAGGTCCTCTAAAAATAAAAATGACAACTTGTGACAACGCCAAAGAATCACCAAAGCATACATATGCCTTTTTGTATGCATGTCGACAAAAGCTATACACATAGAGTTGGTAAGTGAGTTGACCTCAAATGCTTTCATTGCAGCATTTAAAAGATTCACAAGTCGTCGGCGTAAGTGCAGTAATCTCTACACAGACAATGGAACAAACTTTCACGGTGCTCGGCGAAGTTTGGATGAAATGCTCAGGTTGTTGCAAGACCAAACGACGAATGCAGACATTAGATCATCATTAGCTGGAGATGGAATCAATTGGCACTTCATCCCACCATCGGCCTCACACTTTGGTGGGCTTTGGGAGGCGGGCGTAAGATCAATAAAACTTCACCTACGAAGGGTGGTAGGCGATAGTCTTCTGTCCTTCGAAGAACTCTAAACAGTCCTTGCGCAAATCGAAGCTATTCTTAATAGTAGGCCATTATGCACCATATCTGACACGGAGATTAATCCGGTAACTCCGTCGCATTTTCTTATTAGAGAGCCTTATACGTCCATACCAGAACCAGGTACCTTCGTCAAGCCAACCTCTCGTCGAGCCCATTGGAAACGGTGGTCGAATGAATATATTACGTCATTACAACATCGACCAAAATGGCAGCAGCCTCAAATGAATTTCACAATTGGAGACATCGTACTACTGAAGGAGCCGAACCTTCCACCAACCAAATGGCTATTGGGCCGCATCATTGCAGTCTATCCGGGACTTGCACTGACTCAAACGACTGAGCCGTCTGAACTGAATATATATATATATATATATATATATATATATATATATACACACACACACACACACACATATATATATATATATATATATATATATATATATATATATATATATATATATATATATATATATATATATATATATATATATATATATATATATACACACACACACACACACACATATATATATATATATATATATGTGTGTGTGTGTGTGTGTGTGTGTGTGTGTATATATATATATATATATATATATATATATATATATATATATATATATATATATATATATATATATATATATATATATATATATATATGAGGGCGTACAAGCCGCTACAACTGTGTGCTTCAGTTCAGACGGTTCACTCGTTTGAGTCAGTCAAGTAAGTCAAGTCAGTCAAGTCATTCAATTCACCGAGTTGAGCGGTGCAGTCAAGACAAGGGAAAAAAGTGCAAAGTTATTGGATGAAATCCAAAATTCAAAGTTTCCGTCAGAGTCCCAGATTGTCCAGAGAAGTTCGGCAACAACAGGGTACTGTACTTTATTTAAGTTATAAAATTCCAAAGTTGAACAACAGAAATACACAGTCGTAGTGGCTTGTACTCCCTCCTGTTGTATGAGTTAAAAGCACCAGAAGCACACAGTTGTAGTGGCTTGTACGCCCTCCTGTTGCAAAAATCGAAGCGCTGGAATACGCAGCTGTAGCGGCTTGTACGTCCTCCTGTTGTGAAGGCTAAAGCGGCAGAAGCACACAGCTGTAGTGGCCTGTACGCCCTCCTGTTGCAAAAATCGAAGCGCCAGGAATACGCAGTTGTAGTGGCTTGTACGCCCTCCTGTCGTCAAAGATATAGTGATAGAAATATACGGTCGTAGTGGCTTGTACGCTCTCCTGTTCCCTGGCAAACGTGGGTAAAACTAGGAAAAGAGAAGTTTTAGACACAATGGCTGGTGTGCTCTCCTATAGAAGGCTACAGTAAGCAAACTTACCCGATAGACCTGAGTACGGTAGCGGCGGCTTGTAGACCTCTTCGCCAGTGCAGACAGAAGAATAACGAGCAACTCAGTGGGAATATCGACGTACCAGTGAATCAACAGCGATCTGGAAAACTCGTCGAGATATCGGTTCAGAGAACCATCAGTGATCTCAAAAATGCAGTGAGGTGTCAACACCCAACAGAATACCAGTGATCTCAAGAACGTAGTCAGATATAAACGACCCAGTAGAATACCAGTGATCTCAAAACGCAGTGAGACCCAGTAGAGTTCCAGAGATCTCAAAAACGCAGTGAGATATCAACAACCATTGACTTAAAAACGCAGCGAGATATCAGCGACCCAACAGGACACCAGAGTTCTCAAAACGCAGAAGGATACGAGCAACGCAGCAAACAACAGCGAACTCAAAAACGCAGTGAGACTTCGACAACGCAAGGCTCAGCAAGGTACCCATTCAGGCAACCATCGGCGATCTTAAAGCGCACATATGTACCAACGACAATAAATTATTTCTAGTACAACTACCATTTGTATAAGCAAACTCAATACAAATATTAGAATAAGCTATTTGTAAGGTGAATAAAGATATTGAACCTATTACTCTTGTTTTGTAAACGAACCCTGAAATCCCGGCGAGCTAATCCAAGCCATAGAAAGAGGCAAGAAGGTTCGTTACAAGGTCTGGGCTATACACAACAAAATGGATGCAACAATATTCGTTCGAACGAAAAAGACACTGAAGATGGCACAACGCCGAAACCGGCGTCTGGTTGTCTCCAAACCAAATTTGAGGAGAGATGACGCAAATTCGTTCCAAAATGCATCATCTTCCTACGCTGTCGGAAAAACTATCAAACACCAAGAAGTACTTAACCTTTGAAAATCTATGACCTTTTGCCATTTTTCGGGTAGGTTCATAATTCCGTCGGTGTAGACATTCTGTGGTTTATCGTTGAAAAACTTGGCCAAGTGATTTTCAGCGGCGCTTGGGTCGGTCAAACCATCAATAGAGTTTTACAGAGACCGCAACTAACGGTAGTCAGACGGTGCAAGGTCCGGGCTATACGGTGGTTGCATCAAAATTCGTTCGAATGAAATAAGACACTGAAGATGACACAACGCCGAAACCGGTTGTCTCCTAACAAAATTTGATGAGAAATGACGGAAATTCGTTCCAAAATACATCATCTTCCTACCCTGTCGGAAAAACTAACAAAACCAAGAATCATTAAAATACCTTTGAAAATTCAACACCGTAGAAGCACTACTGGACACCGAAGCCACGCTCTCTTACTTCGGAAACATTGACTTCCAGAAGTTGCAGCCAGATGTGCAGCGGAGGATCAACCTAACAAAAGATGTTCAGCTTGCAGACGGCTCCCCGGTAGCCTCTTCAGAAAAAGTTTTGAAACAGAGCAGTCAGCCGGGAACCACGGGTTTTGTATTTCCCGCGGAACCCAAGAATGCAGAAAATTATCAATGAATAAAGATTTTAACTACTTTGAGAAGGACGCATTGAGCCGTCTAAAAGCGCCTATATTGCCCCAATCGTCTTGCTTCGGAAAAAACAGAGTTCATGGCTGTTCTGCGTCGACTACCACCAGCTGAATGCGACTAACTTAAAGGATGCGTACCCTCTCGATTCTTGATAAACTTAAGGAGACAAAATTTATTATGACGATGGACCTGAAGCAAGGGTATTAGCAGATGACGGCATTTACGGTACTAGGGAGAGAACTTGTGAATGTTCTGGCCGTTAATAAAAAGCGTTCGTCCCACTTAATTATTTAATTTTATTTACACTGGTATATTGTATATTCATTTGAATTGAATTGAATTGAAATTTTATTGAGCCTTTTTTTCAACAACATTATAAGTTTACAAAAATTCAAATTACAATTGTGGATAAAAATTAAAGACTATAATGTATTATCTAAAAAACATATATGTACAGCAGTATCAAACTTATTAATAAGAAGAGAACATTGAAGAAAACAATAACATGAACATTAAACGCTCTTGCTCCCGGAGCTGACATGGATTGAGATATATAGATCACTTAACCTAGATTAGATCTTAATGCTAACTTAATGCTAACTTAGTGCTCTAAGAAAAGAAAAATAAAGAAAAAAAAAAATAATAAAAAATTAATACAAAACCAAAAAAGAGAAAACAAACCTTTTAGACACATTTGAGTGCTAACCTCTATGAGAATCAGGAACTGTATTTTTATAAAAATTGTGACAAAGTGACACATTTAAATCAAAATTAGCGGGAGCTTCGTTAGCGAAGCCAATGGGTGATAAATACCTTAAATTTGACCAGCTAAAAACTCTTTGTTGGTTGAAGATATCAAGAATGCAATCGTTAACATGGCAAGAAATTCTATTGATAAATCTATGTAGAATATCTGACACGTAAAGGCCAATTGGGCAAACTTTAGCTTCCGAATAAACGAAACGATTCGAGAAACGTTTTGTAGGCGATTGGAAATACTTTCCAATGCAATGACGTAAGACCTTGCGTTCTAAAATTTCAAATTCTCTAATGACAGTTGGAGAAACGTTAAACCAAATAGGAAATCCATACAAGATAACAGGTCTAATACAGGTTTTATACAACAAAAGTTTTGTCCTTTTTGGTAAGTTTCTGTTCCAAAAAATACTTGAAAAAGTGCCCAAAATTCTGTAAGCTTTTTTCAGTACAATTCTTGCATGTTTGTTAAATTTCAGAAGACTGTAAAAATTAATGCCAAGATATTTAATGGAATCCTTGAAAGGAATCTCAGACCCATTCAGAGCGAATTGTAAAGTTTTGCTTTCAGGCACAACAAACGACTTACATTTCCCTGAAGCATTCCTGATGCAAATGGCTTCACTTTTAGATGCATTAACTTTAATACCCCATTTCTCGTAGAAACGTCGTACAATTTGCAGATGTTGCAAAGTCTGATCTAACGCCAACTTAGGGGACTCATGGTGAGAGTACAGAAGAGAGTCGTCAGCATACAAAAGACCCGTCGAATTAGGCCCAAAGTGTGGGAAATCGTACATTAAAATATTGAAAAGATGAGGAGCTAAGATGGAACCCTGAGGGACTCCACAACTTATGTCACCAATATCCGAAAGCAATCCATTAAAAAGAACGCAAAACTTTCTGTTTGCAAAGAAACTCTTGAATAATTTAATAATTGAGGGAGCGAAACCAATTTGAAACATTTTAAAAAGAATTCCGTTATGATATGCGCGATCAAAAGCCTTATCAATGTCTAAAGAAATTGCAACGGTGCAACGACGATTACGCAAGTTAGAAACTATATCATTTTGAAATTTCAATAAAGCATCAACTGTTGAGTGACCTTTTTTAAAACCAAACTGCAAATTTGGAATATAAGATGGATCCAGCCCGACGTCCATAATTCTGCGAATAACGTTTTCAAAAAGCTTTCCTAGATTAGACAACAAAGAAATTGGTCTCAGATTATTTACCTCAAAGTTGTTTGACTTTTTTTGAATAGGAATAATCTTAGAGACTTTCCACGCGTCAGGAAAATATGAATTATTTAAACAATTATTAAAAACAATTGCAATATATTCAAAAGCTTTCATAGGAAGTCTTTTAATTAAGAAATTAGAGACGTCATCTAGACCAGAAGACCTTTTGCTATTCAGTTTAACAGCACAAGAGAAAACTTCGTCCAAATAAGTCAACCTAGGAAGGTGGCATTCATTGAGTGCACTTAAAACATTACTAAAAATATGGATGCTTTGTGGAGATTGAGCAAAAATATTTGTTAGCGAATTTTCTATATAAGAAATGTCCCTGCCAGGAGGAGAACCCTTGTAAATATTGGAAAAATGAGCTAGCAGATGTTGCAGTTTTTCATCGTTATTTTCAATATCGACGCCGTTAACTGAAAGGTTTTTTGCTAATGATTTTTTTTTAGCTCCTATTAAACTATAGATTTGTTTATGAGCCCTTGGGCCTGGCACAATTTTGCTCAGTTTAACGCTAAAAATTTTGGACTGTTCAATTTCTACTTGTTTTTTAATAATAATGCTCAACAGTTGAATTTGCTTAGACAGGAGTAAGTAACTTGGACTTGAACGGTTGAAATTACAATGATAAATACGCTTCAAATCCCTCTGCCAACGATGCTTGATTTTAAACAAATATTTTATATTGTCAGAAATAATAATTTTTTTATTTTCTCTAACAATTCTTTCAGAATGAAGTGTAACCAATGAATTTAAAGAATTAGAAAACAGTGATATGAAAGCATCAATTTCGTGATTACTTAAATTTCTACAAGATGGAGGAAAATGATTTATTATTTCATTAACGAAATCATTTCTAAACGTATCCCAATTGGTTCTTCTGAAGGAGGTGAAAAAATGGGGGGAATGGAGAAGAAACTCAAAATCCGTGAATTTAATATGCAATTTAAGAGGGTAATGATCAGAAAAAGTAGGAAGACTGGAAATTTTAAAATTTGGATTTGTGGAGTTTAAAAGATTTGAGCTGATTAGGAAGTGGTCAAGAAAAGACGAACCGTTAGGATAAGAAGGTGTTGAGTCCGATAACCTTGTGAAGCTGAGAATATTGTGCTGTAACCAACTGAAGAGTGCATTACCATTGGTATTATTAATGGAATCACCCCAGTCAACGTTTTTTGCATTGAAGTCTCCTCCAACAATGGTTCCATCAAAATTTTGAGACAAGCGCGCTAAGATTGATAGCCCATCATAGACTAAAGAATGTGGAGAGTTACATGGAATATAAAACGACCCAAATAAATATTTCTTGGTGACACCATTAACTAGAGTGTCAATTGATATAAATAAATTAGGAAAACTTATTCCAACACCGTTAATTTTCGAAAATTTCAAAGACTTCCTTAATACTATGCCAACCCCAAGCTGACTATTATCACGAAGAAATGTAAAATCCTCCAGGTAAACTTTTTGATTAGCCCTCAAGTGAGTTTCCTGAACAAACGCAACGTCAATGTTATTTAAATTTAACAACTGTAGTAAATCTAGTCTTCGGCTCACTTCAATTAGTGACCTAACATTAAATGAAAGAACGTTAATAAAATCACGGACCATAGGCATCGTTAACTTCTTGTAAAAGAGACATGCAACGTTTCTTAGCTTCCACTTTTGACAGTGATTTGTAATCTGATAAAAATAACACAATTTTGTCTTCTAAAGAAAGCTCCACAGGTTGACACAGTGAGTTTGCAATCTCTAAAAATTCCTTAATTAAAGCAGGCCTTGCGGATTTTTTCGGAACAGAATCTTTAAAAAGACTGGCAAAAGACCTGTTAGGAGATATGAAGTTAGAATTGTTAATTGAAGTGCGCACATTAGCTGAAGCCAACATTTTTCTATCAATAGATTCTTTTTTACGATTATTTTTGCCTTCAACGAATTTCTTGAACACTGGGCAACCTCTAAAACTTGACGGATGGCCAGACTGTTGGCAATTCACACAATAAGGCAAATTGTTCGCATTCGAAACAAACTTACAAGCCCCTGGTAGATGCTTTTGATCACACTTAACGCAACAGAAGGGTCTGTTGCAATTATTGGACATATGACCCCATTTCTGGCATCTCCAACACTGTACCTCCTTCTTAGAATTTCTGGGTGATTCCCAAGTGATCCTTTGGTTAAGAAGGAACCTTAGAGCTGTTACCTCATTTGCTGACTTTCCCAAATTCAACGTAATAAGAAATAAACCTGTGTCAATGTTGTTTTTTTTTCGAATAAATGGTTGAAAACTTTGAAACGTTCGACACTATGTTTGGAACTAAGAAATCGATTGCACTCTTGATCTCGTCAGTTTCAGTATTATGATACAGTCCCCGTAAAACCAACTTAGTATGTTTTAGCTGTTTGGGAGTGTAGGAGTACGACTCCACATTTTTATCATTTAAGAGTTGCATCATTTCGGAATGAGCTGATGCACTTTTAAGATAAAGTTTACTCTTATTTTTGTTTTTGTTTACAATTTTAAAAACAATATTTTTCTCATTTAATTGCTTAACTAAATGTTTGATATCTACATGATATAGAAAAATTGGAGGACAAAAGGTATTATCAATACTTTTAACATTGGCTTTCTGATGTGCAGGTTGCCGAGGTCTAACGGTAGTCGGGTCAGATTCAATTTCCAGTTTACCTAGTATAGCAAAACGATTTTCTGAACTTATCTGTTTCGATTGAGAAAGCTGCACTTGACTCCTCATAGCGTAAGATGACAGATCAATTTCATGATTACTTCCTGTTCTGCGGCGTTTATTAACCACATTTTCAAATTCCTTAGTGTTGACATCTGTACATTCCATTGAAGTAGTTGAAAATTCATTATGGCGATCAGAAGCCGGTTGAACGTTGACGGCAGACACAGCGCCAAATTGAAACATCTGAGACTCGCTTGAACCTCGACCATCTGTAGTAGGAGTAGCATCAAAACATGCATTCGCCAAATCCTGATCCAGTGACTTTTTTGATGACGGCAACAAAGACTTATCCGGTGGCACTTTTTTAACCTTGAGATTGGCTTGCGAAGCCATTTAAAAACCGTAAACCACTTTACACTCTTATGAGCGAACTTTTGTGGTCAAAATTATTTGCAAAATCAATGCAAAGGCAAAGAAATTAATATTTTTATTTTTTTTATATAAAATTTTTATTTTTTTTTTAGTAGGAAAGAAATCACGTCCGACTTTGACAGCTATCGCCCTTTTCATTGTATATTCATATATAGAAGTTTTCTTTTACACTGTTTTTATTAATATTTGAACATTAATGATTTCGTACTGATGTTGTGAGTCAATGGTACCTAAACTACGCACTGCCCCTGACCGAAGTCGAATTGCATACTTATTTCCGCGATGGTTTTTTTCCGGTCAATTCATCGAGCGCGAGCTGGCCGTCGATGAAGCAATACTTCGCTCACTGCTCACTGGCTGTGGAACCCACTTGATGATATTTTATTATAAAAATCTACATTATTACATTTTTATATCCTACACCCCAATGGAGTAGAGTATATCCACTTTGTACTTCCGATTGTAACGCAGAGAAGGAGACGAGATAGATACAGAAAACTATATATATTCTTTCTTAGCGTCACCTCCTAAATCGATTTAGCCCTGTCCGTTCGTCTGTCCGTCCGTCTGCATGTCTGTCTGTTGAAATCACGATTACGGGAGAACGAAAAGAGATATCGCAATGAAATTTGGCACAAATATTCTTTGTTATGTAGGGCTGTTTGGGATTAAAAATTAGCGAGATCGGTAAACAGCCACGCCTACTTTACATACGGAATGTAAAGGCACCTCGTTTCAAAAAATGTTATTAGGTGTAACGGTTAATTTGTGCGGTTTTCTAACAGATGGCGTAACTTGACTTGTAATATAATCGGAATATTTCATAAACCGTGTGAGATATTAAGGTATATTTTATTTCGAAACATATAGCGCCATTACTAAAACGTAGTACCCCCACTGATAACAAAGTTGGCAATATCTCATGAACGGTATAAGATATTGAGATGTAATTTTATCAGGATATATAGGGAACATTACCAATAAGCTTGCCAAAAATGGGCGTACCACGCCCACTCATACAAAAGTTGTCAATATACTGTAAACGGTATAAGATATTAACACGAAATATCCGCAGATATTTATCACGAGGTGTCTACAGTTATTACCAATTTGTATACAAAAAAAGGGCGTGATCCGCCCACTTATACAAAAGTTGTCATTATCCCATTAACGGTTCAAAATATTAATACGTAATTTTATCTAGCAGTATGTTCAGTTCAGTATCTAGAGGCACTACAAAAACATTTGCCCGAAATGGGCGTGGTCCGCCTACTTATACAAAAGTTGTCAATATCCCATAAACGGTTCAAAATATTAATACGTTCGTAATTCTATCTAGCAGTACCTAGAGACATTACAAAAAAGTTTGCCCGAAATGGGCGTGGTCCGCCTACTTATACAAAAGTTGTTAAGTGGCGAAATTATAACTTTTTCAGTTACTCGGGTATAGGGTATTTAGATTTCGGTCAGGCCGAAGACAACACTTTTACTTGTTATTGATGAAGCAATACTTCAATTACTGAATGTGGAAATGTTGACCTTATTTTCTCGGGCCAGAACTTTTTGCAAGAATTGCCAGAATATTTCCGCGTTTAAGCTTCCGCGTTTACGAGTATAAGTGGAGGTAGAGAAATGTTTTAAGGAGAAGAACTGTATTGTAATTGCTAGAAGCCACTCGATTGGCATTAAGCGACTTAGCGCAAATAAAGTAAATCTAAGTTTTTTTTTTATAGCAGATAGAACCAAACTCAGGGGATGCCCCCTATCCATGCAAAGCATTCGTTGGTTTAGAAGGGAAAAGGTCAGTGGGAAGGGAAAAGGTCAGTGGGAAGGGAAAAAGTAGGAGTAGTGTCGATTTACACCTCTTTTAAAAGCATTAACGTTATAAGTGGGTGGGAAAACATGCGCAGGGAGACTATTCCACAACTTAACTGCGCGACCGAAAAACGAATTCTCGCGGTAGTGGGTAGTGCGTTGGAATGGGATCGAGACGTAAAAGGGGTGCACCGCTCTGGAAAGCCGAGTAGATCTGTTGAATACCTGAACCGAAGGAATCAGGCACTCTCACCGAATTGGTGAACACAACTGTTCCACCGCTCAGTGAGGAACGCCATCACGTCGATGCTTTTAAAAGAGGTGTAAATCGACACGAGATTTTACATTGTAGAGGCCTTGTGTCTAATTTTTGTGTGAGTATTTCCAGTACCAGCGACTTCAGTGGTTTGTTTGGTACGAGACAGATGTAATTTTTGAGAAAATTCATCAGTTATGAAATTTAATTGGGAGCAAGAATCCAATAAAGCGCGTCCCAATTGGTAACGACCAGTAGTGTCACGAACTAAGACCGTGGCAGTAGCAAGCAGTACCCGTTCCGGAGAAGTGGCTATGGACCGAGGCAGAAATTTCATTCGCAGCTGCACCAAAAGTACAAGAAGTCGATTCAGTAGCAGGAGACGAGGGCCTTACTGACTGAGAGCGATGAAGCAAACTGTTGTGTGAGCGGGAACAAAATTTGCATTTAAATGAAGAGGAACAGTGATTGACCTGATGCCCTTTTGACAGGCAATTTAAACAAAGACCAAGTCGCTTGATAGTTTCGAAATGAGCAGATACATCCATTTCCTTAAAGCGAAAGCAACGAGAGTGGTCTGGTTTCGAACAAAGTGCGCAAAGGCGTTTCGACACCGACAAAATAGAACCGGACTTTGAGTCTTTATTTTTGGATTTATTAAAATGATGAATTTCTGGCCTACTTGGCGACTGGTTATGGGTGTTGTCAACAGACTCCAAAAACTGGCAATGTCTTTCAAGGACCTTGGAGCAATCATCCCATTTGGTAAAGTCCAAAAACTCCTTCCACTTTCGTCTTGTGTCATCATCAACCTTTTGCATCACTATGTCTATAAGCATCGATTTAATAATATCTTCAGATGAACCAAAAGATCGCAGGGAGCCGCATAGGACAGAAACATTATCAACAAGACTTCGTAGTTGAGCACAATTGTATTTGGACGCAGCAGGAAGGTCGAATAGAGTAGTAATATTTTCCATAAAAATGAGTGAGCTATTGTCATAACGCGCCTTTAACCTTTCTAGAGCCTTTGGATAATTTTCATTCGTAATAATCATTCGCAAATTATTAAATTTCTCAATATTCGATAGGCCAGATTCACGATCAATAACCTGGATGAACGAAGTATAAAATTTTTTTATTCACTATATTCACCATTAAATGTGGGCAATTTTAGTTGAGGCAATTTATGGTTGGAAACAGGGAAGGAAATTGTAGAATCTGATGTCGTCGTGTTATGAACATCTTCGCCAAGCTGCATATGTACACTAATTTTTGCTGCAATATATTAAGTCTTCAATTTCAGGCCTTCCACTGTCGTCTGGATCATATTTTTCAATTTGTGATTGATAGGTCAATATATGGTTAAAATACGACTCCAAAACTCCCAATCGACATTTCAGCTCAGTAGAAGACAGGATCCTTCCTTCACCATTACCACTGGCCTCAACTTGGTTCTTGATGCGGCTTATACTTTTCTTTGTATTCGCCCGTTGCTGCTTTACTTCTTCCAAGATCATCGTAATATTGTTCAAAAAAGTGTATTGCTTTTATATCATGAACTTGAAAAACCGGTTTTTAGCGGAAAAATATTTTTCGTTGTTAAAATTATGTATATATTTTTCGGTATATAATATATTTTTCGACAAAAACTTGAGAAGATAAATTTCACAAGCACGAAAAACCGAGAACTTCTCCAAAAAATGTCTTTAAGTTTTATTTTACAAATCGCAACACGAGAAAAATTGGCACAATAAGAATCGTGCCCCACGTTGGGCGCCAAAAATGTTCAGTAAGGAGCGTTTTCATAACCGGCAGCCAAAAGACAATAATTTTTCTTATAAAATTAGACAATGCTTATCGTGTTAACCTGAGCGCTGTTGAAATTCCAATGACACGCTTCTTTCTTTCCACGACAATAATAATATGTATACATACGTGAGAAGCAAATGTAAAGAAGAAAATGCAAAAATGTGAAGCAAATAAAAAAGGTTACAGATAGAAATTATAGTGAGCAAAGTTCAAAAATATAGGTTCAAAAAATAAATGTTATGCGGTGACCAAACAGTCGGCTTGGATGTAACCCCTACACTTCGTGACGCTTTTTTTTTATGGCAGTTGAAACCAAGCTCAGGGGATGCCCCCTATCCATGCAAAGCATTTGTTGGTTCCGAAGGCATGACAGGTTAGTGGGAAGGGGGAAAGAGGGAGTAGTGACGGTTTACACCTCGCTTAAAGGTTTCGACACTGTAAGTGGGCGGGAAGTCATTCGCAGGGAGATTGTTTCATAACCTAATGACGCGACCGAAAAACGAATTCTCACGATAATGCGTGGTTCATTGGAACGGAATCGCGACATAAAAGGGGTGCACCACTCTGGAAAGCCGAGTAGTTCTGCTAAATATCTGAACCGGAGGAATCAGGCTGGCTACTTCAGAAGAACATTTACCATGAAAATAACGGTAAAATATTGATACACACCCTACATCACGACGACGCTCCAAGGTTTCAACAGAGCTGGATACCCTACTGTCCCCTATTAGTTTTAACGCACGACATTGGACACGGTCTAGGAGCTGAAGATATGCCCGCTAAACTCTCGACCATATATGCGAATTGTACTCCATTTTCGGACGGATATAGGTGGTGTAGATACAACGAAGATCGGTTGGAGTGAAGTACTTCTTACACCGCTTAAGAAAGCCTAAGCACTTGGCTGCTTCTTTCGACACGTCAAAGATGTGATCGTTCCAGCGAAGATCACATTGGATTGACATGCCCAGAACATCAAGAGCCTCCGACTCATTAATATCCACACCACCCATATTTAGTGGTGGGAAGTTGTCACCCGCCAAACGCTTGTGGGTTAACAAACAGCATTGGGTCTTCCGCGCATTAAAATCGACCCGATTCGCACGACCCCACTCCTGGATTTTATTGAGGTCGGATTGGAGTGTGTCATTCATAATTCTGCGTCTTCTAGTGATCTCCAGAATGGAAGGACGCCTGGAAAATGAATATGAATGACAAATGCTGCTGTTATCAGCAAACGAGTAGACGGAGTTTGATGTCAATGGCAGAAGGTCATTGATGAAAATAAGAAAAAGTGTCGGAGACAGGACCGAACCCTGCGGAACTCCAGCATTAATGGAGTGCTCTTCGGAAGCAAAGCCGTCTATCACAACCCGAATAGAACGGCCGCTGAGGAAACTCGATATCCATCGAGTGAAAGTATTACCGACACCATAAGCAGCCAGTTTAGACACGAGTGCTTTATGCCACACCCGGTCAAATGCCTTGGAGATATCCAGAGCAACAACCTTGATCTCACCGAACCGGTGAATACAACTGCTCCACCGCTCAGTGAGAAACGCCATCAGATCGCCGATGGAACGGTGAGCACGGAAGCCGTACTGGCTATCGCTGATCATTTTGTTGCTCTCTAGATACCTCATCAATTTAAAATTTACACTGCTCTCCATGACTAGAGAGCACTGAGCAGAGCTATGAGCCGGTAATTTGCAGGATTCGTAGCCTCACCTTTTTTGGGAACTGGCTGCACATTGGCAATCTTCCAGGAAGCTGGAAAAACTCCTGAAGTATAAGATAAATTAAAGAGATTGCGCAATGGGCGAGCCAGTGTTGAGGCACACTTTCTCAACACATGGGCTGAGATGCCATCCGGTCCCGAGGACTTATTGACATTGAGGTCTGCAAGCACTCTTTTAACAGCTCGCGTTCGAAAATGCATCTGAGGCATAGCATGAGATACATCACCGACCGCGGGCAGTGGTTGGCTACTCTCAGGAAGAGAGCAGTTTTCAGCAAACATTTTGGCTAATAAGTTTGCCTTATCAAGAGTGAAGATCTGATCGTCCTTGAGGAGAGTTGGAATAGACGATCTCGTCTGATTTTTCACCCTCCCCACGAACGACCAAAAGTTCTTGCTACCCTTATGGTATTCAAGAACTCTGCGTCTAAGGCGCTGTTCGTAGAGAACTTTTTCGCGCTTTAGAGTGGCATTGCACCTATTTCTGACCTGATTGCGCAGCAGTTTAGTATCAGCAGTTTTATTTAAACGCCAATTCCTAAATGCTTCCTCTTTAGACCTGACTGCTTGTCTGCAAGTCGCATTAAACCAGGAATGGTCTTTTGGTTTAATGGAAATTCTTTTATTGGGTATGAAAGACCTCATACCAAATAAAATTATATTTTCTACTAATTTTGCTGCAGCATTTATGTTGCTATCTCTGAAACACAATTGCCAATTGAAACGGCTGAAAAAGCAGTTCAGCACATCCCAATTAGCCTTCTCATAAAGTACTTTCCGCTTCGGAGCTGTCTAGTGAGCGGATTGAAGACTAGAATATGGGAAGGTAGCAGAAATTGTAGCGTGGTCCGAATTACCAAGAGGTGCAAGAACATTCACATCATACTTGCTGTGATTTGAAGTTAGAAAGAGGTCCAGAATATTTTGGTTTTGCCCATCAACGCAGGGAAAGTGCGTTGGTTCCTTCACTAATTGAGTCAAATTATTAGACTCAGCAAACAACTCAACATACAAACCCTCAGGTGTTGTGTGACTCGAATGACGTAGCCAATTGGAATTATGAACATTGAAATCACCAGCAACAACAATTTCACTGTTCGGATACGATTCCAGAATTTTAGAAATCGAATCAGAGAGACTGTCCAATTTATCGAAAGTTGGCAGCCTCCCCAGACCCGGGCTTCTATAAATGAAGCAGAAGTGCAGGATGTGCGACTGGATTTTGAATTTAACCCACATGGTGCTAAATTCGGCATCCGACGTGCAAAGGTGTTGCTGACACTGGTACGCAACATCACTGCGAATGTATAAGGCGAGGCCTCTGTGTGGTAAAAACAATGGCAGTAAATGGTACCCCGGCATGTGAAAGTCCAGTGGATCTGCACCCTCAGACACCTGGGTCTCACCTAGTGCCATTATATGCGGTTGGTTAGTACAAATATGCGCATAGACCGCGAAGAAATTCGCCCTCAAGCCACGTACATTAGTGGAGTCTATGTGCCATTTGTTCAGTTCAAAGCAGCCACGAGCTAATATTTCTGTAACTTCCTTTTTCATCTGGGCTAGTTTTTCCATTGTATCTGCTCCATCTAAAAGGTCATCCAAATAAAAATAAGTCTTAATAGTTTTCGAGCCGAGTTGAAATTTATCTGCATACTGATCTGCGAGATAATGAAGACTTCTAATAGCGAGATGAGGTGCAGCTGACATTCCATAAGTAACTGTATTGAGTTGATATATACGAATTTTTTCTTCCTCAGAGTTTCTTCATAAAATATATTGAAATTGTCTCGCTTGGAGCGATGAGGACCTGACGGTACATTTTGACGATATCGGCTGTGATTGCAAATCGATAAAGCCGAAAACGAAGAGGAGTATTGTAAAATTCATCTTGAATTGTTTGGCCAACCATTATAATGTCATTAAGAGATTTGTGGGATGATGTAGGACATGAAGCATCGAAGACCACCCTTTTTTTTTTTTTTTATATATCAGATTCTAGCAGTCGCCCTTAAGAGGTCAATCTCTTTTTTCATGATTGGCTACTGGTGGAATGTGGGACAGTGGGAGAGGAAGGGAAAGGGAACTTTTCGCATTCTACTAATTCGACTCCGGCAAGTGTTGCGAAGCAAAGCTATCTAAGAACAGCTATTTTGCTTTATTATAGCAAACACTGCCGGAGTCAACGAATGGTTCTTAATTTCACAACTAGCGCTAGGCGAGGCCTTAAGTACGCATTAGAATTTGAGACGTCACGATAAGAAAAGTTAACACCCATGCGCAAGGCGGAATTCGAACCCACGTCCCCGGAAAATCGATGGCTAGTATGCCACACACTAAACCACCGAGCCACCGAGAACCGCAAAACCTCAACTTTGTTGTGGAGCTATTGAACTTGAAGACGCAATGATGAGGGATAAAATAATGCGGTTCATTTAAGCGTGAGCTGCTAATTAGGCTCATGTGTCCACATTTTTCAAACTCCTCCATGAAAGCCACATATTGTTTTTTAAGGTTTTTTTCACAAGCAAATCGCCTTTCTTGAAACGAGAACCTTTTAAAGGCCATGTTTTCCGAGAGACCTAAAGACTTAGGAGAATCTTTAAAAGGTAGTTTAACAACATAAACGGTTCAATATACGGTTTCATTGAAGAATGATTCACATTCGGATTGTTCTTGTGTTAGAACACTTGGGTGATTATAAATTTCCTCGATTTCCCACAAGCGTTGAACTTGAACATCAATTTCTTCTTCTAGCGACAACAAGCAAGAGCCGAGGTTGTTGGGTTGTTCCGAAGTATATCTACCAGCGACAATCCATCCAAGTAATGTTTTTTGCAGTTTGGGTAAATTGGGACCGAGCTTAATTTGACCCACCGACAAAAGATCAAAGAAAATGTCCGTGCAAATGAGTATATCAATTCGTTTAGACTTAAAAAAGTCTTCATCAGCAAGCTGGGTATTAGTGGGCAAATTGCAAGTTGAAACATACAGTTCAGGATCAGGTTGGTACGAAATATGAGGTGTAATGCAAAACGAAAGCGAGGCTTCAAATTCATTAAAACGAGATTTAACATTTGTAGAGGCCTTGTGTCTAATTTTTGTGTAAGAATTTCCAATACCAGCGACTTCAGTGGTTTGTTTGATACGAGGCGGATGTAATTTTTAGAAAATTCATCAGTTATGAAATTTAATTGGGAGCAAGAATCCAGTAAAGCGCGTCCCAATTGGTGACGACCAGTAGTGTCACGAACTAAGACCGTGGCAGTAGCAAGCAGTACCCGTTCCGCAGTAGATTTTTCTATATGGCTATGGACCGAGGCAGAAATTTCATTCGCAGCGGCACCAGAAGTACAAGAAGTCGATCTAATAGCAGGAGACGAGGGCCTTACTGACTGAGAGCGATGAAGCAAACTATGGTGTGAGCGGGAACAAAATGATGAATTTCTGGTTTACTTGGCGACTGGTTGTGGGTGTTGTCAACAGACTCTAAAAACTGGCAATGTCTTTCAAGGACCTTCTAGCAATCATCCCATTTGGTAAAGTCCAAAAAATCCTTCCACTTTCGTCTTGTGTCATCATCAACCTTTTGCATCACTATGTCTATAAGCATCGAATTTATAACATCTTCAGATGAACCAAGAGATCGTAGGAAGCCGCATAGGACAGAAACATTATCAACAAGACTTCGTAGTTGAGCACAATTGTATTTGGACGCAGCAGGAAGGTCGAATAGAGTAGTAATATTTTCCATAAAAATGAGTGAGCTATTGTCATAACGCGCCTTTAACCTTTCTAGAGTCTTTGGATAATTTTCATTCGTAATAATCATTCGCAAATGATTAAATTTCTCAATATTCGATGGGCCAGATTCACGATCAATAACCTGAATGAACGAGGTTATAAAATTTTTTTATTCACTATATTCACCATTAAATGTGGGCAATTTTAGTTGAGGCAATTTATGGTTGGAAACAGGGAAGCAAATTGTAGAATCTGATGTCGTCGTGTTATGAACATCTTCGCCAAGCTGCATATGTACACTCATTTTTGCTGCAATATATAAGTCTTCAATTTCAGGCCTTCCACTGTCATCTGGAACATATTTTTCAATTTGCGATTGATAGGTCAATATTTGGTTAAAATACGACTCCAAAATTCCCAATCGACATTTCAGCTCAGTAGAAGACAGGATCCTTCCTTCACCATTACCACTGGCCTCAACTTGGTTCTTGATGCGGCTTATACTTTTCTTTTTGTTTGCCCGTTGCTGCTTTACTTCTTCCAAGATCATCGTAATATTGTTCAAAAAAGTGTATTGCTTTTATATCATGAACTTGAAAAACCGGTATATCGGCACGAAAAACCGAGAAATTCTCCAATAAATGTCTTTAAGTTTTATTTTACAGATCGCAACACGAGAAAAATTGGCACAATAAGAATAGTGCTCCACGTTGGGCGCCAAAAATGTTCAATAAGGAGCGTTTTCCTTACCGGCAACTAAAAGATAATAATTTTTAGTTTTTATTTCCACTTTATTGTTCGAAGAACTTTATTATTATATAAATTGGACAATGCTTATCGTGTTAACCTGAGCGCGGTTGAACTTCCAATGCCAATAAAAATATGTATACATACGTGAGAAGCAAATGTAAAGAAGAAAGTGCAAAAATGTGAAGCAAATGAAAAAGGTTACAGGTAGAAATTACAGTGAACAAAGTTCAAAAAATATAGGTTCAAAAAATAAATGTTATGGGCAGTAGCA
This sequence comes from Sicus ferrugineus, assembly GCA_922984085.1. Classification (NCBI taxonomy): domain Eukaryota; kingdom Metazoa; phylum Arthropoda; class Insecta; order Diptera; family Conopidae; genus Sicus; species Sicus ferrugineus. The sequence continues at coordinate 19,961,055 of OV277350.1, forward strand.
GCTGTTGAATATTGCGCATGTGCTTTCCAGAAAAATTTAGAGTCTATGATAAGGCCCAGGACCTTGACCTCCGATTTGACATCAATGACTGTCCCACGCAGGCGGATGTTAGGCATAAGCTGCAACTTACGCTTTCTTGTAAATGGAACTATGGTGGTCTTCGTGGGATTGTTTTTAATACCCACTTTACTTCACCAATCCTTTGTAATTACTAGACCAATATGTCGCAAAATTTATCCTGGAATTTGCCTCTCACCAGAATCACAATGTCGTGAATGCATACCCTATACATTGTATGCCATTACTTGCAAGAGCGTTACGAAGTTCATCCATCACGAGGCTCCAAAGGAGCGGGGAGGGTATCCATGTGGGTATCCTCTGGTAGTGAGTATCCTTATGGGGGTCTCCCATTAGGGTTTCTCCAGATCTAGTATGGAGCCAGGTACCAACAGCAAATCGCTCTCTCCATCCCTATCTTGTCTAGGGCTTCCAACACCCCCTCGTGCGAGTTGTCGAAGGTCCCTTAAATATCAAGGAATGCACAGATAGCGATTTATTTCTTCTCCAGCGCCTTCTGGATAATGTTAGTCAGTTAGTATAAAGCAGAGTCCGTAGACCTTCGAGCAAATGCTAGAGGCTACCTTCCAGTGTTCTTCATTAGTCCTTTGCATTACTTTCGTTCCTGCTCCTTCCCCAGATACAATATTCCGGAAAAATAGGTCTCCAGAAGAACTCTTGCCCTATGCTCATAGGTAGTGTAGGTTACGTCGGGCAGTTTCAGCGACAACGATCCTTTTGGCCATAGCCTTATACTCTGGCTTATGTCGTTGTGGAGCTTATACCTTTAGCTTATACTTTTATTATATTTTGTCAACACCCTGGAGCAGTTCTGCCAATCCCCGCTACGTTTGGCCATGTTAAAGAGATTATGTGTTTCGGTTGTAAGTTTGGTCAGCTCAATATTCTACCATGTTTTTTTTATGGCAGATAGAACCAAACTCAGGGGATGCCCCTATCCATGCAAAGCATTCGTTGGTTTAGAAGGGAAAAGGTTAGTGGGAAGGGGAAAAGTGGGAGTAGTCTCGATTTACACCTCTTTTAAAAGAGGTGAGACTATTCCACAACTTAACTGCGCGACCGAAAAACGAACTCTAGCGGTAGTGGGTAGTGCGTTGGAACGGGATAGAGACGTAAAAGGGGTGCACCGCTCTGGAAAGCCGAGTAGATCTGTTGAATACCTGAACCGAAGGAATCAGGCTGGCTACTTCAGAGGAACAATTACCATTAAAGTAACGGTAAAATAAGGCTACACACCCCACATCCCGACGACATCCCAAGGTTTCAATAGAGCTGGTTACCCTACTATCACCTATAAGTTTTATCGCACGATCAGAAGCTGAAGATATGTTTTCGAAGCTCCCGACCAATTATGCAAGTTGTACTCCATTTTCGGCCGGATATAAGTGTAGATACAACGAAGGTCGGTTGGAGTGAAGTATTTCTTGCATCGCTTTAAAAAGCCTAAGCACTTGGCTGCTTCTTTCGACACATCAAACTTTCTTTCGTGGAAAGTTGTCGCCCGCCAGACGCTTGTGGGTCAACAAACAGCATTGGGTCTTCCGCGCATTAAAATCGACCCGATTCGCTTGACCCCACTCCTGGATTTTGTTGAGGTCAGATTGGAGTGTGTCATTCATAATTCTGCGTTTTCTATTGATCTCCAGAATAGAAGGACGCCTGGAGAATGAATATGAATGACAAATGCTGCTGTCATCAGCAAACGAGTAGACGGAGTTTGATGTCAATGGCAGAAGGTCATTATTAAAAATGAGAAAAAGTGTTGGAGACAGGACCGACCCTGCGGAACTTCAGCATTAATGGAGTGCTCTTCGGAAGCAAAGTCGTCTATCACAACCCGAATAGAACGGCCGCTGAAGAAACTCGATATCCATCGAGTGAAAGTATTACCGACACCATAAGCAGTCAGTTTAGACACGAGTGCTTTATGCCACACTTGGTCAAATGCCTTGGAGATGTCCAGAGCAACAACCTTGCTCTCACCGAACCGGTGAATACAATTGCTCCACCGCTCAGTGAGAAACGCCATCAGGTCGCCGGTGGAACGGTGAGCACGGAAGCCGTACTGGTGATCGCTGATCAACTCGTTGCTCTCTAGATACTTCATCAATTTAAAATTTACAATGCTCTCTATGACTTTAGAGAGCACTGAGCAGATTGCTATGGGCCGGTAATTTGCAGGATTCGTAGCCTCACCTTCTTAGGGAATTGGCTGCACATTGGCAATCTTCCAGGAATTAGGAAAAACTCCTGAAGTAAACGATAAATTAAAGAGATTGCGCAATGGGGGCAAGCCAGTGTTGAGGCGCACTTTCTCAACACGTGGGTTGAAATGCCATCCGGTCCCGAGGATTTATTGACGTTGAGGATTACAAGCACTCTTTTAACAGCCCGCGTTCGAAAGTGCATCTCAGGCATAATATGAGACACACCATCGACCACGGGTAGTGGTTGGCTACTCTCAGGAAGAGAGCAGTTTTCAGCAAACATTTTGGCTAATAAGTTTGTCTTATCAACCGAGTGAGTGAAGATCTGATCATCCTTGAGGAGAGTTGGAATAGACGATCGCGTCTGATTCTTCACTCTCCCCACGAACGACCAAAAGTTCTTACTACCTTTATGGTATTCAAGAACTCTGCGTCTAAGGCGCTGTTCGTAGAGAACTTTTTCGCGCTTTAGAGTGGCATTGCACCTATTTCTGGCCTGATTGCGCAGCAATTTAGTATCAGCAGTTTTGTTTAAACGCCAATTTCTAAATGCTTTCCTTTAGACCTGACTGCTTGTCTGCAAGTCGCATTAAACCAGGAATGGTCTTTTGGTTTAATGGAAATTCTTTTATTAGGTATGAAAGACCTCATACCAAATAAAATTACATTTTCTACCAATTTTGCTGCAGCATTTATGTTTCTTTCCCTGAAACACAATTGCCAATTGAAACGGCTGAAAAAGTAGTTCAGCGTATCCCAATTAGCCTTCTCATAAAGCCACACTGTCCGCTTCGGAACTGGCTGGCGATCGGATTGAAGACTAGAATATGGGAAGGTAGCAGAAATTGTAGCGTGGTCCAAATTACCAAGAGGTGCAAGAACATTTACATCATACCTGCTGTGATGTGAAGTTAGAAAAAGGTCCAAAATATGTTGGTTTCGCAAATAACTCTACAGACTCAGCAAATAACTCAACATACAAACCCTCGGGTGTCGTGTGACTCGAATGACGTAGCCAATTGGAATTATTAACATTGAAATCACCAGCAACAATAATTTCACTGTTCGGATACGATTCCAGGATTTTAGAAATCGAATCAGAGAGACTGTCAAGTTTATCAAAAGTTGGCAGCCTCTCTAGACGCGGGCTTCTATAAATGAAGCAGAAGTGCAGGATGTGCAACTAGATTTTGAACTTAACCCACATGGAGCTAAATTCGGCATCCGTCGTGCAAAGGTGTTGCTGACACTGGTACGCAACATCACTGCGAATATATAAGGCGAGGCATCTGTGTGATGAAAATAATGGCAGTAAGTGGTACCCAGGCAAGTGAAAATCCAGTGGATCTGCACCCTCAGACACCTGGGTCTCACCCAGTGCCATTATATGCGGTTGGTGAGTAGAAACATACGCATAGACCGCGAAGAAATTCGCCCTCAAGCCACGCACATTTGTGGAGTCTATGCGGAACTTTGTCATCGCCACCCACTGTAAAGAGGTATAAAGTCAGCTGCACAAGCGGTCAAGCTATTGTGTATAACTTCTGCGAGTTCTCCACTTTCTCATGGATTCGAGGGGTTTCCCTCGATGCTAAACTCTACGATCGAATGATCTGTCATAGAGGGTTTTTCTGTCACTTTTCAATGCCTTACCAAACTCTTGACATTACTGTTACCTATTGTATAGTTAAGTCTAATACTTCCTCCCTAGCCCTAGTCAGAAAAATGGGGTTATTCCCAACATTGCGGTTGTGTAGATCAGAAGTGTATATATATTCAAAAAAGTACTCGCGCCTAGTATTTCTGTTGCTTGTCCAAACCATATTATGCGCATTTGCATCGTATCCGATAAGCAGCGGGCGGCCATGCTGTCTATGAAATTCTACCAAGTTGACAACTTCTCTGGGTGGAATATTATTGGAGTCCCAAGGGAAGTACGCTGAGGCCAGCACTGTTACTCGGGGAGTGCCGTCCAGGCACTTATCTTAACCGCTACTAAGTCCCGACTAATAAATTCTGAAAGACAAACGTGGTTTATGTCTTTATTTCAGAGAATAAATGCACGAGTTTTCTCGTTCCTTTGATCCCATGTATATTTCATCTATAGCCCTCGGATCTGCACCCATACACCCTTCTGTGTTAAAACCAAGCTCTGTTCCAAGACCACGGCTGCCTGTTCGAATCTCCTAACGATTACGGCGGATGTCGCTTTTGCATTAGTGAGGTTCACTGAGCATGGTATTATTGAGCAGTGTCGTCCAGAAGCTCCTGCGAGTCATGGACACCTTTCTCTTCCTCTTCTCTAACGCACTCAGCATTGGGGGCGGGTAGGTCATCCTGCACGACCAATGACGGCCCTTCAGCAGTTGTTTACATCCCCGTCCCTTCAGTAAACTTGAGACCAGTAGTGCTATTGGTACCTTCAACTGCCCAAACCTCTAGTTTATGGTATCCCCTTGATTAGATGGTCTCCAGAGAGCCATCGTCGATGGATGCGACTATAAACCGTGCCACGTGTGATGTGATCTACTAGAGGTTCCTAAAGAGTATCCGCAGCACATGTTTGGTTCCTAGCACCTCACATCCCATACGGGTCCAAACTAACATGTTAGCGAACTGATCATACAGGCCTTCCCACAATCCGCAACCTGTAGACCCGCCTGACAGTTGATTACGCTCCCTGCTTCCTATTCCATAGGATATTCAAGAGGAAAGAAGAAGGTAAGAGATACGGACACCAAACATTTTTTCACACTATAACCAACTTGTGTAAAATGTGCTGGGAGGCACAGCATTAAGTGTAATGAAGTGTATATTAAAATCAAAGGCGATAAAAGAAAATGTGCTCTGTGTAGCGAACAACACAGACAATTATAAAGGATGTGAGATACACAAGGCCCTACTGGTTCAATGGCATCCTGCATTGCAAAGGAAAGCAGAGGAACAAATACCCAAATACTGCCACTCAAATCCAAAAATTTTAATCCTTTGCGAATGTCGTAAGCGAAAATATAAATCAAGAAAAACAAAAACAAAACAACCAAAACCTCCAGATGTGCTATCTGAAATAAAACCCATGATGAACAGCTCAACACAAATGTCTGATATGATGAACATTTTAATCCTACTAATGGCTAAATTAAATTAAAAATAATTCAAAATTGATAGTAGTCACACGGACTGCAAATGGACTTAATCAACACGTATCAGAACTAAATAATTTTATAATTAACCAATCTATCGACAGACTTCTATTTTTTTCAACTCATTAGATAAATAAATCTATATAAAAATTCCTAACTACAAAATAACCCATACTAACCATCCTGGTGGGCAAGCATATGTAGGTGCAGAAATAATTATTCGATAAGAAATCAAATGCGATGACCTATTATACAAGAATACGCTCAGGAACATATCCAAGTGACGAGGATTCCACTCCAGGCCACTTCTGGATCGCTAATAATATCTGCACTAATAGCCCACCAAAATACTCAATTAGCTCAACACAGCATACAGAATATATTAAAACTATTAACACTAAAATTATTTAGGTGGTTCAAGGTTAAAAAACCAATAAAAAAGGAAAAATCTCATGGACGCCTTATCGAGAAGTATGTAATTGTAGATTCGTATGTACCAGCCAACGTATTTGGCAGCTGACCCTAGGAAGAAACCGAAGCTCAAGACTTTTTCATTACTAAAAACATTAATCACAACCACATAAAAATAAATTCTTGCCTTGACCTCTCATCTGACCACTCTCCAATTATTCTCAACTATTGCCCCAACCCCAAACACCATAGTTTTACTTTCTCTGTAATTAACTATAGGATAGACTGAACCATCTTTCACGAAATAATCAGAGGGAAATTCACCTCAGCGTACCTCTCAAAGCGCAGCGAGACGTATAAAGTGCAATAATATATTTAAACGATTTAATACACCTAGCAGCTATTAAATCAACAGTTGATAAATGGCAGCTAATATCTTATTGAATCCAAAACCCTTATTGTACTTATTGTAATAAAAAAATCCAAAAAAAAGAAAACTGCGAAAAAATATAAGAATGTACCAGAGCGCTACTGGACTAAGCAAACTTTAACAAACCTGACAAAGAACATAAAGACCTAATAAAATCATTAAACAACCAACTCATAAATACATTCCCGACAAATCTTACAGCAACTCAAGCAACAAACTATTCTGTATGGAAACTGAACAAGAGGAATATGTAGGACGACCTAATGTCGAGCTACGTTAAAGATGGCACAGCTCTAGAAAATGTTGAAATCTCAGAAGTTAAAACTGATGTCAATAAAGTTAAAAAAAAAAAAGTTTTAACACAACTGTTGTAGTATCTTTCCGCTGAAGGATACCCGTGACAAAGAAAACACTACCTTTAAAATTTAACTGGACACGACGTCCACTCTTTATTTAACTCAAAATCAGATTCAATGCTTAAAGTTAAAACAAATTCCTAGCCAGATCGGTTGAGCCAGTTAAGTGGGTCAATCTCTGCACTTTGTCCCAATGCGCAATATGCCTTTCTTGCAGAATTGGAATTCTTCTGGAAAATATTGGCTGTTAGGTAAGTGGGAGTTTCGTAACTCAAACTTTGATGCCTCGCTTGCGGAACTTGGATTCCGCAAGCGGACTTGCAATTTTGCAAAAAATTGCTCTTGCGCAATTTAAGTTTTACTTTAAATCTTTATTGAACTGTGATCGAGAAACAACCACAGTTTGGCCTAAAAGTATGCCTTCCAAAAAATAGCTGCAAGCCTCCACGTTGGAAGTAAGCAGCGTAAACTGACAAAGTACTGTATTAACTAAAATACTCGCACTGTTATCTAGTTTTAGCAGCGCTGGTTTTAGGGTGTGCAGATTGACCCACAACATCCCTCCACCCTTAGGGAAAGAAAAATTTAGTATCGTGAAGCGATATTAATTTTTTCTGTACATAATGATACAGGAGTGGTTAATATCTGCATAGAATATAGGTTATTCTTGTTTAATTTTATCTCTAATCTACTTATATTATGTGAGGTGGCCGTCATGTTGATTCGCTGATTTCAAGTATTTCGTTCAAGAGCACGACTTCCTTCTGGGAACACTTTTGGGATGAAACTTCGGTTCGGTGAGGAAAAGGTTTTCCTCGGGAAATTGTTCATAGAGGAATTGTACAATTCCATTAAAGTAACGGTAAAATAACAATTACCATTAAAGTAACGGTAAAATAAGGCTACACACCCCACATCCCGACGACATCCCAAGGTTTCAATAGAGCTGGTTACCCTACTGTCACCTATAAGTTTTATCGCACGATCAGAAGCTGAAGATATGTTTTCGAAGCTCCCGACCAATTATGCAAGTTGTACTCCATTTTCGGCCGGATATAAGTGTAGATACAACGAAGGTCGGTTGGAGTGAAGTATTTCTTGCATCGCTTTAAAAAGCCTAAGCACTTGGCTGCTTCTTTCGACACATCAAAAATGTGATCGTTCCAACGAAGATCGCATTGTATTGACATGCCCAGAACATCAAGAGCCTTCGACTCATTAATATCCACACCACCCATACTTAAAGGTGGAAAGTTGTCGCCCGCCAGACGCTTGTGGGTTAACAAACAGCATTGGGTCTTCCGCGCATTAAAATCGACCCGATTCGCTTGACCCCACTCCTGGATTTTGTTGAGGTCAGATTGGAGTGTGTCATTCATAATTCTGCGTTTTCTATTGATCTCCAGAATAGAAGGACGCCTGGAGAATGAATATGAATGACAAATGCTGCTGTCATCAGCAAACGAGTAGACGGAGTTTGATGTCAATGGCAGAAGGTCATTATTAAAAATGAGAAAAAGTGTTGGAGACAGGACCGACCCTGCGGAACTTCAGCATTAATGGAGTGCTCTTCGGAAGCAAAGTCGTCTATCACAACCCGAATAGAACGGCCGTTGAAGAAACTCGATATCCATCGAGTGAAAGTATTACCGACACCATAAGCAGTCAGTTTAGACACGAGTGCTTTATGCCACACTTGGTCAAATGCCTTGGAGATATCCAGAGCAACAACCTTGCTCTCACCGAACCGGTGAATACAATTGCTCCACCGCTCAGTGAGAAACGCCATCAGGTAGCCGGTGGAACGGTGAGCACGGAAGCCGTACTGGTGATCGCTGATCAACTCGTTGCTCTCTAGATACTTCATCAATTTAAAATTTACAATGCTCTCTATGACTTTAGAGAGCACTGAGCAGATTGCTATGGGCCGGTAATTTGCAGGATTCGTAGCCTCACCTTCTTAGGGAATTGGCTGCACATTGGCAATCTTCCAGGAATTAGGAAAAACTCCTGAAGTAAACGATAAATTAAAGAGATTGCGCAATGGGGACAAGCCAGTGTTGAGGCGCACTTTCTCAACACGTGGGTTGAAATGCCATCCGGTCCCGAGGATTTATTGACGTTGAGGATTACAAGCACTCTTTTAACAGCCCGCGTTCGAAAGCGCATCTCAGGCATAATATGAGACACACCATCGACCACGGGTAGTAGTTGGTTACTCTCGGGAAGAGAGCAGTTTTCAGCAAACATTTTGTCTAATAAGTTTGCCTTATCAACCGAGTGAGTGAAGATCTGATCATCCTTGAGGAGAGTTGGAATAGACGATCGCGTCTGATTCTTCACTCTCCCCACGAACGACCAAAAGTTCTTACTACCTTTATGGTATTCAAGAACTCTGCGTCTAAGGCGCTGTTCGTAGAGAACTTTTTCGCGCTTTAGAGTGGCATTGCACCTATTTCTGGCCTGATTGCGCAGCAATTTAGTATCAGCAGTTTTGTTTAAACGCCAATTTCTAAATGCTTTCCTTTAGACCTGACTGCTTGTCTGCAAGTCGCATTAAACCAGGAATGGTCTTTTGGTTTAATGGAAATTCTTTTATTAGGTATGAAAGACCTCATACCAAATAAAATTACATTTTCTACCAATTTTGCTGCAGCATTTATGTTTCTTTCCCTGAAACACAATTGCCAATTGAAACGGCTGAAAAAGTAGTTCAGCGTATCCCAATTAGCTTTCTCATAAAGCCACACTGTCCGCTTCGGAACTGGCTGGCGATCGGATTGAAGACTAGAATATGGGAAGGTAGCAGAAATTGTAGCGTGGTCCGAATTACCAAGAGGTGCAAGAACATTTACATCATACCTGCTGTGATGTGAAGTTAGAAAAAGGTCCAAAATATGTTGGTTTCGCAAATAACTCTACAGACTCAGCAAATAACTCAACATACAAACCCTCGGGTGTCGTGTGACTCGAATGACGTAGCCAATTGGAATTATTAACATTGAAATCACCAGCAACAATAATTTCACTGTTCGGATACGATTCCAGGATTTTAGAAATCGAATCAGAGAGACTGTCAAGTTTATTAAAAGTTGGCAGCCTCTCTAGACGCGGGCTTCTATAAATGAAGCAGAAGTGCAGGATGTGCAACTAGATTTTGAACTTAACCCACATGGAGCTAAATTCGGCATCCGTCGTGCAAAGGTGTTGCTGACACTGGTACGCAACATCACTGCGAATATATAAGGCGAGGCATCTGTGTGATGAAAATAATGGCAGTAAGTGGTACCCAGGCAAGTGAAAATCCAGTGGATCTGCACCCTCAGACACCTGGGTCTCACCCAGTGCCATTATATGCGGTTGGTGAGTAGAAACATACGCATAGACCGCGAAGAAATTCGCCCTCAAGCCACGCACATTTGTGGAGTCTATGCGGAACTTTGTCATCGCCACCCACTGTAAAGAGGTATAAAGTCAGCTGCACAAGCGGTCAAGCTATTGTGTATAACTTCTGCGAGTTCTCCACTTTCTCATGGATTCGAGGGGTTTCCCTCGATGCTAAACTCTACGATCGAATGATCTGTCATAGAGGGTTTTTCTGTGACTTTTCAATGCCTTACCAAACTCTTGACATTACTGTTACCTATTGTATAGTTAAGTCTAATACTTCCTCCCTAGCCCTAGTCAGAAAAATGGGGTTATTCCCAACATTGCGGTTGTGTAGATCAGAAGTGTATATATATTCAAAAAAGTACTCGCGCCTAGTATTTCTGTTGCTTGTCCAAACCATATTATGCGCATTTGCATCGTATCCGATAAGCAGCGGGCGGCCATGCTGTCTATGAAATTCTACCAAGTTGACAACTTCTCTGGGTGGAATATTATTGGAGTCCCAAGGGAAGTACGCTGAGGCCAGCACTGTTACTCGGGGAGTGCCGTCCAGGCACTTATCTTAACCGCTACTAAGTCCCGACTAATAAATTCTGAAAGGCAAACGTGGTTTATGTCTTTATTTCAGAGAATAAATGCACGAGTTTTCTCGTTCCTTTGATCCCATGTATATTTCATCTATAGCCCTCGGATCTGCACCCATACACCCTTCTGTGTTAAAACCAAGCTCTGTTCCAAGACCACGGCTGCCTGTTCGAATCTCCTAACGATTACGGCGGATGTCGCTTTTGCATTAGTGAGGTTCACTGAGCATGGTATTATTGAGCAGTGTCGTCCAGAAGCTCCTGCGAGTCATGGACACCTTTCTCTTCCTCTTCTCTAACGCACTCAGCATTGGGGGCGGGTAGGTCATCCTGCACGACCAATGACGGCCCTTCAGCAGTTGTTTACATCCCCGTCCCTTCAGTAAACTTGAGACCAGTAGTGCTATTGGTACCTTCAACTGCCCAAACCTCTAGTTTATGGTATCCCCTTGATTAGATGGTCTCCAGAGAGCCATCGTCGATGGATGCGACTATAAACCGTGCCACGTCCTTGAATGATGTGATCTACTAGAGGTTCCTAAAGAGTATCCGCAGCACATGTTTGGTTCCTAGCACCTCACATCCCATACGGGTCCAAACTAACATGTTAGCGAACTGATCATACAGGCCTTCCCACAATCCGCAACCTGTAGACCCGCCTGACAGTTGATTACGCTCCCTGCTTCCTATTCCATAGGATATTCAAGAGGAAAGAAGAAGGTAAGAGATACGGACACCAAACATTTTTTCACACTATAACCAACTTGTATAAAATGTGCTGGGAGGCACAGCATTAAGTGTAATGAAGTGTATATTAAAATCAAAGGCGATAAAAGAAAATGTGCTCTGTGTAGCGAACAACACAGACAATTATAAAGGATGTGAGATACACAAGGCCCTACTGGTTCAATGGCATCCTGCATTGCAAAGGAAAGCAGAGGAACAAATACCCAAATACTGCCACTCAAATCCAAAAATTTTAATCCTTTGCGAATGTCGTAAGCGAAAATATAAATCAAGAAAAACAAAAACAAAACAACCAAAACCTCCAGATGTGCTATCTGAAATAAAACCCATGATGAACAGCTCAACACAAATGTCTGATATGATGAACATTTTAATCCTACTAATGGCTAAATTAAATTAAAAATAATTCAAAATTGATAGTAGTCACACGGACTGCAAATGGACTTAATCAACACGTATCAGAACTAAATAATTTTATAATTAACCAATCTATCGACAGACTTCTATTTTTTTCAACTCATTAGATAAATAAATCTATATAAAAATTCCTAACTACAAAATAACCCATACTAACCATCCTGGTGGGCAAGCATATGTAGGTGCAGAAATAATTATTCGATAAGAAATCAAATGCGATGACCTATTATACAAGAATACGCTCAGGAACATATCCAAGTGACGAGGATTCCACTCCAGGCCACTTCTGGATCGCTAATAATATCTGCACTAATAGCCCACCAAAATACTCAATTAGCTCAACACAGCATACAGAATATATTAAAACTATTAACACTAAAATTATTTAGGTGGTTCAAGGTTAAAAAACCAATAAAAAAGGAAAAATCTCATGGACGCCTTATCGAGAAGTATGTAATTGTAGATTCGTATGTACCAGCCAACGTATTTGGCAGCTGACCCTAGGAAGAAACCGAAGCTCAAGACTTTTTCATTACTAAAAACATTAATCACAACCACATAAAAATAAATTCTTGCCTTGACCTCTCATCTGACCACTCTCCAATTATTCTCAACTATTGCCCCAACCCCAAACACCATAGTTTTACTTTCTCTGTAATTAACTATAGGATAGACTGAACCATCTTTCACGAAATAATCAGAGGGAAATTCACCTCAGCGTACCTCTCAAAGCGCAGCGAGACGTATAAAGTGCAATAATATATTTAAACGATTTAATACACCTAGCAGCTATTAAATCAACAGTTGATAAATGGCAGCTAATATCTTATTGAATCCAAAACCCTTATTGTACTTATTGTAATAAAAAAATCCAAAAAAAAGAAAACTGCGAAAAAATATAAGAATGTACCAGAGCGCTACTGGACTAAGCAAACTTTAACAAACCTGACAAAGAACATAAAGACCTAATAAAATCATTAAACAACCAACTCATAAATACATTCCCGACAAATCTTACAGCAACTCAAGCAACAAACTATTCTGTATGGAAACTGAACAAGAGGAATATGTAGGACGACCTAATGTCGAGCTACGTTAAAGATGGCACAGCTCTAGAAAATGTTGAAATCTCAGAAGTTAAAACTGATGTCAATAAAGTTAAAAAAAAAAAAGTTTTAACACAACTGTTGTAGTATCTTTCCGCTGAAGGATACCCGTGACAAAGAAAACACTACCTTTAAAATTTAACTGGACACGACGTCCACTCTTTATTTAACTCAAAATCAGATTCAATGCTTAAAGTTAAAACAAATTCCTAGCCAGATCGGTTGAGCCAGTTAAGTGGGTCAATCTCTGCACTTTGTCCCAATGCGCAATATGCCTTTCTTGCAGAATTGGAATTCTTCTGGAAAATATTGGCTGTTAGGTAAGTGGGAGTTTCGTAACTCAAACTTTGATGCCTCGCTTGCGGAACTTGGATTCCGCAAGCGGACTTGCAATTTTGCAAAAAATTGCTCTTGCGCAATTTAAGTTTTACTTTAAATCTTTATTGAACTGTGATCGAGAAACAACCACAGTTTGGCCTAAAAGTATGCCTTCCAAAAAATAGCTGCAAGCCTCCACGTTGGAAGTAAGCAGCGTAAACTGACAAAGTACTGTATTAACTAAAATACTCGCACTGTTATCTAGTTTTAGCAGCGCTGGTTTTAGGGTGTGCAGATTGACCCACAACATCCCTCCACCCTTAGGGAAAGAAAAATTTAGTATCGTGAAGCGATATTAATTTTTTCTGTACATAATGATACAGGAGTGGTTAATATCTGCATAGAATATAGGTTATTCTTGTTTAATTTTATCTCTAATCTACTTATATTATGTGAGGTGGCCGTCATGTTGATTCGCTGATTTCAAGTATTTCGTTCAAGAGCACGACTTCCTTCTGGGAACACTTTTGGGATGAAACTTCGGTTCGGTGAGGAAAAGGTTTTCCTCGGGAAATTGTTCATAGAGGAATTGTACAATTCCATTAAAGTAACGGTAAAATAACAATTACCATTAAAGTAACGGTAAAATAAGGCTACACACCCCACATCCCGACGACATCCCAAGGTTTCAATAGAGCTGGTTACCCTACTGTCACCTATAAGTTTTATCGCACGATCAGAAGCTGAAGATATGTTTTCGAAGCTCCCGACCAATTATGCAAGTTGTACTCCATTTTCGGCCGGATATAAGTGTAGATACAACGAAGGTCGGTTGGAGTGAAGTATTTCTTGCATCGCTTTAAAAAGCCTAAGCACTTGGCTGCTTCTTTCGACACATCAAAAATGTGATCGTTCCAACGAAGATCGCATTGTATTGACATGCCCAGAACATCAAGAGCCTTCGACTCATTAATATCCACACCACCCATACTTAAAGGTGGAAAGTTGTCGCCCGCCAGACGCTTGTGGGTTAACAAACAGCATTGGGTCTTCCGCGCATTAAAATCGACCCGATTCGCTTGACCCCACTCCTGGATTTTGTTGAGGTCAGATTGGAGTGTGTCATTCATAATTCTGCGTTTTCTATTGATCTCCAGAATAGAAGGACGCCTGGAGAATGAATATGAATGACAAATGCTGCTGTCATCAGCAAACGAGTAGACGGAGTTTGATGTCAATGGCAGAAGGTCATTATTAAAAATGAGAAAAAGTGTTGGAGACAGGACCGACCCTGCGGAACTTCAGCATTAATGGAGTGCTCTTCGGAAGCAAAGTCGTCTATCACAACCCGAATAGAACGGCCGCTGAAGAAACTCGATATCCATCGAGTGAAAGTATTACCGACACCATAAGCAGTCAGTTTAGACACGAGTGCTTTATGCCACACTTGGTCAAATGCCTTGGAGATATCCAGAGCAACAACCTTGCTCTCACCGAACCGGTGAATACAATTGCTCCACCGCTCAGTGAGAAACGCCATCAGGTAGCCGGTGGAACGGTGAGCACGGAAGCCGTACTGGTGATCGCTGATCAACTCGTTGCTCTCTAGATACTTCATCAATTTAAAATTTACAATGCTCTCTATGACTTTAGAGAGCACTGAGCAGATTGCTATGGGCCGGTAATTTGCAGGATTCGTAGCCTCACCTTCTTAGGGAATTGGCTGCACATTGGCAATCTTCCAGGAATTAGGAAAAACTCCTGAAGTAAACGATAAATTAAAGAGATTGCGCAATGGGGACAAGCCAGTGTTGAGGCGCACTTTCTCAACACGTGGGTTGAAATGCCATCCGGTCCCGAGGATTTATTGACGTTGAGGATTACAAGCACTCTTTTAACAGCCCGCGTTCGAAAGTGCATCTCAGGCATAATATGAGACACACCATCGACCACGGGTAGTAGTTGGTTACTCTCGGGAAGAGAGCAGTTTTCAGCAAACATTTTGTCTAATAAGTTTGCCTTATCAACCGAGTGAGTGAAGATCTGATCATCCTTGAGGAGAGTTGGAATAGACGATCGCGTCTGATTCTTCACTCTCCCCACGAACGACCAAAAGTTCTTACTACCTTTATGGTATTCAAGAACTCTGCGTCTAAGGCGCTGTTCGTAGAGAACTTTTTCGCGCTTTAGAGTGGCATTGCACCTATTTCTGGCCTGATTGCGCAGCAATTTAGTATCAGCAGTTTTGTTTAAACGCCAATTTCTAAATGCTTTCCTTTAGACCTGACTGCTTGTCTGCAAGTCGCATTAAACCAGGAATGGTCTTTTGGTTTAATGGAAATTCTTTTATTAGGTATGAAAGACCTCATACCAAATAAAATTACATTTTCTACCAATTTTGCTGCAGCATTTATGTTTCTTTCCCTGAAACACAATTGCCAATTGAAACGGCTGAAAAAGTAGTTCAGCGTATCCCAATTAGCTTTCTCATAAAGCCACACTGTCCGCTTCGGAACTGGCTGGCGATCGGATTGAAGACTAGAATATGGGAAGGTAGCAGAAATTGTAGCGTGGTCCGAATTACCAAGAGGTGCAAGAACATTTACATCATACCTGCTGTGATGTGAAGTTAGAAAAAGGTCCAAAATATGTTGGTTTCGCAAATAACTCTACAGACTCAGCAAATAACTCAACATACAAACCCTCGGGTGTCGTGTGACTCGAATGACGTAGCCAATTGGAATTATTAACATTGAAATCACCAGCAACAATAATTTCACTGTTCGGATACGATTCCAGGATTTTAGAAATCGAATCAGAGAGACTGTCAAGTTTATTAAAAGTTGGCAGCCTCTCTAGACGCGGGCTTCTATAAATGAAGCAGAAGTGCAGGATGTGCAACTAGATTTTGAACTTAACCCACATGGAGCTAAATTCGGCATCCGTCGTGCAAAGGTGTTGCTGACACTGGTACGCAACATCACTGCGAATATATAAGGCGAGGCATCTGTGTGATGAAAATAATGGCAGTAAGTGGTACCCAGGCAAGTGAAAATCCAGTGGATCTGCAC
Organism: Sicus ferrugineus; assembly: GCA_922984085.1. NCBI lineage: Eukaryota > Metazoa > Arthropoda > Insecta > Diptera > Conopidae > Sicus > Sicus ferrugineus. Next base: position 19,977,313 of record OV277350.1, read on the forward strand.
CCTCAGACACCTGGGTCTCACCCAGTGCCATTATATGCGGTTGGTGAGTAGAAACATACGCATAGACCGCGAAGAAATTCGCCCTCAAGCCACGCACATTTGTGGAGTCTATGCGGAACTTTGTCATCGCCACCCACTGTAAAGAGGTATAAAGTCAGCTGCACAAGCGGTCAAGCTATTGTGTATAACTTCTGCGAGTTCTCCACTTTCTCATGGATTCGAGGGGTTTCCCTCGATGCTAAACTCTACGATCGAATGATCTGTCATAGAGGGTTTTTCTGTGACTTTTCAATGCCTTACCAAACTCTTGACATTACTGTTACCTATTGTATAGTTAAGTCTAATACTTCCTCCCTAGCCCTAGTCAGAAAAATGGGGTTATTCCCAACATTGCGGTTGTGTAGATCAGAAGTGTATATATATTCAAAAAAGTACTCGCGCCTAGTATTTCTGTTGCTTGTCCAAACCATATTATGCGCATTTGCATCGTATCCGATAAGCAGCGGGCGGCCATGCTGTCTATGAAATTCTACCAAGTTGACAACTTCTCTGGGTGGAATATTATTGGAGTCCCAAGGGAAGTACGCTGAGGCCAGCACTGTTACTCGGGGAGTGCCGTCCAGGCACTTATCTTAACCGCTACTAAGTCCCGACTAATAAATTCTGAAAGGCAAACGTGGTTTATGTCTTTATTTCAGAGAATAAATGCACGAGTTTTCTCGTTCCTTTGATCCCATGTATATTTCATCTATAGCCCTCGGATCTGCACCCATACACCCTTCTGTGTTAAAACCAAGCTCTGTTCCAAGACCACGGCTGCCTGTTCGAATCTCCTAACGATTACGGCGGATGTCGCTTTTGCATTAGTGAGGTTCACTGAGCATGGTATTATTGAGCAGTGTCGTCCAGAAGCTCCTGCGAGTCATGGACACCTTTCTCTTCCTCTTCTCTAACGCACTCAGCATTGGGGGCGGGTAGGTCATCCTGCACGACCAATGACGGCCCTTCAGCAGTTGTTTACATCCCCGTCCCTTCAGTAAACTTGAGACCAGTAGTGCTATTGGTACCTTCAACTGCCCAAACCTCTAGTTTATGGTATCCCCTTGATTAGATGGTCTCCAGAGAGCCATCGTCGATGGATGCGACTATAAACCGTGCCACGTCCTTGAATGATGTGATCTACTAGAGGTTCCTAAAGAGTATCCGCAGCACATGTTTGGTTCCTAGCACCTCACATCCCATACGGGTCCAAACTAACATGTTAGCGAACTGATCATACAGGCCTTCCCACAATCCGCAACCTGTAGACCCGCCTGACAGTTGATTACGCTCCCTGCTTCCTATTCCATAGGATATTCAAGAGGAAAGAAGAAGGTAAGAGATACGGACACCAAACATTTTTTCACACTATAACCAACTTGTATAAAATGTGCTGGGAGGCACAGCATTAAGTGTAATGAAGTGTATATTAAAATCAAAGGCGATAAAAGAAAATGTGCTCTGTGTAGCGAACAACACAGACAATTATAAAGGATGTGAGATACACAAGGCCCTACTGGTTCAATGGCATCCTGCATTGCAAAGGAAAGCAGAGGAACAAATACCCAAATACTGCCACTCAAATCCAAAAATTTTAATCCTTTGCGAATGTCGTAAGCGAAAATATAAATCAAGAAAAACAAAAACAAAACAACCAAAACCTCCAGATGTGCTATCTGAAATAAAACCCATGATGAACAGCTCAACACAAATGTCTGATATGATGAACATTTTAATCCTACTAATGGCTAAATTAAATTAAAAATAATTCAAAATTGATAGTAGTCACACGGACTGCAAATGGACTTAATCAACACGTATCAGAACTAAATAATTTTATAATTAACCAATCTATCGACAGACTTCTATTTTTTTCAACTCATTAGATAAATAAATCTATATAAAAATTCCTAACTACAAAATAACCCATACTAACCATCCTGGTGGGCAAGCATATGTAGGTGCAGAAATAATTATTCGATAAGAAATCAAATGCGATGACCTATTATACAAGAATACGCTCAGGAACATATCCAAGTGACGAGGATTCCACTCCAGGCCACTTCTGGATCGCTAATAATATCTGCACTAATAGCCCACCAAAATACTCAATTAGCTCAACACAGCATACAGAATATATTAAAACTATTAACACTAAAATTATTTAGGTGGTTCAAGGTTAAAAAACCAATAAAAAAGGAAAAATCTCATGGACGCCTTATCGAGAAGTATGTAATTGTAGATTCGTATGTACCAGCCAACGTATTTGGCAGCTGACCCTAGGAAGAAACCGAAGCTCAAGACTTTTTCATTACTAAAAACATTAATCACAACCACATAAAAATAAATTCTTGCCTTGACCTCTCATCTGACCACTCTCCAATTATTCTCAACTATTGCCCCAACCCCAAACACCATAGTTTTACTTTCTCTGTAATTAACTATAGGATAGACTGAACCATCTTTCACGAAATAATCAGAGGGAAATTCACCTCAGCGTACCTCTCAAAGCGCAGCGAGACGTATAAAGTGCAATAATATATTTAAACGATTTAATACACCTAGCAGCTATTAAATCAACAGTTGATAAATGGCAGCTAATATCTTATTGAATCCAAAACCCTTATTGTACTTATTGTAATAAAAAAATCCAAAAAAAAGAAAACTGCGAAAAAATATAAGAATGTACCAGAGCGCTACTGGACTAAGCAAACTTTAACAAACCTGACAAAGAACATAAAGACCTAATAAAATCATTAAACAACCAACTCATAAATACATTCCCGACAAATCTTACAGCAACTCAAGCAACAAACTATTCTGTATGGAAACTGAACAAGAGGAATATGTAGGACGACCTAATGTCGAGCTACGTTAAAGATGGCACAGCTCTAGAAAATGTTGAAATCTCAGAAGTTAAAACTGATGTCAATAAAGTTAAAATTTTTAACACAACTGTTGTAGTATCTTTCCGCTGAAGGATACCCGCGACAAAGAAAACACTACCTTTAAAATTTAACTGGACACGACGTCCACTCTTTATTTAACTCAAAATCAGATTCAATGCTTAAAGTTAAAACAAATTCATAGCCAGATCGGTTGAGCCAGCTAAGTGGGTCAATCTCTGCACTTTGTCCCAATGCGCAATATGCCTTTCTTGCAGAATTGGAATTCTTCTGGAAAATATTGGCTGTTAGGTAAGTGGGAGTTTCGCAACTCAAACTTTGATGCCTCGCTTGCGGAATCCAAGTTCCGCAAGCGAGGCATCAAAGTTTGAGTTGCGAAACTCCCACTTACCTAACAGCCAATATTTTCCAGAAGAATTCCAATTCCGGAATCCAAGTTCCGCAAGCGGACTTGCAATTTTGCAAAAAATTGCTCTTGCGCAATTTAATTTTTACTTTAAATCTTTATTGAACTGTGATCGAGAAACAACCACAGTTTGGCCTAAAAGTATGCCTTCCAAAAAATAGCTGCAAGCCTCCACGTTGGAAGTAAGCAGCGTAAACTGACAAAGTACTGTATTAACTAAAATACTCGCACTGTTATCTAGTTTTAGCAGCGCTGGTTTTAGGGTGTGCAGATTGACCCACAACATCCCTCCACCCTTAGGGAAAGAAAAATTTAGTATCGTGAAGCGATATTAATTTTTTCTGTACATAATGATACAGGAGTGGTTAATATCTGCATAGAATATAGGTTATTCTTGTTTAATTTTATCTCTAATCTACTTATATTATGTGAGGTGGCCGTCATGTTGATTCGCTGATTTCAAGTATTTCGTTCAAGAGCACGACTTCCTTCTGGGAACACTTTTGGGATGAAACTTCGGTTCGGTGAGGAAAAGGTTTTCCTCGGGAAATTGTTCATAGAGGAATTGTAATTAAAATGAGTTGTGAAACATGGTAGAGGAGAATTGTTGCTGATAGCACGCAGGTTTTTGCTGATCGTACTCGGATTCAAAGCTTTAAAGGTGTGGTGTAAAATCTAGAAGAGTATTCCCAATGGCGGTGGCGAGATCTGTCTTCTTGAAGCGGATTCTTGAAGCCGGCTTCGAGAAGAACGCGTGGCGAGACTTACTTTCTTCTTTCATGATAAAATTCATATACGTGTGATTTCTAAATGTGTGTGAGTGAAATTTACTGAATTTCCGAATGTTCGCCAGAGTTGCCATAATTATATTGCATGATGATTAACAATTAAAAAAAAAGGAATTTCTATGTGTGTATTATTTCTTTTAAATTAAAATGAATCGCACAGTTGCAAAATACGACCGTATTCGTGGCCAAAATATGATAAGTAAACTAAATTTCTAAAAAAAACAATTTTTACAAAAAACTTCGGTCTGGCAATCACACAATTTCATGATGGCGGACACTTCGTTTGTTGGTCTTTTGTTCTTCAGTTTTATACTTGCTTGTTTTTATTTTATATCAACACTTTATGATTTTAAATATATTTATTTTATTTATTGTTTTTTAATCATATTTTTCAATTTTCACTTTATTTAACACTTTATTTTCACTTCCAAAGCGCAGTATAAAAATGTAAACAAATCTTCGGGAAACCTCGTCGGAACTCGTTCGGGCGACAATTGTTTAATTCTGTGCGTAAGAAGAACCGAGAATCCAACAGAATTTGGGCTTCAAAAAAACTCTCCACTTGAAGAATGTGTGGAGACTTTTCTCTCCTCACATCCCCTCTCTTTCCCACAAACTTTTGAAGAAAGAAGAAAGAAGCCTAAATCTCGCCAGGCGGAATGAGAACAATTTCAGGAGTTGTAAATTGGTTGCGATGTTGAAGGTTGCTCAGAAATTTTTTAGTTCTAAGTAACAAAGGAACATTTTACACCTCTGTTGTAGTGTAGCATTGCCGAATCGACTTTTTCCGGATTGAATTTTGGAATCTCACACAGCGTAAGTGTGAAATTAAAAAAAATTATTGGCGGGCGCACTAACCGCCTCCGTCCGCGGTCACATCCCTTTCGCAGAATGGAAATAGAAACTGCTTGATATCTTTTTTGATAGTTCTAGCGCTCATTTTTAAACATTCCGTTTAATCCGATTGAGTTTGGAATCTCACACGGCGTAAGTGTGAGAAACAAATCACACAGAATTAATTCGAGATGCTTATTATTTCGGGATGTAAGGTGGATAAGACATTGCCGTTTGATTTTCTTACCATTTGCAATACAATTTAAGGTTAGCTTCTGCCAGTATTCATGTTAACGTATCTTAAGGTGGCTTGTTCCAAACGTAGCTTAATAGAATTAAATAATATCAACTTAAGTATAATTAAGTATAATGTTAATACTCGCATATTTAATAACAAAGGCTATAAAATTGCGATTATTTAACTTTATGCTGCGGGGAACGCCTTCAGCTAATTAAAAACAGGTCTGTGTTTGGGTGTGTACGTGAGTCTCGCTATTTTGATTTGCATACGGTTCTTATCGTTGTAATTTAAAGTTTACTATAGTAGAATTAGTTATTTTTACTTACGTTAAGATTAGTTAAATGTAGCTTATATGATTATATACAATTTTATATTCTTAATTTCTGTACAACTTAAAGTCTTAAATATAAGATAACATATAAGTGTGACATTATCCCTTAGGGATTTTCGTTTCTATTGTTTGTTTCTTAATTGTCCTTTTTTGTAGTCGTACATAATTTAATTGTTTCGGTTGTTTTCTTTTATTGTTATTTTAATGCTTGCAAGAAATGCATCGCAATCATATTAATTGCAGAGTGCAATGCCCTGCAGCCGGTTTGAAAGAATTGCTTCTCATTGTTTTGCTGAGTTCGTATTTCTTTGATTTTCAAAAACCTGAGCTGTTGCTGTTTTGGAGCAATGAGGTAGTTCGTACTGTTGAGGTAGTTCGTACTACGCTCCCAAAGGGAATCTGATTTTCGAATCAAATTTTTTCAATCCTCTATTCTCCATGAGCCTCTTCTAAAGAGTCAAAACTTTCCCTGCTTTTTTGGTTTAAAACTGTCGAGAGCAAATTTCCCGAAACTCCCTTTTTTTCTATCAACTTTCTCAATCTAATATTTTCCTCTTCCACTTCCTTCACTAAAAGCGCCTCTAATTCTCTGTCCGTCAAATTTGTTGTCGTATCTGTCAAAAAGTTGTCGTATCTGTTTTTTAAGGCGTGAAATTCAGCTTTCCACCTTTCTAATTCCTTTAGCGCACTTTTATTTTTATTTGATATAAAATTCAGCATTTCTTCTAAAATTGCATCTGCCTTCTCTACCGTGGATAGATTACCTAGATCTTTAATCTTTTCCTTTATTAAAATTAAATTCTCCTTATTGTTTACAGTGGACGAAAGATTATCCCAAATTTTTTCAATAAACCTGTCTAACTGTCCAACCAAATCTTTATAATCCCTTCCTAAATCCCTTAATCGCGCCTCCAAATCGAGCGAAATATGCATAAAGTAACAAAAAACAACAAAGACAAAAGGACAACGCTTGCAATTTTGCCAACACTTTGGGTGTTTGGTTTGACGAGCAAATGAACAAAAACAATCAAAACCTCAGAAATGTTTTGCGTTGAAATTCAACCTCAAACGTAAGCGCCACTGCCACTCTCGAGTTTCGCGTCTCTTTTTAATTATAGTCACACTTAGCGTATTTTCTTTCAAAAATTTTCTTTTCCCGTAGCATTCGCAAAACTGCTAAATCTACTGTTTACAAATTATCAGAAAGTATTCTATTTTTCATTTGTTACACAGGATTACGTGTAAGGGAGTCTTGCCCAGGATTATTTATGTGTGTTATATATTAATATATATTCGCTACAATTTTATATTAACACAAACTCACCTGTGCGAACGATTTTCTTTTTGTAATAACCGGCTGCGCCAAATATGTTGGGGTTCTTCCTTGAAAATCCTGGTCGTGGGCTTCTCCGAAGTCTTTCCTTTCCAGCAGTCCGTTTCGAAATTAAACACTTTAGTTTTAATTCAATCACTTTATTAAAATCACACTTAGAATACATACAAATACACGGTCCAGAGCTACGCTTCACTAATGGCTTATCACTATTCACTACTGACTACCCATCTGCTACATTACAATCTTATTTATATGTGTGAACGCGGAAGCTTAAACATGAAAATAATAATACGTTGACCGTAGCGGAAAAGAGCCGCCTCACCAAATGAGCGCAAGAAAGTGGGTCACTAGTTCCACGGTCGGCGATATTTAATGGAAACGAAATCGCGTCCTCAGCGACCTGCGATCATTCGACGAATTGCTCTAGAAACGGCAATGCGGAATTAAACCAACAAGCACAACGTGCACAAAATGCTCAGTGCGATGTCATAATTTAAGTATCGCTTGAAAGTATGCCTAGCGGAACCAGTGACTCACAACAGTACCCTTTTTGATACGAATGTTGTAATTTGCGTTTAAGTAAGCAGTCCTTTGCTTACTGCAAATGCACGTAGCTAAAAGTTTGTGGTTAGTTTAGGTTAGTTGTGTTAGTAATTTTTTCCTTTTTTATTCTTGTCTTTTTTTTCTCTTTAACGTTTTAATATTTTATTTTTTTTCGTATCCTATTGTATTTTTTTTCTCCTCCTGTATTTTTGTTTTTTTTTAATTATTTCTTTTATTTTGTTGTAATATTAATTCTTATAACTTTTTTATGTTTTCTCGGTTTTTTTAATTTTTTTTTGCATATTTTTTTCAACGTTTAGGGTTACTTTGTAAGTAAGATTTTCGAATCGTTGGACATTGTTTTAGGTCATCTTGCCAATGTCATATATGTTGAAGTGGTTGCCTTCTTCTTGGACCAAATAACAAATAATATATATATATATATATATATATATATATATATATATATATATATATATATATATATATATATATATATATATATATATATATATATATATATAGAGGTATATACCTATATATATACCTATATATATACGGGTGCACTCCGTGGAAATTATGTGTTTTTTTATGGCAGAAAACCAAACTCGTGGAATGCTCCCTATCCATGCAAAACATTCGTTGGAAGGGAAAAGGCTAGTGGGAAGGGAAAAATGGGAGTAGTGTCGATTTACACCTCTCTTAAAAGCTTTCTTAAGAGAAAGAGTACTCCAGAAGTGTCACGGCAAACCAACAGCAGCCCATTTAGAGGTGAGAAAAACTATCGCGAGGATAGTAAACCTATATTATTGGCCAGGTATGACAAGAGATGAAAAAAATATGGGCAGCACTAAAAATCATGTCAGCGTTATAAAGCAAGTCAGCAGACTCCGGCTAGTCTAATGCTGTCCCAGATCGCCAACGTACCATGGAGCATCGTAAGTGCAGATTTTGTGGGACCACTTCCCCGCACGAAACATGAGAACACAACTATCTTTGTTTTCTTAGACAAATTTTCTAAGTGGCTTGAAGCCGTTCCACTTCGGAAAGCTACAAGTGGACATTTGGTCAAGTCATTCCTAGAACGCATACTTTGCCGATTTGGCACACCGAAAGTGCTAATTACAGGCAACGAAAAGAGCGAACAGGGTTTAAGATACTATGATCGCTCAGTATGTTAAAGCAAAACACAACGTGGGGCGAATACCTACCAGAACTAACCCTGGCCATGAATACGGCAAAATCCGAAGTCACAGTGTTCAGTGCCGCCTACCTAATACAAGGACAGAAACCGAGATTACCCGGAGCATTGCATGATGAGGAAGCAATTGGTTCCGGGAAAATAGGACAATCACCGTCTAACTGGGAGACACTTTTAAAGGAAACTTTTGAAATTGTACGCCGACAACTAAGTAAGGTAAGAAGAAGACGTCAAGTCGAAGCAAAAGGAGATTATCAACCATTGGAAAAGGTGTGTCGAATAAAATCACAAAAAAGTCATAGTGCAATAGAATTGGATTGTATCACAGTGATTTAAAGATAACAATATACATATATTTATATATAACACATATAAACACAAAAACAATAATTACATAATAGCTTAACCAAATAACGCAAATAGGCAATCAAACGGAATGCAGAGAACCAAGCTGCGCACAAAAATAACAAGCAGTCGAACAGACTTAGAAACTGTTCCCAAGAACAGTTCTCATCAGAAAGCACACGCATTTACGCTACTACTACAGACGATCGTTTAGAAACGCCCACACACCGACGCTCAGCGGAGAAATGGAAAGAAAGCAAAAGTGACGTGGTGTGCATGTTACATGCAGATGCAACTGAGCGTCAGAGCGGCTATATGCAAGTGATTCCAGCGAGGAGAGAAAGCAATCAAAGTGCGCTGAGCACTAATAACCTGTTTTGTGCCGAGAGTGCAGTAAGTACACAGATCAGCTCTCAGCTGATCTAGAGTGAACCACTGTTGCAGTTTATATACCGCAAAAACAATGTATACAAGAAGACGGCAGTGAAGTTCACTGACCGTAGAACTTCTTAACCTTGGGAAAGCGGCTATTTGGGAAAAATACTTTTTTTGCACGAAAACTGCTTAACGGAGTACGAAATACCGCACTCCGTTAAAATCGAACATTCTGGAAAAAGGACGCCAACAAGTATAAAACCAGACTGCAAAATAGAACTCGAGGTTGTTCAGTGCAGTCTACCTTTCGGTTCAGTTCTCCGTCTGATTCTCGTTTCATAAGTTCAACAAGTGCACACGGTGCAATTGCTCAGTCGGTTCAGTGAAAGCAGTGGTTCAGCCAGTTCAGTTGTGCTGTCAGTTTGGCAGTACTCGAGAAAATTAAAGAGTGAAGTAGTGAAAAGTGATCAAGCAGGCAACGCGCAGTACGAATTCACAGTCGTAGTGGCTCAAATGCCCTCCTGTTAGTACCCGTAAAGAGTTGAATTCACAGTCGCAGTGGCTCAAATGCCCTCCTGTTAAATTCGCAGTTGTAGTGGCTCAAATGCCCTCCTGCTAAAACTTCAGCATCGAACGTCGGCTCTGATGAAAACTTTGACGAGAGAAGTTTGCCGTTTCACACGTTCCTAGTTCCTCAGCAGGATAATAAAAACGACTGTGGGGTATTTGTATAGTGAGGTCATTGTGTGTGGTATATTTGTGTAGTTATGTATAGTGAGGTCAGCACTACATACGTATTCGGGACGCCACCAAACAACAACAACATGCAGCACATGCAGCACAGTCAACAACAACGAATAGTCTCGTGCCGGTTTATGTGCAACCTTACAATTACTTCACTGAAGGTGGTGACCTGAAGGACGGCTACGGCAGCAATGCCATACAGCAATGCCAGGCAGTGATACACGATGAAATCTACAACACCGCCAAACACACCTCCAACGATATATCTCCTGGAACAAATGTCTCAACAACGATGGGTCGGCTCGATGAGCCAGTTGCTGACCTTTCGCATTATTTAGAACCTGACCAGGAGAACACAGCACGAGAGGACACATAACAGTGTGACGACTGGTTATCGCTAGACGCCAGCAACACAGGTAGTACAGCCGAGTTCTGGCCAATTGCCGGTGGACCACCAGTGCAAACCTATCGCGAACGAACGCGACTGTACAATTGTTTAGAAACCCAAAGTTAGCTGAAAGTGTACCAACTAAGTTCTGCTGGTGAATTGAAAGGCAGCAAATATTCCTTCGTCAGGGCGAAGGTATTTAGAGTCCACTCAAGTCGCTTTTTCCGCAAATCGGTAATAAGAAAACTTTCTTGGTTTATAGATCTTCGCTCACAGGTGTCGCGCTAAATTTGAGTGAATACGAAAACGATCCTGAGGGACGGCAAATATTAATTTGACAGAGATTCTCTACGCTTGGTTGGGACAGCTGATTGTGCCCGGATACGGATATCAACATTTTGAGCAAGTCGGAAAGGACAAACATCACCGCTGGTAACTTCACGAACTTCACGAGCAGAGACCCTAAACAGTAGAATACGTGGTAAAAATTATGCAAAGACAGACAAACACGGAACGTAAAATGGTTAAGACTCCTTGGATATATACGCTTCTTAAGGATGAGTTTGTCCTATATGGCCAAGAATTTGGCATCGAAGAGACCGGTAGCGTGAAAGAACTACAAAGACGGTTTTCAACATTTATATAGAAATCTCAAGGTGAACCAGAATGGCAGAAAAGATTAGAGGAATTAGAGAGTGTGCACGGAACACCTCGAACCATATCTACACATAAGGAACTAACGCTACAAGTTCCCCCAGAGGAACAACTGGAATCCATGAAATCCATGGTATGGCGTCAAACATTCAGACCCAAAGAAAGTCGGAGAAATTAATACCAGTTTCGGAAACGACCCCTCAAGATACCGACCACAATCCGGTTAGTATAATTAATGCTGACGTTATTGATGAAGTACGCAAATGGTCTGTAAGGTTCAAGGGATACGAGACGTGTTTGGCTTTATTGAATGAATTGAAGATCTAACAAAGGTCTGCAGTCTAGACTAAATCCAGATAGTGCGAACAATGCCAGAACTACTGAAAGATAGGGAGCTCGCATGGCTCCGCAACAGCGGTTACCAGAACAAAACTCTCTTGGCGAGAGTTCCAAAAAACCTTCCTAAAGTTTTTCTTACCAACTAACTACTTTGAGAGATTGGAGGATCAGGTTCGCAGCCGACGGCAAAGTAATAATGAAAAGTTTAAGGACTATGTTTTAGAAATCAAAGATTTAATGCGACATACCATTTTATCCTTGAAACAGAAATTAGACCGTATATTGAGTAATAGTAGGCGAGAATATCAGCTCTACATTAAGACACCATGGAGAAGAACGCCACCGTATGGTCGGTTCCATCAGGGATAACGGGTATGATCCTCGAAGAGCATGCCGCCGATGCGGATGCGACTGCGGTGGGCCAGACATTAGAATTATAGAATGCTGTAGACGACGACAATCGGAAAATATTCGAGGATTCCGTCTAAACGGATGGGAGACAAACAAAACCCTCCATTAAGTCCCATGCGGTATGAAAAGAACCGCATATGCGCAACAGTAGTAGTGGATGAGGATGAAATCGTCGAAGTTACCATCGACACAGGCGCAACGCGGAGCTTCTTAAGTCGATGTTTAGCAGACCGCCTAAGATCTCCTAGTAATATCCGTCTGTCATGGACAAGAGTCACAATCACGGAGTCGCTAAATTCGATGGTTAGACTGAGAAGCTAAAAATTGAATTCCTCGTTCTCCCCGAAGGGACAGAGGATTTGCTGTTGGGAATTGACTTTCTGAAAGCAGCCGGGTCTAAACTTAGTGTAGGAGTTCAAGTCGTTACGTTGAATTAAAAAGTGGATCTACGGTGTCCATGGATCCGTGTCGCGGATCTACGGTCTCATGTTGTATACCTCGATGACACTATTGTCACAGGCACTACAAGGGAAGAACACCTGAAGAATATTGCTAACGCTTTTAGTCGCCTTCGTTCAGCCAACTTAAAAAGTAATGTGGAGAAATGTGAATTCTTCAAAAGGAAGACTAAGTACCTGCGTAACATCATCAGTGGAGAAGTCAAACATACAGATCCAGAGAAGGTCGCCGCGATAACGACACTGGAACGAACAAGAAACCTGAGTGATTTACGCCGTGTCTAGGAATTGCATCATGGTATAGGCGATTCGTTCCAGACTTCGCTTCTGTGGTACATCCGTTGACAATACTTCTCAAACAAGGGAAACATTGCAAGTAGTCCTCTGCGCAACAGGATGTTTTTGATAACCTCAAGAAAACACTAAAGCGCCCATACTCACATGTCCAGATTTTTTAAGTAAGTTTATACAATAGACAGATGCTGGCGACTATAGTCTAGGAGCGGTACTAACTCAGGAAATCGAAGGAATGGAGAAAGTCATCGCATACGCTAGCCGTCACCTAAACCAGGCAGAGAAAAATTATTCTACCACCGAAAAAGAATGTCTGGCAGTTATTTGGGGAATACGGAAAATGCGTCCCTATCTCGAATTATATAAGTTCATCGTCATTACAGACCACCTGTCCCTTAAGTGGTTAAATTCTATTAAAAATCCTTCGGCTCGAATAGCGAGATGGGCACTCGAATTGCAGCAGTACTAGTTTGATGTTCAGTATCGACGAGACAAACTGAACGTCATCGCAGAAGCACACTCACGAAAGCCGCTGGAAACCAAACAAAAAGCCACCATAACAATAATAGAGAAGAACCCAACGTGTCAATGGCTCGAACAAAAGAAACGCTAAACCAAAAGCAATCCAAAAGAATTCCCCAACTTAATGGAAAAGGATGGACAACTGTATCGCCCTTTTCCACAGCAAGCCGATGACGACGGGTGCACCCCGTGGAAATTATGTGTTTTTTTATGGCAGAAAACCAAACTCAGGGGATGCTCCCTATCAATGCAAAACATTCGTTGGTATAGAAGGGAAAAAGTTAGTGGGAAGGGAAAAATGGGAGTAGTGTCGATTTACACCTCTTTTAAAAGCGTTCTTAAGAGAAAGAGTACACCAGAAGTATCACGACAAACCAACAGCAGGCCATTTAGAGGTGAGAAAAACTATCGCGAGGATAGCAAACCTATATTACTGGCCAGGTATGACAAGAGACGAAAAAAATATGTGCAGCACTAAAAATCATGTCAGCGTTATAAAGCGAGTCAGCAGACTCCGGCTGGTCTAATGCTGTCCCAGATTCGCCATCGTAAGTGCAGATTTTGTGGGACCACTTTCCCGCACGAAACATGAGAACACAATTATCTTTGTTTTCTTAGACAAATTTTCTAAGTGGCTTGAAGCCGTTCCACTTCGGAAAGGTACAAGTGGACATTTGGTCAAGTTATTCCTAGAACGCATACTTTGCCGATTTGGCACACCGAAAGTGCTAATTACAGACAACGGAAACGGAAAGAGCGAACAGGATTTAAGATACTATGATCGCTCAGTATGTTAAAGCAAAACACAACGTGGGACGAATACCTACCAGAACTTACCCTGGCCATGAATACGGCAAAATCCGAAGTCACAGTATTCAGTGCCGCCTACCTAGTACAAGGACAGAAACTGAGATTACCCGGAGCATTGTATGATGAGAAAGCAATTGGTTCCGGGAAAATATGACAATCACCTTCTAACTGGGAGACACTTTTAAAGGAAACTTGAAATTGTACGCCGACAACTAAGTAAGGTAAGAAGAAGACGTCAAGTCGTAGCAAAAGGAGATGATCAACCATTGGAAAAGCTGTGTCGAATCCAGAAGTTGTCAGCGACAGCTGACAGCGGAGTTTCAAACTCAAGTTCATATTTCAGCGCAGTTCTGCACGAAGCTTTCACAGGCCGGCACGTCGGTTGAAAGGTACAGCCGTGTAATGAGATGGACTAAACCCGAAAAGATGCAGGAAAAAAATATTTTCTGGTACCCATTCTGGAGCACAACTACTGGTCATTGGCCATGGTACGCCTCTACAAAATCACGTCGGCATTAACCAAGGAATAGAATCTCTTATTAGATTCATTGCTCACTGGAACACGCCAATATATAGGGCATATTCTCAGCATCGAACGTCGGCTCTGATGAAAACTTTGACGAGAGAAGTTTGCCGTTTCACACGTTCCTAGTTCCTCAGCAGGATAATAAAAACGACTGTGGGGTATTTGTATAGTGAGGTCATTGTGTGTGGTATATTTGTGTAGTTATGTATAGTGAGGTCAGCACTACATACGTATTCGGGACGCCACCAAACAACAACAACATGCAGCACATGCAGCACAGTCAACAACAACGAATAGTCTCGTGCCGGTTTATGTGCAACCTTACAATTACTTCACTGAAGGTGGTGACCTGAAGGACGGCTACGGCAGCAATGCCAGGCAGTGATACACGATGAAATCTACAACACCGCCAAACACACCTCCAACGATATATCTCCTGGAACAAATGTCTCAACAACGATGGGTCGGCTCGATGAGCCAGTTGCTGACCTTTCGCATTATTTAGAACCTGACCAGGAGAACACAGCACGAGAGGACACATAACAGTGTGACGACTGGTTATCGCTAGACGCCAGCAACACAGGTAGTACAGCCGAGTTCTGGCCAATTGCCGGTGGACCACCAATGCAAACCTATCGCGAACGAACGCGACTGTACAATTGTTTAGAAACCCAAAGTTAGCTGAAAGTGTACCAACTAGCTCTGCTGGTGAATTGAAAGGCAGCAAATATTCCTTCGTCAGAGCGAAGGTATTTAGAGTCCACTCAAGTCGCTTTTTCCGCAAATCGGTAATAAGGAAACTTTCTTGGTTTATAGATCTTCGCTCACAGGTGTCGTGCTAAATTTGAGTGAATACGAAAACGATCCTGAGGGACGGCAAATATTAATTTGACAGAGATTCTCTACGCTTGGTTGGGACAGCTGATTGTGCCCGGATACGGATATCAACATTTTGAGCAAGTCGGAAAGGACAAACATCACCGCTGGTAACTTCACGAACTTCACGAGCAGAGACCCTAAACAGTAGAATACGTGGTAAAAATTATGCAAAGACAGACAAACACGGAACGTAAAATGGTAAAGACTTCTTGGATATATACGCTTCTTAAGGATGAGTTTGTCCTATATGGCCAAGAATTTGGCATCGAAGAGACCGGTAGCGTGAAAGAACTACAAAGACGGTTTTCAACATTTATATAGAAATCTCAAGGTGAACCAGAATGGCAGAAAAGATTAGAGGAATTAGAGAGTGTGCACGGAACACCTCGAACCATATCTACACATAAGGAACTAACGCTACAAGTTACCCCAGAGGAAAAACTGGAATCCATGAAATCCATGGTATGGCGTCAAACATTCAGACCCAAAGAAAGTCGGAGAAATTAATACCAGTTTCGGAAACGACCCCTCAAGATACCGACCACAATCCGGTAAGTATAATTTATGCTGACGTTATTGATGAAGTACGCAAATGGTCTGTAAGGTTCAAGGGATACGAGACGTGTTTGGCTTTATTGAATGAATTGAAGATCTATCAAAGGTCTGCAGTCTAGACTAAATCCAGATAGTGCGAACAATGCCAGAACTACTGAAAGATAGGGAGCTCGCATGGCTCCGCAACAGCGGTTACCAGAACAAAACTCTCTTGGCGAGAGTTCCAAAAAACCTTCCTAAAGTTTTTCTTACCAACTAACTACTTTGAGAGATTGGAGGATCAGGTTCGCAGCCGACGGCAAAGTAATAATGAAAAGTTTAAGGACTATGTTTTAGAAATCAAAGATTTAATGCGACATATCATTTTATCCTTGAAACAGAAATTAGACCGTATATTCAGTAATAGTAGGCGAGAATATCAGCTCTACATTAAGACACCATGGAGAATAACGCCACCGTATGGTCGGTTCCATCAGCGATAACGGGTATGATCCTCGAAGAGCATGCCGCCGATGCGGATGCGACTGCGGTGGGCCAGACATTAGAATTATAGAATGCTGTAGACGACGACAATCGGAAAATATTCGAGGAGTCCGTCTAAACGGATGGGAGACGGAGCCCCGAACAAACAAAACCCTCCATTAAGTCCCATGCGGTATGAAGAGAAATGCATATGCGCAACAGTAGTAGTGGATGAGGATGAAATCGTCGAAGTTACCATCGGCACAGGCGCAACGCGGAGCTTCTTAAGTCGATGTTTAGCAGACCGCCTAAGATCTCCTAGTAATATCCGTCTGTCATGGACAAGAGTCACAATCACAGAGTCGCTAAATTCGATGGTTAGACTGAGAAGCTAAAAATTGAATTCCTCGTTCTCCCCGAAGGGACAGAGGATTTGCTGTTGGGAATTGACTTTCTGAAAGCAGCCGGGTCTAAACTTAGTGTAGGAGGTCAAGTCGTTACGTTGAATTAAAAAGTGGATCTACGGTGTCCATGAATCCGTGTCGTGGATCTACGGTCTCATGTTGATGAGTTTTTAAAAACTATTTTTCAACGAGCCTTGGTCAAAGTGATTGGCACAGAAGTGGAAACTTATGCATTTGTATACCTCGATGACACTATTGTCACAGGCACTACAAGGGAAGAACACCTGAAGAATATTGCTAACGCTTTTAGTCGCCTTCGTTCAGCCAACTTAAAAAGTAATGCGGAGAAATGTGAATTCTTCAAAAGGAAGACTAAGTACCTGCGTAACATCATCAGTGGAGAAGTCAAACATACAGATCCAGAGAAGGTCGCCGCGATAACGACACTGGAACGAACAAGGAACCTGAGTGATTTACGCCGTGTCTAGGAATTGCATCATGGTATAGGCGATTCGTTCCAGACTTCGCTTCTGTGGTACATCCGTTGACAATACTTCTCAAACAAGGGAAACATTGCAAGTAGTCCTCTGCGCAACAGGATGTTTTTGATAACCTCAAGAAAACACTAAAGCGCCCATACTCACATGTCCAGATTTTTTAAGTAAGTTTATACAATAGACAGATGCTGGCGACTATAGTCTAGGAGCGGTACTAACTCAGGAAATCGAAGGAATGGAGAAAGTCATCGCATACGCTAGCCGTCACCTAAACCAGGCAGAGAAAAATTATTCTACCACCGAAAAAAAATGTCTGGCAGTTATTTGGGGAATACGGAAAATGCGTCCCTATCTCGAATTATATAAGTTCATCGTCATTACGGACCACCTGTCCCTTAAGTGGTTAAATTCTATTAAAAATCCTTCGGCTCGAATAGCGAGATGGGCACTCGAATTGCAGCAGTACTAGTTTGATGTTCAGTATCGACGAGACAAACTGAACGTCATCGCAGAAGCACACTCACGAAAGCCGCTGGAAACCAAACAAAAAGCCACCATAACAATAATAGAGAAGAACCCAACGTGTCAATGGCTCGAACAAAAGAAACGCTAAACCAAAAGCAATCCAAAAGAATTCCCCAACTTAATGGAAAAGGATGGACAACTGTATCGCCCTTTTCCACAGCAAGCCGATGACGACGGGTACACCCCGTGGAAATTATGTGTTTTTTTATGGCAGAAAACCAAACTCAGGGGATGCTCCCTATCCATGCAAAACATTCGTTGGTATAGAAGGGAAAAAGTTAGTGGGAAGGGAAAAATGGGAGTAGTGTCGATTTACACCTCTTTTAAAAGCGTTCTTAAGAGAAAGAGTACACCAGAAGTATCACGACAAACCAACAGCAGGCCATTTAGAGGTGAGAAAAACTATCGCGAGGATAGCAAACCTATATTACTGGCCAGGTATGACAAGAGACGAAAAAAATATGTGCAGCACTAAAAATCATGTCAGCGTTATAAAGCGAGTCAGCAGACTCCGGCTGGTCTAATGCTGTCCCAGATCGCCATCGTAAGTGCAGATTTTGTGGGACCACTTTCCCGCACGAAACATGAGAACACAACTATCTTTGTTTTCTTAGACAAATTTTCTAAGTGGCTTGAAGCCGTTCCACTTCGGAAAGGTACAAGTGGACATTTGGTCAAGTCATTCCTAGAACGCATACTTTGCCGATTTGGCACACCGAAAGTGCTAATTACAGACAACGGAAACGGAAAGAGCGAACAGGATTTAAGATACTATGATCGCTCAGTATGTTAAGGCAAAACACAACGTGGGACGAATACCTACCAGAATTTACCCTGGCCATGAATACGGCAAAATCCGAAGTCACAGAATTCAGAACTGCTACCCACCGCAGTGCAGTGTTCAGAGTGCTCGCGGGAAAAAACATAACAGATATAAACAAATATCTGCACAAATCACAAAAAAGGCACAGTGCAATAGAATTGGGTTGTATCACAGTGAATTAAAGATATATAACAATACAATATATACATATATTTATATATAACACATATAAACACAAAAACAATAATTACATAATAACGTAACCAAATAACGCAAATAGGCAATCAAACATCCATTATTTAGAACCTGACCAGGAGAACACAGCACGAGAGGACACATAACAGTGTGACGACTGGTTATCGCTAGACGCCAGCAACACAGGTAGTACAGCCGAGTTCTGGCCAATTGCCGGTGGACCACCAGTGCAAACCTATCGCGAACGAACGCGACTGTACAATTGTTTAGAAACCCAAAGTTAGCTGAAAGTGTACCAACTAAGTTCTGCTGGTGAATTGAAATGCAGCAAATATTCCTTCGTCAGGGCGAAGGTATTTAGAGTCCACTCAAGTCGCTTTTTCCGCAAATCGGTAATAAGAAAACTTTCTTGGTTTATAGATCTTCGCTCACAGGTGTCGCGCTAAATTTGAGTGAATACGAAAACGATCCTGAGGGACGGCAAATATTAATTTGACAGAGATTCTCTACGCTTGGTTGGGATAGCTGATTGTGCCCGGATACGGATATCAACATTTTGAGCAAGTCGGAAAGGACAAACATCACCGCTGGTAACTTCACGCACATCGATTCAAAAAACCCTGGTAAGGTGGCTAAAAGGAATGCGACACACATACTCGCAGTTCACACGTCACGATTTGAAACGTAAACTTAGAAAACGACCGCTGTTATATATTTGTAATACTAATTAAATGAGATCGTAACAATAAACAAGAAGGGTCTTCCAAATAAATATTCTTATAACGAATCTTGGCTAACCGGTGAGCCCCACCCCGGCCATGGATTTCAGATAAACCGTAAAGTCGTTACAATCGTTATAAAACTATATTTTTGAATTTTCATGCGAAACGTAATTCTTCATTGAATTTTTTTATGTCATAGTGTATATTTTTTATTTATGTACCCTTTTATAAAGTCTATGACATCTTTTATTATTATTATAGAATATTACATAGAATTTATTAGAACTAAATTATAATTATGGTAGTAATTAAAATAAATCACATTTAGTAATTAAATGTTAATTAAATGCCACATGTTAGTAATTGAAATAAATCATGCATTTTTAGTACGCACTTTATTATAATGCATATGGCTGACATTTTATGACCACATTAGGTGACTACTTCGACTGACACTATCGAAGTGGTATACGTGTTGACGCGACATTATGAATTGAAAACGATAGACCCGTTCCTTTTGAACGAAAACATCGTCAAATTATTACAACGTCGATCACCGCGCGACCGACTGAATACGACATTGTGATTTCGGCTTTATTCATCAATCTTCGAATAATTTTTGAAATGCAATTTTCGGTATGTTATTTAGCTCCTTCAACTAGTCTTTCTCTCTTCTATGGCAAAACGCATCGTCCATGTTTTTATACTCTACACCCGAAGGGAGTACGGTGTATTCACTTTGTTCTTCCGCTTGTAACGCAGAGAGGGAGAAGAGATAGATATAGAAAAGTATATATATTCTTGCCCAGCGTCACCTCCTGAATCGATTTAGCCCTGTCCGTCCGTCTGTCTGTCTGTCTCTTGTAATCACGATTACGGGAGAGATTAAATTTGGCACAAATATTCTTTGTTATGTAGGGCAGTTTGGAATTGGGAAATGAGCGAGATCGGTTAACAACCACGCCTACTTTACATACGGAATTTTAAGGCACTTCGTTTAAAAAATTCTATAATGTGAATATCTCATAAACTGTGCGAGATATTAAGGTGTAATTTAATGCCGGAACATATTGAATTGAAATTTTATTGAGCCTTTTTTCAACAACATTATAAGTTTACAAAAATTCAAATTACAATTGTGGATAAAAATTAAAGACTATAATGTATTATCTAAAAAACATATATGTACAGCAGTATCAAACTTATTAATAAGAAGAGAACATTGAAGAAAACAATAACATGAACATTAAACGCTCTTGCTCCCGGAGCTGACATGGATTGAGATATATAGATCACTTAAACTAGATTAGATCTTAATGCTAACTTAATGCTAACTTAGTGCTCTAAGAAAAGAAAAATAAAGAAAAAAAAAATAATAAAAAATTAATACAAAACCAAAAAAGAGATGCCGGAACATATAGCGCCTTTAGTAAAACTTTTCCGAAAAAGGGGGGTACCACGCCCACTCATAACAAAGTTGGCAATATCTCATGAACGGGATAAGATATTGGGATGTAATTTTATCATGATGTATCGGGAAGCATAAGCTTACAAAATATGGGCGTGGTCCGCCTACTCATAAAAAATTTTTCAATATCTCGTAAACGGTATAAGATATTTTATCACGAGGTATCTGCAGGTATTACTAATTTGTATATAGAAAATGGACGTGGACCGCCCACTTATACAAAAATTGTCAATATCGCAGGAACGGTTTAAAATATTAATTTTCGTGATTCTATCCACCAATATCTAGAGACATTACAAAAATATTTGCCCAGAATGGGCGCGGTCCGCCTACCTATACAAAAGTTGTTAAGTTGCGAAATTATAATTTCTTCAGTTACTCGGGTGTAGGGTATCTAGATTTCAGCCAGGCCGAAGACAACACTTTTACTTGTTTTCATCTTCGGGAATATTATGCCGGTGTTGTGTTTTGCCGGAAATTCACACTGAAATATAAGATTTTTTCGCCAGGTAAAAAGCCGCCGAGCACGTCAAAACACGTGCAACCTTTTGGACAGCCAACAACAATAAAGTAACCATCCAACATACTTAATTTTAAGATACGTATAGAACAGGTTTACCAGCAGAACAAAAAAAAATTTTAAAAAATTAAAATTGCGAAGTTCACGAATTCCGCGTATTGATCAAAATATGTATATGTATATACGAGTATTAGGTCACAAAAAATGGAAAGATAATGTTATCAAAGATAATATTCTAACAAGCTTTTATTTACAAGTTGATTGTTAATTAATAACATAATTATTTATTTCGTTACATTTTATAAGGAAAAGGACATTACTATTAAACAAATTACTGAAGGAAATTCCATGGAGAATGAAATACAAGGCTTAGTACAAAAGATTTCTGCTTACGAATTGGAAATAAAAAAGCTTAATGAAGAAACAAAATGCTTGAGTGCGACTGTAAATGATACAAAAGTTAAATATAAAAACCTCATATATTCCATTATAAAAGTTATAGTCCAGTCCACGGACTTTGCTTCGTTCAAACTTCTTAATGGTTCTGAGTTACAACAACACAACTTTTTTAAAATATATGAAGATCTGAAAAACATCTTGGATGAACTTAATATCGCATACAAAGTTTTCATTGCGAATAGAGACGATGTTGAAGCATTAATATCAAAGATCATATTGGCGGGGTACCAGTTTTCCAATTTAAAGTATAATTGTACAACAGTTTCGTGCAATGCGGCAAGTATCGATAAAGGAGAAGGTTAGTCATGTATTTATATAAAGTCAAACGTGTTTGATTTCATATAATTTATTTGCATATCAGCTCTAGATTATATTGTATTTAGATTGTATTTTGTATATTATATATATATATATATATATATATATATATATATATATATATATATATATATATATATATTTTTGCATATTATATTATATATATTATATATATATTATATATATATATATATATATATATATATATATATATATATATATATATATATATAAACAGTTAAACGAACAATTAATTGAATACATTCAATGGCTACTTTTGGAGATATAGTTATATATATATATATATATATATATATATATATATATATATATATATATATATATATATATATATATATATATATATATATATATATATATATATTATTTGTGTGGGAACTTTTACTTGTTGCCATTGAATGTATTTAATTAATTGTTCGTTTAACTGTTTTTATTTAATATTTAAGTATACGTTAACAAGTAAAAGTATTTTAATGAAAAATTAGATGTGCAAAGAAATGTTCACCGATGCTCGCGTTCACTCGTCTCACGTCTCGTCGTCCATGCGTCCACTACTCGATTCCGTCTTCTTTGTAGTTAAAGTCAAGGTTACCAACTACTTTTGGATTTAATCAATCCCACAATTCAGCCATCCCGCTGCGCATTCGTCCTCGAATTTGTCATCGGCTTCAAAATAATTAATCCACGGCTAAATGAATTCCGCGCAAATTGAAGTTCGCTTAGGGCCTTCACCTTCGCCAGAGTTTACAACGTCGTAAGAATCGTTCGGTTTTATCTTAACGATACGGTAAGGACCCAAATATTTTGGCTTTAATTTGAGCCCTCCGCCAAATTGTGTGCGTTTTATAGCAACTAATTCATCGAGATTGTATTTGTTAGCTTCTTCGCGTCTAAGATTGTAAGTCTTTTTGTTTTCATCTTGTATTTTCAAAATTTGCTGTTTTTCGTGTTGTCTCAACTCATCTCTTTGCTCTTTATATTGTAGTCGTATTTACTCTCCTATAAGATTTTTATGTTTGATTGTTCGCATTTTTACGCCTGTCAGCAACTCAAAAGATGTTATAATGATACTTCTACTGTATGTAGAGTTAATGATTTGTTGAACTCTATTAACGTATTTATACCATTTCGATGGATCGCCCTTACTCAGCTTTGTTAAAAGGCCAGCAATAATACCATTTAACCGCTCTACTTGTCCATTGACACGAGGTAGACCAGTGGTTATTTTCAAGTGTTGAATGTTTCCTTCTTCACAGTAGTGTCGAAATTCGTCAGATGTAAAGGCAGAATCACGATCAGAGATAATCTGAACTGGATTACCGAACGTTTTGCTTTGCAATTTTAAACGGTTTATTGTTTCTTGCTCTGATATGGTTTTTGTTGGATATAACCACACGAATTTGCTAAAGGAATCGATTACGGCGAATATGTGTTTATATAATTTATTCGTAGATTCAAGAGGGCCAAGAAAATCTATGTGGTACGTATGAAGCGGCATTGCCTCCTTATGTATCGGATGCAATTTTCCTTCTTGTTTGCCCAACTTTCGGTTTGAGACAATACTATACATGCAACACAGTTGGTAATATGCGTTCGTATTTTTTCTTCTAATTTTGGAACAAAAAATTCTCGCAAATCAATTCTTTTGTCTTCTTCACACCAAAATGACCTATTTCATGTGCACGTCTAATTACGTCTCGCTGCATTCACTTTAGTACTACAACTAACTCGATGTCGTCAACCAACTTGTGAAGAATACTACCTTTTTCGAAATGATCATTGTACGTCTGCTTTTCTTTTATAATTTCAATAATAGCTTTTAAATCTTCGTCTTGCTGTTGAGCATGACGTAAGGAAGTCAAGAAATATGCATCACCCACCATCATAATTGGAAAACGGATGAACTCATCGACATGCTTCATTCGGAGACCACTCCGATACTCCACTTCATAATCATATTCTTGAAGAAATAGTATCCAACGAGCTACCCTCGTACATAAATCTTTTTTTCCCAACGTTTTCTTGAAGGCGTTACAATCCGTAACGAGCTTAAAATGCAGCCCCAGTGAATGTACTCGAAACTTTTTCAAGGCTAATATTTCTCCCATATATAGTACTACATGAGTAAGAAGTTTCTAATATATATAAACTTGGTCGTTGTGATGTGACCGCGGACGGAGGCGGATGGTGTGCCCGCCAGTACTTGTTGTTAATCAGTGTTCACGCAAATAAAACCGAAAACAATAGTGCAAACAATTACCCACGTCGCGAAACACCTTTAACACAATAATAAACTTCACCAAACAACAGCTTTCCATAAACAAACAATAGTGCACTTATTAGCAACTCAACTTAACAACAAAATAAATAAAAATTCTATCAATTACAACAAATAATACACAATCAAACGGAACGCAGAGAACCATGCGAGGGGCTTTTTTATGCTCTCCGTAGTAAAGCTCAGCATTTCGTTTGCTTTCACTCCTCCTCCTTCTTCCTGGTCCCGTTAGGTGTGCATGCGGCTGTGAGTGCTGCGTGGGCTGAAGCGCGGCAAGATAAAGGCATAACACTTGCCTTGTCGCGTTTTGCTTTGCTTGCGTCGTTCCGTGGCTGCTTGTACGGCTGACCTTACACTTCGCTACAGTGGGCGGCGATGACAAAATTCCGCATAGACTAATGTACGTGGCTTGAGCGCGAATTTCTTCGCGGTCTATGCGCATATTTGTACTCACCAACCGCATATAGTGGCACTGGGTGAGACCCAGGTGTCTGAGGGTGCAGATCCACTGGACTTTCACATGCCGGGGTACCATCTACTGCCATTATTTTTACCTCACAGAGGCCTCGCCTTATACATTCGCAGTGATGTTGCGTACCAGTGTCAGCAACACCTTTGCACGTCGGATGCCGAATTTAGCTCCATGTGGGTTAAGTTCAAAATCCAGTCGCACATCCTGCACTTCTGCTTCATTTATAGAAGCCCGGGTCTAGGGAGGCTGCCAACTTTTAATAAACTGGACAGTCGCTCTGATTCGATCTCTAAAATTCTGGAATCGTATCCGAACAGTGAAATTGTTGTTGTTGGTGATTTCAATGTTCATAATTCCAATTGGCTACGTCATTCGAGTCACAGGACACCCGAGGGTTTGTATGTTGAGTTATTTGCTGAGTCTAATAATTTGACTCAATTAGTGAAGGAACCAACGCACTTTCCCTGCGTTGATGGGCAAAACCAAAATATTCTGGACCTTTTTCTAACTTCACATCACAGCAAGTATGATGTGAATGTTCTTGCACCTCTTGGTAATTCGGACCACGCTACAATTTCTGCTACCTTCCCATATTCTAGTCTTCAAAGTGTGGCTTTATGAGAAGGCTAATTGGGCGCTGAACTGTTTTTTCAGCCGTTTCAATTGGCAATTGTGTTTCAGAGATAGAAACATAAATGCTGCAGCAAAATTGGTAGAAAATATAATTTTATTTGGTATGAGGTCTTTCATACCCTATAAAAGAATTTCCATTAAACCAAAAGACCACTCCTGGTTTAATGCGACTTGCAGACAAGCAGTCAGGTCTAAAGAGGAAGCATTTAGGAATTGGCGTTTTAATAAAACTGCTGATACTAAACTGCTGCGCAATCAGGCCAGAAATAGGTGCAATGCCACTCTAAGGCGCGAAAAAGTTCTTTACGAGCAGCGCCTTAGACGCAGAGTTCTTGAATACCATAAGGGTAGCAAGAACTTTTGGTCGTTTGCGGGGAGGGTGAAAAATCAGACGAAATCGTCTATTCCAACTCTCCTTAAGGACGATCAGATCTTCACTCACTCGGTTGATAAGGCAAACTTATTAGCCAAAATGTTTGCTGAAAACTGCTCTCTTCCTGAGAGTAGTCAACCACTGCCCGCGGTCGATGATGTATCTCATGCTATGCCTCTGATGCATTTTCGAACGCGAGCTGTTAAAAGAGTGCTTGCAGACCTCAATGTCAATAAGTCCTCGGGACCGGATGGCATTTCAGCCCATGTGTTGAGAAAGTGCGCCTCAACACTGGCTCGCCCATTGCGCAATCTCTTTAATTTATCTTTTACTTCAGGAGTTTTTCCCGCTTCCTGGAAGATTGCCAATGTGCAGCCAGTTCCCAAAAAAGGTGAGGCTACGAATCCTTCAAATTACCGGCCCATAGCAATCTGCTCAGTGCTCTCTAAAGTCATGGAGAGCATTGTAAATTTTAACCTGATGAGGTATCTGGAGAGCAACGAGTTGATCAGCGATCGCCAGTACGGCTTCCGTGCTCACCGTTCCACCGGCGACCAGATGGCGTTTCTCACTGAACGGTGGAGCAGCTGTATTCACCGGTTCGGTGAGAGCAAGGTTGTTGCTCTGGATATCTCCAAGGCATTTGACCGGGTGTGGCATAAAGCACTCGTGTCTAAACTGGCTGCTTATGGTGTCGGTAATACTTTCACTCGATGGATATCGAGTTTCCTCAGCGGCCGTTCTATTCGGGTTGTGATAGACGGCTTTGCTTCCGAAGAGCATTAATGCTGGAGTTCCGCAGGGTTCGGTCCTGTCTCCGTCACTTTTTCTTATTTTCATCAATGACCTTCTGTCATTGACATCAAACCCCGTCTACTCGTTTGCTGATGACAGCAGCATTTGTCATTCATATTCATTTTCCAGGCGTCCTTCCATTTTGGAGATCACTGGAAGACGCAGAATTATGAATGACACACTCCAATCCGACCTCAATAAAATCCAGGAGTGGGGTCGATCGAATCGGGTCGATTTTAATGCGCGGAAGACCCAATGCTGTTTGTTAACCCACAAGCGTTTGGCGGGTGACAACTTCCCACTTCTAAATGTGGGTGGTGTGGATATTAATGAGTCGGAGGCTCTTGATGTTCTGGGCATGTCAATCCAATGTGATCTTCGCTGGAACGATCACATCTTTGACGTGTCGAAAGAAGCAGCCAAGTGCTTAGGCTTTCTTAAGCGGTGTAAGAAGTATTTCACTCTAACCGATCTTCGTTGTATCTACACCACTTATATCCGTCCGAAAATGGAGTACAATTCGCATATATGGTCGGGAGCTTCGCGGGCATATCTTCAGCTTCTCGACCGTGTCCGATGTCGTGCGTTAAAACTTATAGGAGACAGTAGGGTATCCAGCTCTATTGAAACCTTGGAGCGTCGTCGTGATGTAGGGTGTGTAGCACTATTTTACCGCTACTTTCACGGTAAATGTTCCTCTGAAGTAGCCAGCCTGATTCCTCCGGTTCAGGTATTTAGCAGAACTACTCGGCTTTCCAGAGCGGTGCACCCCTTTTATGTCGCGATACCGTTCCAACGAACCACGCATTACCGTGAGAGTTCGTTTTTCGGTCGCGTCGTTAGATTGTGGAATAATCTCCCTGCGAATGTCTTCCCGCCCACTTACAGCGTCGAAACATTTAAGCGAAGTGTAAACCGACACTACTCCCTCTTTCCCCCTTCCCACTAACCTGTCATCCCTTCGGAACCAACAAATGCTGTGCATGGATAGGGGGCATCCCCTGAGCTTGGTTTCATCTGTCACAAAAAAAAAAAAAAAAAAAAAAAAAACTTACTCATTACGGCTAATATTTCTAATTCGTAACTTGAGTATTTTCGTTCAGCATCGGAAGTCTTCTTACTCATGTAGTATATGGGATGTAACTGGTTATCGTCAGGAAATCTTTAAAAAAGTACTGCACCATAACTGTTAATGGAAGCGTCAGTATGAACTTCGGTTTCATATCGCTGATTAAAAATACCTAACACTGGTTTCTCGCTCAATGTTTTTTTAAGTGTATTGAATTCTGAAATTTGTTCTTCACCAATTTCGAACTTTTTTCCTTGTTTAGTCAAATTAGTCAATGGGTTTGCGATCACCGAAATCGAGGGTACATATTTTCTAAAGTACCCCCAAGACCTAAGAAACTCTGCAAATGTTTAATATTTTTCGGCAGTGGAAATTTAACTAAAGCATCGACTTTGGATGGTGAAGGGGAAATTTTCTGGCTTTCAATCACGTGCCCAAGATCCTACTTGCTTTCTCAAAAATTTAAATTTTTTTAAGTTTAACGTAAGTCCATAGTCTTTACATTGATTCAACACTATTTTTAAATTACACAAAGCATCATGTTCATTTTCGGCTGGTATAATTATATCGTGTATGTATGGCAGTGCAATTTCACGTCGAGTTAAATCACGAAATATTGCGTTAACGTGTCTTTGGAAGACACCGGGAGAATTGGATAAACCGAGCGGCACTTTACAGAATTGATACTGACCGCGATGAGTAAAAAATGAGGTATATTTTCGGCTAGATGTAGACACGGGTACATGGAAAACCCCATTTTTTAGGTCTATAGTGCTGAATATTTTTGCGTTTTGCAAACGATCTAATTGGTCTTCAATTAAAGGCAACGGAAAGCGATCTTTAATAATGACTTTGTTGATTTGTCTATAATCTATGCTTAATCGATGACCACCATCTCTTTTCTTAACGAGCACTACCGGACTACTAAATTCTGATTCCGAATTTTCGATTACACCGTCTTTTAGCCATTCTTCTATTTGATCTTCAACTATATATCTTTGTGTTAATGGAAGTCGACGCGGTATAAATATATGGGCGTTTCATCGCGTAACACAACTTTCATTTCGATGTTTGTTGATTTACATTTCTCCGGTTTATAATTATATACCATATCACACACTTGTTTTGCCACCGCACTAGCACTCTCATCAATGTTGATTTCATTTGTTGTTAGTTCTACTACATTCATCATAGGAAATGTCATTTCGTTTTCTTCGTTATTTTTCTTTATAAAAAGTCCATTACTGTTTATGTGTATTTCTGCTTGCGAACAAAACTCTTCTCCAATTACTACATCAATATCCATACAGTTAGCAGATACTACCAAAAAATTTACACGAAAAACTTGATCGTCAATGTTAATTAAAATATTGATTTTACCTATGGGGCTTATATAAAACAAATATTTGTTTGTTCTAAAACTGGTTTAGATAACGACCTGTAAACACTATCGGTTATTATATTAAACTTACTGCCCCGTGTCAAATAAAGCTGTATGCTTATTATTCTCAATAATAACAAGCTTGTTCATAATATTAGTTTTTGAACACAGGTAACGGGTATTGCTTTTCTCATTTTTATTTTCGGCTTTTGGGCAATTCTTTGAAATATGTCCAAATTGTTTGCACTGGAAACATTTTGTATTATACCTTTTGCTTTATCTTTGCACTCAATACTTTTGTGGCGCTTAACTCCACAATTGTAGCAAGTGGAATAGTCTCCCTGCGCATGTTTTCCCACCCACTTATAACGTCGATGCTTTTAAAAGAGGTGTAAATCGACACTACTCCCACTTTTCCCCTTCCCACTAACCTTTACCCTTCTAAACCAACGAATGCTTTGCATGGATAGGGGGCATCCCCTGAGCTTGGTTCTATCTGCCATAAAAAAAAAAAAAAAAAAAAAAAAAAAGTGATTTTGTCTTTTTCAATGTTTACTCTTTTCTTTTCGTCTACTTTTACCTCACTATTTTTCTTAGCGTTATTTCACATTGTTTCGTATATTTTTAATTTTTGCTTGAATTCTTTTAAATTTTGTGCACCATACAGAACTGCTTTGTTTATATTCAAATCGCGAATACCTTTAATGACGTACTGCATCAAAGCATTTTCTTCAATGTTGTCCCTCATTGCGATATCTTTCATGCACAAAAAATACTCTTGCACATTTTCTTCTGCCTTCATACCTTTTGAACACAGTTCTTTGTGAATTTTTGCACTGTTAACGATAGTTTTAAATTCGTTCGCCAATGCCGCATTTAATTTTTTTCAAGATGTTATTCCCCGTTCGCTTTGGATAAATTATTTGGCCACCCCTCTCAATGATTTCTTTGCGAAAATAAACTTTTGCAGTTCATCCAAACCCATCAAAATTGCTGTTTCTTCAAACTCTTTTAACCATACTTCGACGGAAATATTTTCGCTTCCATCAAAATCTCGTACGGAATCTTCTATATCACGAAAGTTGATTGAAAATCTCGACACTTGTGTAGGTTCTGCACATGTTTTTGTTGTTATTACGCCACCTTCACTTAATCTGTCATACTCTTAGTTTTGGTTTACATTTCTCCTTTTTATTTGCTCATTCGCAACATTTTGTTTTTTTACCTTGGAAATTCTAATTGGATATTACTCGCCACTCCTTCGTCGAAGCTATGTATAGTGTCGCCGTCAGCTACATTATAGCTTAAACCCAATATGTTACAAATTGAAATCAGATCAGTGGCTGTCAAATTGTTTTCAATATACACAAGTTTCTGTTTCCAGCGGTCGTCATGCTCGTCGAATTGAAATCCTGTAAATTCCCGTAAGCGTTGTCTATTTGATCTGTAGCCATCTGATTCGAATACCAAATTGTACATAGTTATGCACTCTTTTCGGCTGCTAAGCAGCTTCTTCTGCCCAAATTCAAATTTCTGTAAACTGGTCATTGTCGCGAATTTTCTAGATCGAATTTTTTGTTTCTTACGCGAATTGGCACTTGTATTTACCAATTATGTAACACACAACCATTGTTCGATTTTTTTTGTCGTGCACAAATTGAGTTTTTCACGTACTGACGTTAAAAATTATTCAGATGAGCCCCCAAATATGTGGGATCTTTTACTTGTTGCCATTGAATGTATTCAATTAATTGTTCGTTTAACTGTTTTTATTTAATATTTAAGTATACGTTAACAAGTAAAAGTATTTTAATGAAAAAGTGGATGTGCAAAAAAAAGTTTATTGATGCTGTGACGACCAAAATTCGGCGAGAGCAAATTTTGTCCACACAACACAAAACTAAGAACACAAACACAACACAACAACATACTGAATTTGATATTTTATTTTATATTTTTAATTTCTTTATATGAATTAATATATTATTAATGAATTACAATTAAAATTAATTTACATTTGTCAACATGTTATTTGAATAGTTAGTAAATAGTTCGTAAACACCTTGTATTAGAATAAGAGTAGCTAGATTAAGAGAAAAGAGAGGGAGACAATATGGCTCTTGTTGTGAAGAAGATGTGGAGAAGATAAGAGCAGGCGAGCGAGCAAACAACGCTGGGCAGCGCGAGGAGTCGAGCAAATGGTATCGAAAAGAAGAGTGGCAAGCAAGCAAGCAGCGACGAACAGAGAACATACAAGCAAGCAGTGGTTGAAAAATAAACGCGGGAGAGCAACAAGTCAGTTGGTAGAGGACAGGCAAGCTGGACGGTCGGATAATTGGATTGCTCGGTAGTAGGACATAGGGTTTAGCAGATAGTGGAAAAGCAGACGGACAAAGACAATTAGGAGATTCTAGTAGGATTACAAGGCTACATAGGATCCCCGGTCTGCGAAAATATCTCTTTCATTGCGTTTCGTAATCTCGACGATCGAACGCAGTGTAAGATATATTTAAGTAAACCGTACTCGGTGAGTGCAATCTTGACGATCACTCACTGCTGGGATAAACGGGCAGACGGACAAAGACAATTAGGAGATTCTAGTAGGATTACAAGGCTACATAGGATCCCTGGTCTGCGAAAATATCTCTTTCATTGCGTTTCGTAATCTCGACGATCGAACGCAGTGTAAGATATATTTAAGTAAACCGTACTCGGTGAGTGCAATCTTGACGATCACTCACTGCTGGGATAAACGGGCAGACGGACAAAGACAATTAGGAGATTCTAGTAGGATTACAAGGCTACATAGGATCCCTGGTCTGCGAAAATATCTCCTTCATTGCGTATCGTAATCTCGACGATCGAACGCAGTGTAAGGTATATTTAAGTAAGCCGTACTCGGTGAGTGCAATCTTGACGATCACTCACTGCTGGGATAAACGAGCAAACGGAAAATGACAAGTAGGGTAATTGACTATAGTTAATCATCTTGTCGAGAAATTTAAGGAACGTAGGTCATATAGGGCTACATAAGTTACCCGTTATCTGATTGCTTCTCGCGGGGGGCACTTATTTAACGCACCCCTGTAAATTTAATATATTTTGATTAAGTCAGCCACACGGCGCAGTCATTTAAATCATCTTGCCCAGTTGGAGTGACCACCAAACCTTCACCACATCTTCTACGGGGCCTTTTGGACCCCGAGATACACACAGCTCGAGAAATCTGATACCCAAAAATAAAATAATAACATCAAGTCTAGAGGGCCACTTGCGTTTTATAAATTTCTGTGACTGGACACTGGCCGGCGAGCCACGCCCTGGCTATAGACCACAGGACTAGGGAAAGATCCCGTTACAGTGGCGCCCGAGCAGGGACCCTCTAGAAATAATATTAAATCGTGATTTCTCAGCCTAGTAAGTTACCGAATACTTTGAATCAAAATGGTG
This sequence comes from Sicus ferrugineus, assembly GCA_922984085.1. Taxonomy (NCBI): domain Eukaryota; kingdom Metazoa; phylum Arthropoda; class Insecta; order Diptera; family Conopidae; genus Sicus; species Sicus ferrugineus. Next base: position 20,010,103 of record OV277350.1, read on the forward strand.
AGAACAGGGTGGATTCACGAACTTCGTCGAGAAGAGCTTCTCACCTACGCGAAAGAATTTCAGCTAGAAACCAGCGGTACAGTAGATGAACTTCGAAGAAATTTCGCTGCATTTGCAAGAGACGAAAACTTAGACAAGAATATTGTAAGTCGTCTAAACGAGCTAGAGGCGGAACACCGCCGCAGCATATCACCAGGAGCAGGGCTTGACACATTACCAGTTCAAGTTAAGCCCAAGTCAAGTAAACCCGTCAAGGAGAACATAAATATCACCCTGGAAGGGCCTGACGGGCAAACCACTGCATCGTCATTAGCCGGACAACCAAGCTCACCAAATTCTAACATGGATAGAGCAAATGATATAGGAAGAAATTACTCCTATCAGCCCCAAGTCAACCAGTTTCTACCTAGCCCGTATATTATTGATCGCATAAGAAAGTGGAATATAACCTATAGCGGAAAAGAGGATGCGATAGCATTCATTGAACGAGTGGAGGAGCTTACGCAGTTATACAGTATTGACCCAGACTCGCTGCCAAGAACAATGCCGCAGCTCCTAACTGATCAGGCGCTACAGTGGTTTAGAAATAACAATCGAAGGTGGACCTCTTGGAATACATTCAAACAAGATCTCCTCGAATTTTTCCTACCATCTCGCTATTTTGAATGTCTCGAAGACGAAATACGGCAGAGAACTCAAAGACTAAACGAGAAATTCAAAGATTATGTTTTGTCACTCCAAAATCTCATGCGCCACACAAATCTGTCAGATCCGGAGCGGTTAAATCGAATATACAAGAATAGTAGAAGGGAGATTCAACTTTACATCAAGCGTCAGGAATTCACCACATTAAACGAATTAATCGGTTTAGCAGGTGACTGGGAGAATTTACGGATAGACACGCATCCACCACAACATGCCCATGGCTCAAAACACTCTCAAATTCGCCAAGTAACATCAGACACTCATCGCCAAGTGGTGGACAAGCAAGATCAATTCATCACGAATGCACGCTCTGCATGTAGAAGATGTAGTCAGCAAGGTCATTACGCAGGAAGCTGCCGAAATACTCAAGTTCTTTTTTGTTGGCAGTGCGGCCGGAAAAACATACGCACTAATGCATGCTGTGGAGAGCAGGGAAACGCGAGTCGCTGGCCGTCAGTTCGAGGAGCCGGTCAGCAGGACATTCCAAAGCCTCGAAACCATTAGAACAACTACGAATGGAGGGCCAACGCATTATTGCTACCATATCATTGGGAAATACGGCAATAGAGGCAACAATCGATACTGGCGCGACCCGTAGCTTCATGAGCAAATGTTTGGCTGAAAAACTCCGTGGTGTAGGCAAAGTCGAGCCTACCACGATGCAAGTATCTATGGCGAACGGTCACGCTCAAGAAGTGTGTCAAACATTTACAACTAAGGCAACACTAGGAAACCGAAGCGTTAATATCACATTTCTAATAATACCCGAAGTAGTGGATAATGTTATTCTCGGCTTCGACTTTTTGACAGGCATTGAAACCGAAATTAGATGCGGGAATCTCACAGTTAAATTAAACAGACGAAATACAAACCAAAGTTACGCAAAAGTCTCCTGCAATAGTTCGAAGGGAGTCGTCCTTACAGAAGAGGAGCACATACAACGATTCTTGCAAGACGAGCTCAGTCAATTCGCAAACATTAAAGGGATAACAGATTTAGCAGCGCATCGAATAATAATGAAGGACGATCAACCCATAAAGCAACGCTATTTTCCGCGTAATCCGGCAATGCAAAAAATTATCGATCAAGAGATCGAGGAACTATTGGAAAAGAGGTGTATTGAACCATCACAAAGTCCATACAGCGCGCCTATTGTATTAGTGAGGAAGAAGGATGGACGATGGCGCCTATGTGTGGATTATCGCCAATTAAATGCAAAATCAGTACCCGACGCATACCCACTTCCCCGAATGAATCACATTTTGGAACGTTTGAAAAATGCTAATTACATCAGTAGTATCGATCTGAAAAACGGCTATTGGCAGATCCCTTTAGAGGAATCCAGTAAACCATATACGGCATTTACGGTTCCAGGGCGCGGACTGTTTCAATGGCGAGTCATGCCCTTCGGACTTCATTCCGCCCCCGCAACGTTTCAGAGAGCCCTCGACCGTGTGATTGGTGCTGACCTCGAACCATTTGCATTTGCATATTTGGACGACATCGTCGTTACTGGCAGTACGTTGGAGGATCATATGCAAAACCTTAAAGAAGTTTTCAAACGTTTACGTCAAGCCAAGCTGCGTATAAATAAAGATAAATGCAAATTCTTCAGGAAGGAAATAAAATACCTAGGACACATGGTGAGCGAGAAAGGAATACACACGGATCCGGAAAAGATAGCAGCTATCAGGGAATTAAAACCACCACAAAATGTGCGCCAACTTCGTCAGTATCTCGGTATTGCGTCCTGGTATAGACGATTTGTACCAGAATTCGCCAGAATTACATATCCTTTAACGTCGCTATTAAAAAAGGGGAAACATTTCAAATGGTGTCAGGAGCAACAAGAAGCCTTTGAAGCTCTAAAACGAAGGCTGACGGAGGCACCTATTCTAGCATGCCCCGATTTCAACCAACGATTCATTCTGCAAACAGATGCCTGCGACTATGGGCTCGGAGCTGTACTAACTCAGACATTAGAAGGAAAAGAAAGAGTAATAGCTTACGCTAGCCGTCACCTTAACAATGCCGAAAAGAACTATTCCTCCACAGAGAAGGAGTGCCTAGCCATTGTATGGGCAGTGAGGAAAATGCGACCGTATCTCGAAGGTTACGAGTTCACCATAGTCACTGACCATATGTCTTTAAAATGGCTTAATTCAATCGAAAGTCCCTCAGGTCGGATAGCCAGATGGGCTCTCGAGCTACAGCAATTTACTTATGACATAAAGTACAGAAGGGGTAAGCAAAATATTGTTGCAGATGCGTTGTCCCGACAACCCATAGAAACACTCAGTTGTATACAAGTGGGAGCCAACAAAGAAAAGTCGTGGTATGCTAACAAGTACAAAGAAGTAGAAAATAATCCGGAGAAATTCCCCGACTACGTCATCGAAAATAAAAACCTCTATCGCCATCAGTTAGGTGGGAACACAGATTGCTTCCCATGGAAAATGTGTGTGCCCGACCACTTAAGAGAGCGGATCATCAAGGAAAACCATGACGCCCCGAGTGCCGGCCATCTGGGCGTACACAAAACCCGCAGTCGATTAGCGAAGAGATACTACTGGCCAGGTATGCTTAGACAAGCCGGCTACTACGTACGATCTTGTAAAAGTTGCCAGAAATTCAAACCTTCACAACAACGAACAGCAGGCGAGATGCTTACAACATTTGCAGAAGAACCATGGGCAATCGTTAGCGCCGACTTTGTGGGACCTCTTCCTCGGTCCACTCACGGTAATAACACGTTAATGGTCTTTACAGACAAGTTTTCTAAGTGGACGGAGTTAGTACCGTGTCGGAAAGCTACTAGTACAAATCTGATTAAAGCATTTAGAGAACGGATCTTAGCACGGTTCGGTGTACCTAAACTGTTCATATCAGATAACGGCACCCAGTTTACCAGTAAGGCCTTCAAGGACTTCCTTAATGAAATGGGAGTAAGTCATCAGTATACGGCCCCTTACACGCCACAAGAAAACCCCACCGAACGTACCAACCGGACGATAAAAACCATGATCGCGCAATTTTCAGAGAACAAGCAAACTACCTGGGATGAACTTTTACCCGAACTCACTTTAGCCATTAATACAGGTGTGTCGGAATCAACAGGGTTCAGTCCAGCATATATTGTACAAGGAAGGGAGCCACGTTTACCTAACACTATTTACGACAAGCTCACACTTGGCACCGGAACGGAACGTTTTACAATAAAGAATCATGCCGATCGACTCAAAATGGTATTTCAAATTGCCAGAGAAAACATGAGGTTAGCGTCAGAAAAACAGGCCAAATACTATAATCTCCGCCGCCGACCATGGAAGCCCCAAATTGGACAATTAGTTATGGTCAAACTACACCACCTCTCGAAAGCATCAGATAACTTCGCGGCCAAACTCGCACCACGATATGGAGGCCCTTTTAAAGTTGAAAAATATGTGTCTCCAGTAATTGTACGTATCAAGCCAATCAACGGGAGAACTTCTAAAACCGCCCATATTAGCGACCTCAAAAACTTTTACTCAGCTGCATTTACAGAACAAGAAAGTAGGGAGCAGCATAATTATACAGTGAATCAGAGTTTGCTCCCCAATAAGCTATCCCAAGTACATAGTGCTAGCAAAGTATTGATCAACTCAATAAAAATTGGCAACCCGTAGTCAATCCTCAACTCAATTAAACTAATTCGCGATAGATTACAGTCATTAGTGAACCTTCAACGCAGACACTAGACATGGATGACCGCAGAGGTGAAAAGAAATTTAAGAGGAGTGCAGAAAGATTTAGAGAGAGAATGATGGAAGAGGAAGAACGTATTCCAAGGACACAGATGTTAGGAGAAGAATGGCAGTCCAAAAGAGTACCGGGACAAAGAGGCGAACGTATCATTCTCAGTCGTGTAACACCTTTGGAGCCCCCACTGGAAAGGAAGGAGACTGAGCAAATAGTTACAAGGGAGGAGTGCTCGTCATCATCCGATGATGTCATATTTGTGGAACTACATGAGCAAGAGGACGAGGTGGTAACACAACCAGAAGAGAGCGTGGCAGACGAAAAGGGAAATGAGGCTGAAGAAAATTTAGAAACCCAATTGCAAAACGAGACAAATGCGGACAGCGATGCAACTGAACCAAATGACCAGGCTTTCGGCGTGAATAATGAAGATGAGGGACCTTCCCATCAAGAGGACGCCGAACCCGAACCTCAAAATGCGAGTGACCCTGAAGAGGAGGAATCAGAAAACCAGCCGGATCGAGAGTGGGTGACTACGACATTCGAAGAGGAAGTGGTGCGTATACCTGGCTATATACAACATGTAACGACTTTCCAAGTGATCCAAACAATGCCGGACCAAGAAGTTGGGAGTAGCGCTACTAGATGGCCAAAGAACTTACCATTACCAATTACTGGGACTGATAATATACCAGCCACAAGAGACCAGCCACCATTTGTCACTGATGGAACGCCATCCGGCAGTGGTGTCATACAGGTTCCTGCATGCGACGAATTGGACAGAGCGGACCACAATAATGATATACAGCTTGAACCGCTAGATATTGGCATATCTGGCTACATCGACAATTTGGTGTCACAAACTACGGAGATGGAAGATGCAATCTCAATAGACAACAACATCATCGAAGAATTGGAGCGTTACTTGCGGGACAACAATGAGGGATTTCTACCAGATGACCCACAACAAGGAACCGAAGGGAAGAACATAGATATCGGTGATGGCGTGAGCCATGAATCATCGACACTGAATGAGGTCATCGCCCAACTAAAACTAAAATGGCGGCCTGGACGTTTGTTGAATGCTCGTCGAGAGGTTGATGGGCAGACGGTCCAAATCCGAATTTCACGAAGGGGCAAGGTATCTACTCGTTTTTCACCCAACCCAAAGTAGGGGGGGAGTGTGACGACCAAAATTCGGCGAGAGCAAATTTTGTCCACACAACACAAAACTAAGAACACAAACACAACACAACAACATACTGAATTTGATATTTTATTTTATATTTTTAATTTCTTTATATGAATTAATATATTATTAATGAATTACAATTAAAATTAATTTACATTTGTCAACATGTTATTTGAATAGTTAGTAAATAGTTCGTAAACACCTTGTATTAGAATAAGAGTAGCTAGATTAAGAGAAAAGAGAGGGAGACAATATGGCTCTTGTTGTGAAGAAGATGTGGAGAAGATAAGAGCAGGCGAGCGAGCAAACAACGCTGGGCAGCGCGAGGAGTCGAGCAAATGGTATCGAAAAGAAGAGTGGCAAGCAAGCAAGCAGCGACGAACAGAGAACATACAAGCAAGCAGTGGTTGAAAAATAAACGCGGGAGAGCAACAAGTCAGTTGGTAGAGGACAGGCAAGCTGGACGGTCGGATAATTGGATTGCTCGGTAGTAGGACATAGGGTTTAGCAGATAGTGGAAAAGCAGACGGACAAAGACAATTAGGAGATTCTAGTAGGATTACAAGGCTACATAGGATCCCCGGTCTGCGAAAATATCTCTTTCATTGCGTTTCGTAATCTCGACGATCGAACGCAGTGTAAGATATATTTAAGTAAACCGTACTCGGTGAGTGCAATCTTGACGATCACTCACTGCTGGGATAAACGGGCAGACGGACAAAGACAATTAGGAGATTCTAGTAGGATTACAAGGCTACATAGGATCCCTGGTCTGCGAAAATATCTCTTTCATTGCGTTTCGTAATCTCGACGATCGAACGCAGTGTAAGATATATTTAAGTAAACCGTACTCGGTGAGTGCAATCTTGACGATCACTCACTGCTGGGATAAACGGGCAGACGGACAAAGACAATTAGGAGATTCTAGTAGGATTACAAGGCTACATAGGATCCCTGGTCTGCGAAAATATCTCCTTCATTGCGTATCGTAATCTCGACGATCGAACGCAGTGTAAGGTATATTTAAGTAAGCCGTACTCGGTGAGTGCAATCTTGACGATCACTCACTGCTGGGATAAACGAGCAAACGGAAAATGACAAGTAGGGTAATTGACTATAGTTAATCATCTTGTCGAGAAATTTAAGGAACGTAGGTCATATAGGGCTACATAAGTTACCCGTTATCTGATTGCTTCTCGCGGGGGGCACTTATTTAACGCACCCCTGTAAATTTAATATATTTTGATTAAGTCAGCCACACGGCGCAGTCATTTAAATCATCTTGCCCAGTTGGAGTGACCACCAAACCTTCACCACATCTTCTACGGGGCCTTTTGGACCCCGAGATACACACAGCTCGAGAAATCTGATACCCAAAAATAAAATAATAACATCAAGTCTAGAGGGCCACTTGCGTTTTATAAATTTCTGTGATCGGACACTGGCCGGCGAGCCACGCCCTGGCTATAGACCACAGGACTAGGGAAAGATCCCGTTACAATGCTCGCGTTCACTCGTCTCGTCGTCCATGCGTGTCCATCTCTTTTTCTCGATTGGCTACTGTTGGAATGGGTGACAGAGGGTACGGTAGTATCCTCTAGTAGAGCCTCCGTGGTGGAATGCCAACTTGGGACATCTTAGAAGGGAGACACGAAAGCTCTTCAACATAGCTAAATATTACCGAATAGATGAAGACTAAAGTAACTATAAAGCCAACTTCAAAGCATACAAAAAGGGAATGAAGATGGCAAAGCGTGATTCATGGAAAGCGTACTGTGAATCCCTTATGGAGATCGGCGAAGCCGCCAGACTGAGAAACATTCTCTCTAAAAATCCAGGGTTCATTAAAAAGTCTGACGACTCCTGGACCAAATCCAGTAAAGAATCTCTGAGTATAATTTTCCTACTCATTTTGCGGGGAGTAGGGACTTAAAAGACCGGGTAGAGAAGTTTGCCGATTATACTATGGAAAACGGTCAACTGTATCGACATATCCCAGGGCAGGTAAACGACGAGGATTGTGCCGCATAGAAGCTCTGTGTTCCGAGGTATCTTCGTGCCCGAGTTCTTAAGGAAAACCACGATGACCCCAGCGCTGGACATCCAGGCATTAGAAAAACCGTCACCAGGATAGCCAACAGGTACTACTGGCCAGGCATGTTCAGGGATATAAGGAAACACGTGCGCTGCTGTGAATCATGTCAGCGATATAAACCTTTGCAGAGCAAAGCCGCCGGAAAAATGCTGACACAGTTACCAGAGGAGCCTTGGCCAGTCGTCTGTGCCGACTTCGTTGGACCATTACCCCGAAGCAAGCACGGCAACACGATGATTCTAGTTTTCTTTGACAAATTCTCCAAGTGGACCGAAATCGTACCACTGAGACAAGCAATCGCAGACAGTGTGAAGAAGGCGTTTCGAGAAAGGATTCTAGCGAGGTATGGAGTTCCAAAAGTTCTCGTCACGGACAACGGAGTTCAATTCAACAGTAGGACACTGCAGCGATTTCTTCAAGATTTAGGAATCCGACAACAGTTTACAGCACCTTATACCCCCCAGGAGAACCCAACAGAAAGAGCCAACCGAAACGTGAAAAGAATTCTTGCACAAGTGGCCGATAATAGGCAAACCCAATGGGATGAGTTGATCCCAGAAATTTCTTTGGCAATCAACAGCATGGCATCGGAGACGACAGGTTTCAGCCCCGCTTTCCTCACACAGGGACGAGAACTGCGGCTTCCAGGATCGCTTTTCGATGAGGTTACCATAGGCACCGGGTCAGCACCACAGAGTCCCGAACACAAGGGTAACCGGCTGCAGGAGATATTCAACATCGTGAGGAGGAACATCGAACGAGCATCCAAGGACCAAGCCCGACACTATAACCTTCGGCGAAGACAATGGAACCCGGCAATAGGAACGTGGGTATTATTGAGAAGTCATCGCCTCTCGAAAGCCGTGGATAAGTTTACCGCCAAGCTGGCTCCAAAATACGACGGGCCATATCAGATCCAGAGATATATATCACCGGTTATCGTCGAGCTCAACTCCCAGGGAAATACGAAAACTCGCACGGATCACATTGGGGAGCTCAAAGAATATCACCATTCGACCGAAGTACAGAATTGACAGACACGACGGACGCATAAAGTAGCTAGTATGTGTCGTGACAGTCGTAGCTCGTGTTGTCCAATATATGATGGTGTCGACATCACTAATTACCCTCCATCCCCAGATTTAACCACATTCAACAAACCCACCGTGAACGATGGCAGTCAACATGGCAAAATATTTTGACCGGATGGATGCTGAGCTCGCCGCCGATGGACCCAACCAGTCCAGTCGGGCAGGTGTTGACCTATTCGGTCGAGTTTCGACGGACGCTCAACAAGAAGAGTCGGTGTTACCCTCGTCCAATAGGGGGTCCGGTGGCATCGACGAGGAGGGGCCTCTCGTCCAGTATCCACGTGGACGAGGTGGCATAAATGTCTACGCGGAAGACTTCCGACGTCTGGCACCCGGAAGATTTTTGAACGACACCCTGGTGGAGATCTGTCTAAAATTCATTATACATGAGAAGCTGGCTGAAACCCCGAGGCAGACGGTTTATGTCTTTAACACCCATTTTTACGGGAAGATCAGCACCCGAGTCGGCACCCCAAGGGAACGGCATGCGACAGTGAAACGCTGGACTCGAGGCGTTGATATGTTCACGAAGGACCACATCCTGATCCCGGTGAATCAGGACCAACACTGGTTTTTTTTTTTTATGACAGATGAAACCAAGCTCAGGGGATGCCCCCTATCCATGCACAGCATTTGTTGGTTCCGAAGGGATGACAGGTTAGTGGGAAGGGGGAAAGAGGGAGTAGTGTCGGTTTACACTTCGCTTAAATGTTTCGACGCTGTAAGTGGGCGGGAAGACATTCGCAGGGAGATTATTCCACAATCTAACGACGCGACCGAAAAACGAACTCTCACGGTAATGCGTGGTTCGTTGGAACGGTATCGCGACATAAAAGGGGTGCACCGCTCTGGAAAGCCGAGTAGTTCTGCTAAATACCTGAACCGGAGGAATCAGGCTGGCTACTTCAGAGGAACATTTACCGTGAAAGTAGCGGTAAAATAGTGCTACACACCCTACATCACGACGACGCTCCAAGGTTTCAATAGAGCTGGATACCCTACTGTCCCCTATAAGTTTTAACGCACGACATTGGACTCGGTCTAGGAGCTGAAGATATGCCCGCGAAGCTCCCGACCATATATGCGAATTGTACTCCATTTTCGGACGGATATAAGTGGTGTAGATACAACGAAGATCGGTTGGAGTGAAGTACTTCTTACACCGCTTAAGAAAGCCTAAGCACTTGGCTGCTTCTTTCGACACGTCAAAGATGTGATCGTTCCAGCGAAGATCGCATTGGATTGACATGCCCAGAACATCAAGAGCCTCCGACTCATTAATATCCACACCACCCATATTTAAAGGTGGAAAGTTGTCGCCCGCCAGACGCTTGTGGGTCAACAAACAGCATTGGGTCTTCCGCGCATTAAAATCGACCCGATTCGCTTGACCCCACTCCTGGATTTTGTTGAGGTCAGATTGGAGTGTGTCATTCATAATTCTGCGCCTTCTGTTGATCTCCAGAATAGAAGGACGCCTGGAGAATGGATATGAATGACAAATGCTGCTGTCATCAGCAAACGAGTAGACGGGGTTTGATGTCAATGACAGAAGGTCATTGATGAAAATAAGAAAAAGTGTCGGAGACAGGACCGAACCCTGCGGAACTCCAGCATTAATGCTCTTCGGAAGCAAAGCCGTCTATCACAACCCGAATAGAACGGCCGCTGAGGAAACTCGATATCCATCGCGTGAAAGTATTACCGACACCATAAGCAGCCAGTTTAGACACGAGTGCTTTATGCCACACCCAGTCAAATGCCTTGGAGATATCCAGAGCAACAACCTTGCTCTCACCGAACCGGTGAATGCAACTGCTCCACCGTTCTGTGAGAAACGCCATCAGGTCGCCGGTGGAACGGTGAGCACGGAAGCCGTACTGGCGATCGCTGATCAACTCGTTGCTCTCTAGATACCTCATCAATTTAAAATTTACAATGCTCTCCATGACTTTAGAGAGCACTGAGCAGATTGCTATGGGCCGATAATTTGCAGGATTCGTAGCCTCACCTTTTTTGGGAACTGGCTGCACATTGGCAATCTTCCAGGAAGCGGGAAAAACTCCTGAAGTAAAAGATAAATTAAAGAGATTGCGCAATGGGCGAGCCAGTGTTGAGGCACACTTTCTCAACACATGGGCTGAAATGCCATCCGGTCCCGAGGACTTATTGACATTGAGGTCTGCAAGCACTCTTTTAACAGCTCGCGTTCGAAAATGCATCTGAGGCATAGCATGAGATACATCATCGACCGCGGGCAGTGGTTGACTACTCTCAGGAAGAGAGCAGTTTTCAGCAAACATTTTGGCTAATAAGTTTGCTTTATCAACCGAGTGAGTGAAGATCTGATCGTCCTTAAGGAGAGTTGGAATAGACGATTTCGTCTGATTTTTCACCCTCCCCACAAACGACCAAAAGTTCTTGCTACCCTTATGGTATTCAAGAACTCTGCGTCTAAGGCGCTGCTCGTAAAGAACTTTTTCGCGCCTTAGAGTGGCATTGCACCTATTTCTGGCCTGATTGCGCAGCAGTTTAGTATCAGCAGTTTTATTTAAACGCCAATTCCTAAATGTTACCTCTTTAGACCTGACTGCTTGTCTGCAAGTCGCATTAAACCAGGAATGGTCTTTTGGTTTAATGGAAATTCTTTTATAAGGTATGAAAGACCTCATGCCAAATAAAATTATATTTTCTACCAATTTTGCTGCAGCATTTATGTTTCTATCTCTGAAACACAATTGCCAATTGAAACGGCTGAAAAAGCAGTTCAGCGCATCCCAATTAGCCTTCTCATAAAGCCACACTTTCCGCTTCGGAGCTGTCTGGTGAGCGGATTGAAGACTAGAATATGGAAAGGTAGCAGAAATTGTAGCGTGGTCCGAATTACCAAGAGGTGCAAGAACATTCACATCATACTTGCTGTGATGTGAAGTTAGAAAAAGGTCCAGAATATTTTGGTTTTGCCCATCAACGCAGGGAAAGTGCGTTGGTTCCTTCACTAATTGAGTCAAATTATTAGACTCAGCAAATAACTCAACATACAAACCCTCGGGTGTCGTGTGACTCGAATGACGTAGCCAATTGGAATTATGAACACTGAAATCACCAGCAACAACAATTTCACTGTTCGGATACGATTCCAGAATTTTAGAGATCGAATCAGAGAGACTGTCCAGTTTATCAAAAGTTGGCAGCCTCCCTAGACCCGGGCTTCTATAAACGAAGCAAAAGTGCAGGATGTGCGACTGGATTTTGAACTTAACCCACATGGAGCTAAATTCGGCATCCGACGTGCAAAGGTGTTGCTGACACTGGTACGCAACATCACTGCGAATGTATAAGGCGAGGCCTCTGTGAGGTAAAAATAATGGCAGTAGATGGTACCCCGGCATGTGAAAGTGCAGTGGATCTGCACCCTCAGACACCTGGGTCTCACCTAGTGCCATTATATGCGGTTGGTGAGTACAAATATGCGCATAGACCGCGAAGAAATTCGCCCTCAAGCCACGTACATTAGTGGAGTCTACGCGGAATTTTGTCATCGCCGCCCACTTTAGCGAAGTGTAAGGTCAGCCGTACAAGCAGCCACGCGTACGACGCAAGCAAAGCAAAACGCGACAAGACAAGTGTTATGCCTTTATCTTGCCGCGCTTCAGCCCACGCAGCACTCACAGCCGCATGCACCCTAACGGGACCAGGAAGAAGGAGGAGGAGTGAAAGCAAACGAAATGCTGAGCTTTACTGCGGAGAGCATAAAAAAGCCCCTCGCATGGTTCTCTGCGTTCCGTTTGATTGTGTATTATTTGTTGTAATTGATAGAATTTTTATTTATTTTGTTGTTAAGCTGAGTTGCTAATAAGTGCACTATTGTTTGTTTATGGAAAACTGTTGTTTGGTGAAGTTTATTATTGTAATAAAAGTGTTTCGCGGCGTGGGTAATTGTTTGCACTATTGTTTTCGGTTTTATTTGCGCGAACACTAATTAAAAACAAGTACTGGCGGGCACACCATCCGCCTCCGTCCGCGGTCACATCACAACTGACTGGTTCCTGATGGTGGTCTGCTTCGCGGGTGTAAACGGGCCTCGAATGATGGACGAACCGAAGGCAGACGGCACCTGGGGGGCCACAATCCCGTGCATTCTGCAGCTGGACTCCTGCAGCCCTGGACCACGGACCGCGGTCGCCCAGAATATCAGGGAATATCTGGTGGAGGAGTATCGAGCTCGCAAGCCAGATGAGGTCCCTCGCAGCTACGATGAGGCAGAGCTACCGTTGATGGTTCCAGCAATTCCGCAGCAGCCCAACGGAACAGATTGCGGCGTGTTCTTGCTGCGCTACGCGGAAAAAAATCCTCCTGGAACCGATTGAGGATTACCGGCCCGACCACCTAAACTTGGTCAAGTGGTTCCCCCTGGAGGAAATACCAGCAAAACGGGTAGGGATCGCCGAGATTTTGAAAAAGCTGGCAATAGAACAAGGGAAGAAGAAAAACCAGATCCCGTACGTGGCAGCAGACAAAGTTGTACCCGGAAAACGCCAAATCTTCAAGCCCTGAACCCGAGGCGTTAACTATTATTTGTAACGTGTATTTCGACCCCGTTACCCGGACTTTTTACGATGACCTAGTTGCGGAGGTAAGGACTCCAGATAAGCCGGAAACGACGCGCGCCGCAGTACCCATGAATACGAAATCGGGAGGTAAGGAAACCTGGATCTTCCAGGATCTGAGGGGCATAGAGGGACCAGCCGCAGCAAGGCTCAACGGCGACGTCCGACGGGACATCCTCACGCGGTACCCAGACGGCGGTCGGAGAAACAAGAGGGTTCAGTTTTGGTCGGGAGATTATCGCGTGACGCTGACCCCTAAACGGATCACTGTCCAGCTATACGAAAGAAAGGGGGGAGTGTAAGGAAAAAAAATATTTTTTCCCTTACAACTCCGGGTGTAGAACCTGGCCTGCATCCCAACCGAGCCCGTTTTTAGTAAACGTAAACTGAAAACGCGGTGACCTGGGTTGTGCGGACCCAACTTCAGGTGGAATAAATTCTATCAACAACAATAAAACGAAAAAAGGCAACGTAGCAAAGGCGAAAATATGCAAAACTAACAATAACAACAACAACCACATTAACTCGCTTGCTAACAAAGTGATTAAAAAAACCACAGTCACACAGAATACATGAACCACATACTTTTTACAACAATTACAACACAGACTGAGACGCGAAACAAGCAAGCAAAAATTAAATTAGAGCGTGGGAAGCTACCAACAAAATCACAAGAATTTATTTCTAGAAATAACCACAACAACAACAAGTACGTTGTGTGCCGCTATGCAGATTAGAAAATTCTGGAATGTGAACAAGAACTACCAACAAAATCACAAGAAATATTTCTCGAAATTAGCACAACAACAACAAGTACATTGTGTGCCGCTATGCACATTAGAAAATTCCAGAATGTGCACAAGAACAACGACTGCAGCGGAGTTGTTTTGATCGGTGTATAAAAGGGCCCACCGCGCTGAATTCGATCTCTTTTGGAATCTCGTGCTCCAAGTGGTAAGTCGTCCAACTTTGAACCTCTAGTACCTCGTAGTGGCTGAGTGCTCTTAAGCGGACGCCAATCCCAATTCCAAGTAAATTTTAGTACCTTGTCCTGGCTGAGTGCTCTTAAGCGGACGCCAATCCCGATTCCAAGTAAATTTTAGTACCTCGTCCTGGCTGAGTGCTCTTAAGCGGACGCCAATCCCAATTCCAAGTAAATTTTAGTACCTCGTCCTGGCTGAGTGCTCTTAAGCGGACGCCAATCCCAATTCCAAGTAAATTTTAGTACCTCGTCCTGGCTGAGTGCTCTTAAGCGGACGCCAATCCCAATTCCAAGTAAATTTTAGTACCTCGTCGTGGCTGAGTGCTCTTAAGCGGACGCCAATCCCAATTCCAAGTAAATTTTAGTACCTCGTCCTGGCTGAGTGCTCTTAAGCGGATGCCAATCCCGATTCCAAGTAAATTTTAGTACCTCGTCCTGGCTGAGTGCTCTTAAGCGGACGCCAATCCCGATTCCAAGTAAATTTTAGTACCTCGTCCTGGCTGAGTGCTTTTAAGCGGAAGCCAATCCCGATTCCAAGTAAATTTCATTAGTACCTCGTCGTGGCCGAGTGCTTTTAAGCGGACGCTAATCCCGAATCCAAGTAAATTTTAGTAACTCGTCGTGGCCGAGTGCTTTTAAGCGGACGCCAAAGCTGAATCAAAGTAAATTCTATTACCTCGTAGTGGCTGACGCCGACAATCATAAAACCTCGTATTCTAGAACTCTGTGTGTATATAGATTTTGTATTTTTACGGACTGAGTGCTATTCAGCGGACATTAGAATTAAGGAACTAGTTTTAAGAAATACTGTTAGCAATAAAATACCGAAAAATAAAACTTTGAATTATGGTAAATAAATAGTCGAAAAACTGTGAAAAGATAACCGAAAGCTTTTTATTTAAGTGTTCGGTACGGGACTCTGGCGAGACTGAGTATACCCCGGCAAGAAACTTCGTTACAAAATGGCGCCCGAGCAGGGACAATAGTTTCCGAGAAAAATCAAAACCCATAGTGCTGAATCGCGGAAAAAAACGAAACTTTAGAAAAAAAACGGTATTATAAACAGTTACGCGAAGCGAACGATAAATCGAACAAATAATTGAACGCTAAACTGTGCTAACGGCGAATTCAAATAGAAAAACATCGTGCAAAGAAATAACGTGAAAACTGTTACACGAAATAAACGGAAAATCGAAATGGGTAAACGGTGGATTTATAATGTTCCAAAAGAGAATCTGCAGGAGATTCTACGCGAATTCGGTGTGGAATCAAAAGGCACGGTCGACGAACTTCGTAAAGTGCTCTCCGGGTTTTTGATGTCGCCTGATCTGACCGACGAGCTGATCGACAAGTTACGCGAACTTGAAGTACAGTGGAACCGCGGTGTTTCTCCAAGTGCGCGACCGGCGACGGCATCATTGCAAGGTGCGGTTCCGGAACACAGCGAACAGAGGGCAAATGCAACAGAAGTGCTTATCATGAACCCCGGCAATCAAGTTTCCATGTCAACAGGTGGTTGCATAGCAGCGAGGTGCGAGCCAGAGAATGGGGCCCATAGTAGGATGTGCTACTCTGAGGTAATTGACAAGGTACGTAAATGGTCTTGTAGGTACGACGGTGGTAGGGACCCAATAGGCTTCATCGAGAGAGTCGAGGAGCTCACAGAGGCATATGAATTGCCTAAGCATATGCTGCCACGAACCATGCCGGAGTTGCTGAAGGACAAAGCTCTTTGTTGGTACAGGAATAACAATAGGAGCTGGTCAAGATGGGAATTGTTTAAAACCGATTTCCTGAAATTCTTCTTGCCATCGAGATATTTCGAAGAACTGGAGGACAACATTAGGAAAAGGATCCAAGGGCCTCGCGAGAAGTTCAAGGACTATGTACTGGCCATGCAGACATTAATGCGACATGTGAACTATACAGAGGAGCAAAAACTACAGAGGATTTACAAGAATTGCCATAGGGATTATCTTCTTTACATAAGGAGGTCTGATTTCTCTGCGTTGGAGGATCTCATTGAATTGGCTGAAGATTTTGAAGGCATACGAAAGGAACCCGAACCTCCACGAGAAATTCATACTCAGCACCGACAATTACCAGGGACGCACAGGATGATGACCATAGAAAACACAGGAAAACAGCGAGACCTTCGAACAGTCTGTAGAAGATGTGGCGAAATCGGACATTTTCAACGAGAATGCCGAAACTCAAGGAAACTTTTCTGTTGGACTTGTGGAAAGGAGGGGGTCCGGACGATTGAATGCTGCAAGAAACCTTCGGGAAACGCGCAAGGTGTCCAGCAGGGACGAGGGCTGCTGGAACCGAACAAGATAGACTCTCCTCGTACCCCACGAAGTGCTTAAACTACAATCGAGACCGGATTTACGCCAAGGTAACCTTAGGAAGGGAACTCGTCACAGCTACTCTAGACACAGGAGCCTCGCGGAGCTTCATTAGCAACGCGGCGGCTGTGATGACAGACGGAAAGCTGATGGAGGTGGACGTACGGGTCAAAATGGCCGACGGCACCGTGCGTGCCGTGAAGGAAGCCGTCGAAGTCTGCGTGCGTTTGGGGACTGCAGAGTGTAAGCTCCCACTTCTGATTCTACAGGATGTGACAGACCATGTGATCCTGGGTTTGGACTTCCTGACAAGCATAGGAGCTTCTATTAGCTGTGGTAGTGAGACGATTACGCTGGGAGACTCGAAAGCCGAACGAGCGATTTGCTCGACAGTTCACACGGATTGCGCCCAAGTTCCTGAGGCAAAACCATTGGAGAAGACTGATGTGGAGAACGAACAACACTCTGAACCAGGCGCAGAAACCAACAACTCGCGAAAAGAAGACCAACACATCATCAAGGAATTCCTAAAAACAGAGCATGAGAAATTCGAGATGTTGGAAGGACCTTCCAACATAACGACCCATAAAATCGCCATGAGAGATGATAGGCCAATAAAGCAGAGGTATTACCCTAAGAACCTTGCAATGCAAGCGATAATCAACAAGGAGATAGACGAGCTTCTGGAAAAAGGCTGTATCGAGCCCTCACATAGCCCTTACAGTGCACCAATTGTTCTTGTTAAAAAGAAGAATGGGCAATGGAGACTTTGCGTGGATTATCGTCAGCTAAATGCAAGATCAGTGCCTGACGCATACCCACTTCCGAGGATACAACATATTCTAGATCGACTCCGCGACACGCAATACATTAGTACACTTGATCTCAAGAACGGTTACTGGCAAATACCCATGAGTTCAGAAAGCAAGCAATACACCGCGTTCACAGTACCAGGAAGGGGACTCTTTCAATGGAAAGTTATGCCGTTCGGCCTACATTCGGTACCCGCGACGTTCCAAAGGGCATTGGACCAAGTCATTGGACCGGAGATGGAACCACACGCGTTTGCTTACCTGGACGACATCATTGTAATAGGAAAGACGCTGGAACAACACATGAACAATTTACAGGAAGTATTTCGACGTTTAAGAGCGGCTAATTTAAAAATCAACAAAGAGAAGTGCGAGTTTTTCCAGCAAGATTTGAAATATTTAGGTCACGTCGTGAGCCGCAGAGGAATTCACACAGATCCAGACAAGGTAGCGGCTATTCAGGAACTGGCGGCCCCAACAAATGTCAGAGGCGTTAGGCGATTCCTCGGGATAGCATCCTGGTACCGGCGGTTCGTACCGGACTTCGCCAAATTGGTGGTCCCACTCACCAGCCTTCTTAAGAAGGGCAAACGCTGGCAATGGACCGACGAGCAACAGCAGGCGTTCGAGAACCTCAAGGAAAAGCTCACGAAGGCACCAGTACTGGCGTGCCCAGATTTTTCCAAACCATTTACGCTGCAGACTGACGCGAGCAACCACGGGTTAGGAGCGGTTCTCACGCAAGAAACCGACGAGGGAGCGAAGGTCATCGCCTACGCCAGCCGGCATTTAAACAAGGCCGAAATCAACTACTCAGCGACAGAGAAGGAGTGCCTCGCGATCGTTTGGGGAATCAGGAAAATGCGACCGTATTTAGAAGGCTACATGTTCTGCGTCGTCACAGACCACCTCTCACTGAAGTGGTTGAACTCTTTGGAAAATCCTTCAGGGCGTATAGCAAGATGGGCGCTTGAGTTACAACAGTACATGTTCGACGTGAAATACCGCAAGGGCAATTGGAACGTGGTCGCAGACGCACTTTCCACACAGCCAGTAGAAAAACTGAGCACGGTTACGACTAACGGGGAAAAGTGCAACTGGATAGAAACCAAGATAGCAGAAATTAAGAGGAATCCAGAGAAGTTTGCCGATTATACTATGGAAAACAGTCAACTGTATCGACATATCCCAGGGCAGGTAAACGACGAGGATTGTGCCGCATGGAAGCTCTGTGTTCCGAGGTATCTTCGTGCCCGAGTTCTTAAGGAAAACCACGATGACCCCAGCGCTGGACATCCAGGCATTAGAAAAACCGTCACCAGGATAGCCAACAGGTACTACTGGCCAGGCATGTTCAGGGATATAAGGAAACACGTGCGCTGCTGTGAATCATGTCAGCGATATAAACCTTTGCAGAGCAAAGCCGCCGGAAAAATGCTGACACAGTTACCAGAGGAGCCTTGGTCAGTCGTCTGTGCCGACTTCGTTGGACCATTACCCCGAAGCAAGCACGGCAACACGATGATTCTAGTTTTCTTTGACAAATTCTCCAAGTGGACCGAAATCGTACCACTGAGACAAGCAATCGCAGACAGTGTGAAGAAGGCGTTTCGAGAAAGGATTCTAGCGAGGTATGGAGTTCCAAAAGTTCTCGTCACGGACAACGGAGTTAAATTCAACAGTAGGACACTGCAGCGATTTCTTCAAGATTTAGGAATCCGACAACAGTATACAGCACCTTATACCCCCCAGGAGAACCCAACAGAAAGAGCCAACCGAAACGTGAAAAGAATTCTTGCACAAGTGGCCGATAATAGGCAAACCCAATGGGATGAGTTGATCCCAGAAATTTCTTTGGCAATCAACAGCATGGCATCGGAGACGACAGGTTTCAGCCCCGCTTTCCTCACACAGGGACGAGAACTGCGGCTTCCAGGATCGCTTTTCGATGAGGTTACCATAGGCACCGGGTCAGCACCACAGAGTCCCGAACACAAGGGTAACCGGCTGCAGGAGATATTCAACATCGTGAGGAGGAACATCGAACGAGCATCCAAGGACCAAGCCCGACACTATAACCTTCGGCGAAGACAATGGAACCCGGCAATAGGAACGTGGGTATTATTGAGAAGTCATCGCCTCTCGAAAGCCGTGGATAAGTTTACCGCCAAGCTGGCTCCAAAATACGACGGGCCATACCAGATCCAGAGATATATATCACCGGTTATCGTCGAGCTCAACTCCCAGGGAAATACGAAAACTCGCACGGATCACATTGGGGAGCTCAAAGAATATCACCATTCGACCGAAGTACAGAATTGACAGACACGACGGACGCATAAAGTAGCTAGTATGTGTCGTGACAGTCGTAGCTCGTGTTGTCCAATATATGATGGTGTCGACATCACTAATTACCCTCCATCCCCAGATTTAACCACATTCAACAAACCCACCGTGAACGATGGCAGTCAACATGGCAAAATATTTTGACCGGATGGATGCTGAGCTCGCCGCCGATGGACCCAACCAGTCCAGTCGGGCAGGTGTTGACCTATTCGGTCGAGTTTCGACGGACGCTCAACAAGAAGAGTCGGTGTTACCCTCGTCCAATAGGGGGTCCGGTGGCATCGACGAGGAGGGGCCTCTCGTCCAGTATCCACGTGGACGAGGTGGCATAAATGTCTACGCGGAAGACTTCCGACGTCTGGCACCCGGAAGATTTTTGAACGACACCCTGGTGGAGATCTGTCTAAAATTCATTATACATGAGAAGCTGGCTGAAACCCCGAGGCAGACGGTTTATGTCTTTAACACCCATTTTTACGGGAAGATCAGCACCCGAGTCGGCACCCCAAGGGAACGGCATGCGACAGTGAAACGCTGGACTCGAGGCGTTGATATGTTCACGAAGGACCACATCCTGATCCCGGTGAATCAGGACCAACACTGGTTTTTTTTTTTTATGACAGATGAAACCAAGCTCAGGGGATGCCCCCTATCCATGCACAGCATTTGTTGGTTCCGAAGGGATGACAGGTTAGTGGGAAGGGGGAAAGAGGGAGTAGTGTCGGTTTACACTTCGCTTAAATGTTTCGACGCTGTAAGTGGGCGGGAAGACATTCGCAGGGAGATTATTCCACAATCTAACGACGCGACCGAAAAACGAACTCTCACGGTAATGCGTGGTTCGTTGGAACGGTATCGCGACATAAAAGGGGTGCACCGCTCTGGAAAGCCGAGTAGTTCTGCTAAATACCTGAACCGGAGGAATCAGGCTGGCTACTTCAGAGGAACATTTACCGTGAAAGTAGCGGTAAAATAGTGCTACACACCCTACATCACGACGACGCTCCAAGGTTTCAATAGAGCTGGATACCCTACTGTCCCCTATAAGTTTTAACGCACGACATTGGACTCGGTCTAGGAGCTGAAGATATGCCCGCGAAGCTCCCGACCATATATGCGAATTGTACTCCATTTTCGGACGGATATAAGTGGTGTAGATACAACGAAGATCGGTTGGAGTGAAGTACTTCTTACACCGCTTAAGAAAGCCTAAGCACTTGGCTGCTTCTTTCGACACGTCAAAGATGTGATCGTTCCAGCGAAGATCGCATTGGATTGACATGCCCAGAACATCAAGAGCCTCCGACTCATTAATATCCACACCACCCATATTTAAAGGTGGAAAGTTGTCGCCCGCCAGACGCTTGTGGGTCAACAAACAGCATTGGGTCTTCCGCGCATTAAAATCGACCCGATTCGCTTGACCCCACTCCTGGATTTTGTTGAGGTCAGATTGGAGTGTGTCATTCATAATTCTGCGCCTTCTGTTGATCTCCAGAATAGAAGGACGCCTGGAGAATGGATATGAATGACAAATGCTGCTGTCATCAGCAAACGAGTAGACGGGGTTTGATGTCAATGACAGAAGGTCATTGATGAAAATAAGAAAAAGTGTCGGAGACAGGACCGAACCCTGCGGAACTCCAGCATTAATGCTCTTCGGAAGCAAAGCCGTCTATCACAACCCGAATAGAACGGCCGCTGAGGAAACTCGATATCCATCGCGTGAAAGTATTACCGACACCATAAGCAGCCAGTTTAGACACGAGTGCTTTATGCCACACCCAGTCAAATGCCTTGGAGATATCCAGAGCAACAACCTTGCTCTCACCGAACCGGTGAATGCAACTGCTCCACCGTTCTGTGAGAAACGCCATCAGGTCGCCGGTGGAACGGTGAGCACGGAAGCCGTACTGGCGATCGCTGATCAACTCGTTGCTCTCTAGATACCTCATCAATTTAAAATTTACAATGCTCTCCATGACTTTAGAGAGCACTGAGCAGATTGCTATGGGCCGATAATTTGCAGGATTCGTAGCCTCACCTTTTTTGGGAACTGGCTGCACATTGGCAATCTTCCAGGAAGCGGGAAAAACTCCTGAAGTAAAAGATAAATTAAAGAGATTGCGCAATGGGCGAGCCAGTGTTGAGGCACACTTTCTCAACACATGGGCTGAAATGCCATCCGGTCCCGAGGACTTATTGACATTGAGGTCTGCAAGCACTCTTTTAACAGCTCGCGTTCGAAAATGCATCTGAGGCATAGCATGAGATACATCATCGACCGCGGGCAGTGGTTGACTACTCTCAGGAAGAGAGCAGTTTTCAGCAAACATTTTGGCTAATAAGTTTGCTTTATCAACCGAGTGAGTGAAGATCTGATCGTCCTTAAGGAGAGTTGGAATAGACGATTTCGTCTGATTTTTCACCCTCCCCACAAACGACCAAAAGTTCTTGCTACCCTTATGGTATTCAAGAACTCTGCGTCTAAGGCGCTGCTCGTAAAGAACTTTTTCGCGCCTTAGAGTGGCATTGCACCTATTTCTGGCCTGATTGCGCAGCAGTTTAGTATCAGCAGTTTTATTTAAACGCCAATTCCTAAATGTTACCTCTTTAGACCTGACTGCTTGTCTGCAAGTCGCATTAAACCAGGAATGGTCTTTTGGTTTAATGGAAATTCTTTTATAAGGTATGAAAGACCTCATGCCAAATAAAATTATATTTTCTACCAATTTTGCTGCAGCATTTATGTTTCTATCTCTGAAACACAATTGCCAATTGAAACGGCTGAAAAAGCAGTTCAGCGCATCCCAATTAGCCTTCTCATAAAGCCACACTTTCCGCTTCGGAGCTGTCTGGTGAGCGGATTGAAGACTAGAATATGGAAAGGTAGCAGAAATTGTAGCGTGGTCCGAATTACCAAGAGGTGCAAGAACATTCACATCATACTTGCTGTGATGTGAAGTTAGAAAAAGGTCCAGAATATTTTGGTTTTGCCCATCAACGCAGGGAAAGTGCGTTGGTTCCTTCACTAATTGAGTCAAATTATTAGACTCAGCAAATAACTCAACATACAAACCCTCGGGTGTCGTGTGACTCGAATGACGTAGCCAATTGGAATTATGAACACTGAAATCACCAGCAACAACAATTTCACTGTTCGGATACGATTCCAGAATTTTAGAGATCGAATCAGAGAGACTGTCCAGTTTATCAAAAGTTGGCAGCCTCCCTAGACCCGGGCTTCTATAAACGAAGCAAAAGTGCAGGATGTGCGACTGGATTTTGAACTTAACCCACATGGAGCTAAATTCGGCATCCGACGTGCAAAGGTGTTGCTGACACTGGTACGCAACATCACTGCGAATGTATAAGGCGAGGCCTCTGTGAGGTAAAAATAATGGCAGTAGATGGTACCCCGGCATGTGAAAGTGCAGTGGATCTGCACCCTCAGACACCTGGGTCTCACCTAGTGCCATTATATGCGGTTGGTGAGTACAAATATGCGCATAGACCGCGAAGAAATTCGCCCTCAAGCCACGTACATTAGTGGAGTCTATGCGGAATTTTGTCATCGCCGCCCACTGTAGCGAAGTGTAAGGTCAGCCGTACAAGCAGCCACGCGTACGACGCAAGCAAAGCAAAACGCGACAAGACAAGTGTTATGCCTTTATCTTGCCGCGCTTCAGCCCACGCAGCACTCACAGCCGCATGCACCCTAACGGGACCAGGAAGAAGGAGGAGGAGTGAAAGCAAACGAAATGCTGAGCTTTACTGCGGAGAGCATAAAAAAGCCCCTCGCATGGTTCTCTGCGTTCCGTTTGATTGTGTATTATTTGTTGTAATTGATAGAATTTTTATTTATTTTGTTGTTAAGCTGAGTTGCTAATAAGTGCACTATTGTTTGTTTATGGAAAACTGTTGTTTGGTGAAGTTTATTATTGTAATAAAAGTGTTTCGCGGCGTGGGTAATTGTTTGCACTATTGTTTTCGGTTTTATTTGCGCGAACACTAATTAAAAACAAGTACTGGCGGGCACACCATCCGCCTCCGTCCGCGGTCACATCACAACTGACTGGTTCCTGATGGTGGTCTGCTTCGCGGGTGTAAACGGGCCTCGAATGATGGACGAACCGAAGGCAGACGGCACCTGGGGGGCCAAAATCCCGTGCATTCTGCAGCTGGACTCCTGCAGCCCTGGACCACGGACCGCGGTCGCCCAGAATATCAGGGAATATCTGGTGGAGGAGTATCGAGCTCGCAAGCCAGATGAGGTCCCTCGCAGCTACGATGAGGCAGAGCTACCGTTTATGGTTCCAGCAATTCCGCAGCAGCCCAACGGAACAGATTGCGGCGTGTTCTTGCTGCGCTACGCGGAAAAAAATCCTCCTGGAACCGATTGAGGATTACCGGCCCGACCACCTAAACTTGGTCAAGTGGTTCCCCCTGGAGGAAATACCAGCAAAACGGGTAGAGATCGCCGAGATTTTGAAAAAGCTGGCAATAGAACAAGGGAAGAAGAAAAACCAGATCCCGTACGTGGCAACAGACAAAGTTGTACCCGGAAAACGCGCCAAATCTTCAAGCCCTGAACCCGAGGCGTTAACTATTATTTGTATTTCGACCCCGTTACCCGGACTTTTTACGATGACCTAGTTGCGGAGGTAAGGACTCCAGATAAGCCGGAAACGACGCGCGCCGCAGTACCCATGAATACGAAATCGGGAGGTAAGGAAACCTGGATCTTCCAGGATCTGAGGGGCATAGAGGGACCAGCCGCAGCAGGGCTCAACGGCGACGTCCGACGGGACATCCTCACGCGGTACCCAGCCCTATTGGACGGCGGTCGGAGAAACAAGAGGGTTCAGTTTTGGTCGGGAGATTATCGCGTGACGCTGACCCCTAAACGGATCACTTTCCAGCTATACGAAAGAAAGGGGGGAGTGTAAGGAAAAAAAATATTTTTTCCCTTATAACTCCGGGTGTAGAACCTGGCCTGCATCCCAACCGAGCCCGTTTTTAATAAACGTAAACTGAAAACGCGGTGACCTGGGTTGTGCGGACCCAACTTCAGGTGGAATAAATTCTATCAACAACAATAAAACGAAAAAAGGCAACGTAGCAAAGGCGAAAATATGCAAAACTAACAATAACAACAACAACCACATTAACTCGCTTGCTAACAAAGTGATTAAAAAAACCACAGTCACACAGAATACATGAACGACATACTTTTTACAACAATTACAACACAGACTGAGACGCGAAACAAGCAAGCAAAAATTAAATTAGAGCGTGGGAAGCTACCAACAAAATCACAAGAATTTATTTCTAGAAATAACCACAACAACAACAAGTACGTTGTGTGCCGCTATGCAGATTAGAAAATTCTGGAATGTGAACAAGAACTACCAACAAAATCACAAGAAATATTTCTCGAAATTAGCACAACAACAACAAGTACATTGTGTGCCGCTATGCACATTAGAAAATTCCAGAATGTGCACAAGAACAACGACTGCAGCGGAGTTGTTTTGATCGGTGTATAAAAGGGCCCACCGCGCTGAATTCGATCTCTTTTGGAATCTCGTGCTCCAAGTGGTAAGTCGTCGAACTTTGAACCTCTAGTACCTCGTAGTGGCTGAGTGCTCTTAAGCGGACGCCAATCTCAATTCCAAGTAAATTTTAGTACCTCGTCCTGGCTGAGTGCTCTTAAGCGGACGCCAATCCCGATTCCAAGTAAATTTTAGTACCTCGTCCTGGCTGAGTGCTCTTAAGCGGACGCCAATCCCAATTCCAAGTAAATTTTAGTACCTTGTCCTGGCTGAGTGCTCTTAAGCGGACGCCAATCCCAATTCCAAGTAAATTTTAGTACCTCGTCCTGGCTGAGTGCTCTTAAGCGGACGCCAATCCCAATTCCAAGTAAATTTTAGTACCTCGTCCTGGCTGAGTACTCTTAAGCGGACGCCAATCCCAATTCCAAGTAAATTTTAGTACCTCGTCCTGGCTGAGTGCTCTTAAGCGGACGCCAATCCCGATTCCAAGTAAATTTTAGTACCTAGTCCTGGCTGAGTGCTCTTAAGCGGACGCCAATCCCGATTCCAAGTAAATTTTAGTACCTCGTCCTGGCTGAGTGCTTTTAAGCGGACGCCAATCCCGATTCCAAGTAAATTTCATTAGTACCTCGTCGTGGCCGAGTGCTTTTAAGCGGACGCCAATCCCGAATCCAAGTAAATTTTAGTACCTCGTCGTGGCCGATTGCTTTTAAGCGGACGCCAAAACTGAATCAAAGTAAATTCTAGTACCTCGTAGTGGCTGACGCCGACAATCATAAAACCTCGTATTCTAGAACTCTGTGTGTATATAGATTTTGTATTTTTACGGACTGAGTGCTATTCAGCGGACATTAGAATTAAAGAACTAGTTTTAAGAAATACTGTTAGCAATAAAATACCGAAAAATAAAACTTTGAATTACGGTAAATAAATAGTCGAAAAACTGTGAAAAAATAACCGAAAGCTTTTTATTTAAGTGTTCGGTACGGGACTCTGGCGAGACTGAGTACACCCCGGCAAGAAACTTCGTTACAGTCCACCAAACCGCAGTTCAATCTATTCACTTAATGTTTACATTAAATTTCTGAGGCAACGTCTAAAAAGCAAAGCAATTAAATAAACAACAACTCTACGCCTGCTTAGGCAGCCTCTGCATAGGCAGCCACTGCTTACGCAGCCACTAAATTTCCTAAAAATAACTCCACTGACCAACCAACCAACTAACCCTATACGACACAAGGCAGAGTTTTCCTTCTCTCATAAACAAAACGAGCAAAACAAAAGTCACACAGCGACACTTACTCTACATATCCCTATCCCTATCCTACCTTCATCCAATTACAACATTTCACTAAAAACCTTAGTATGTAATAAATTTTGAAAAATCTTTATACTAATTTGTTAGACCGCCTGTTTCGGTATTTTAAAAAAAATATATTTTTTTACAAGTCATAAAATAAAATCATCGACCTCCCTGCGGTATTTAAAATACTGCACAGGTAAAACAGAGGTGTCAAATTTTCCTCAAACATCTCTCTGCGTCAACCGCATGCGTGCCAAGATACGGAGCACGCAGCCACTTAACATTTTATTACACTTCCCACTAACAACACAACCTCTGCTTGCGCAGCCGCTTTACACAACCGTACTCGTTCCCACAGGATACGTTCTGTATCCTACATACAAATATTAAATTTCCTAAAATAACAACTCGGCGCTTCAGAACGTGGATGAGAGCCACAGCTTGAACCGCTCCCTTAATGTTTACACAGTTAAAGTTTTACTATACTTCTGGGGCAGCGTCTCAAAAACGAAGCAATTAAATAAACAACAGCTACAACACTACTTCTGCTTACACAGCTTCTGCTTAGCAAGCTGTCACTCGCGAGTACACACATTTCCTCAGCTCTGTATCCTACATACAAACATTAAAACTACAACAACAACTACAACAACATACTTCCTAAATTTCCAAAAATAACTCCACTCACCAACCCTATGTGAGACACAAGCCACAGTTCACCTTCTTCAATAAACAAACGAACAAAACAAAAGTCACACACTGACACTTACTCTTGCTACTTATGATCTCCCAGTACTCACATATCATAACACACGTCTCTCCCTCCCTCTCCCTGCTTCCACACCATCTCGCCTACCAACCGTTGTCCGATCGAACGACTGATCGTCTGTCCGTACGCCAGCCGCTAGCCGCCAACTTCCAACCTTCAATCCTCTTTCTCACTCTTACATACACTACGCCCACCGTCTCACTCTTACACACACACACATCCACATTTGGCGGAGGCTGCGACGAAATACACAGGAGGAGCTATGGATTAGAAACCCCATATCCCTACTACTACTATCAGATATCAGATCAGATCAGATTAGGTGCAACAGCTATCGGATCAGTTCAAAGGCTGTTTTCTTACTAGTATGAAAGTATCGGGGATGCTTTTATTTATAGTTGGATGTAAATGTCAAAACCTTTTCTATAACGCCCATCATCAATCGGATCGTCTTTGCTGATTACCAGAAATCCATACTTGTCTTTCCAACACTCTCTACATATATTTAGAAATTTTCCAAAAGTCATGTCTGTTCCTACATGATCATTGTATATGTGCTTCATGTTCATCTCGTCTTGCTTAAACACAATAATCATGTTGGCATTGTCGCGTACTAAATGCTTGGGGATGCGTGTATATGTTTGACATAAATAAAAGCAATCGATGCATTTATGTCTGCCCATACAAAAGTATTGTCTAATGTAATTTTGCTTCTCACAAGCAACATCATCGAATATCATTATTGAGTTGGTTTTTGCTTCATCTGGTTTGAGAACTTGTTCGTTGTCGGAAAATTTAAATAGTCCCATATTTTGAATTGGTTTCATTAATGGTTTTACATATTCATATTTCGGTTGATACAACGACTTTGAGTATAAGTATATATTTGCATAATTCAGTACATTAGTACTTTCTATTAAACTCAACATGATGTTGGTTTTTTCACAATTTGAAGGCCGGCATTAAGGCATCTTATTGAATTCGGCAGCAGGGAGCCATGTCGGGATTTCGATACGTTGTCAGTAACAGAATCCAAATTTTTAACAATAATAATTTGGTCTTGCTTAGCAAAACGCATTTTAGCAATTAATATAAATATACAATAACCACACCTTTATATTAATTTTCATTCAGTACGAGTAGGTGAAAAAATATAAAATGACTATAATTTACAAGAAACATGTCAGTAATAATCAGTCAGTAACCGGAAGAGGTTTATTAAATGATGTAATAAATTCTCTACCAATTGAACTTCATTTACCGGGTTATCAGTTTTGTGGACCAGGAACTAAACTAAATCAACGCTTGGCAAGAGGCGATAAAGGAATCAATCCCCTGGACGCCGCATGTAGACAGCACGACATAGCTTATGATAAAACACGAGACTTGAATAAACGCCACGAAGCAGATAAACTATTAATTGAAAGGGAGTAGCAAAGAGTAAAATCAAAAGACAGCAAATTTAGTGAGCGAATAAACGCACGATTAGTTACAAAAGCAATGAAAGCTAAAGTAAAATTCAGTGTGGGGAGCACAATGAGTAAATCTCTTAAGAAAATTAAGAGAAAAGTCAAAAAGAAATGTACCAAGAAAATATTCACTAAAGCAGTTAAAAGCGCTATGAAAATTATTTAACAACAAAAACCCGAAGATATTCCCACTGCTATAAAAATCGCGCAAAAGGTTGTGAAAAATTCTTTCGGACGGAAGAAATCCACGATTGACATTCCACGCGTTATACCCGTTCCTAAGACAGGAGGGTTTCTACCATTAGTACCCATTTTAACTGCTCTGAGAGCTGTTGGAGGCTTAGCATCTGGAGGAACTTCAATCGCAAAAGGGATTAATGATACAAAAGCCGCACGACACAATTGGAAGAAGCGAATCGACATAGTAAGACCATGGAAGCCATCGCCATGGGAAAATGCTTATACCTGAAGCCTTACAGAAAAGGATTGGTTTTATATTACAGTCCACAATCAAAAAAGTTCTGTGAGGACTTGATGAAACATGCAAAGAATCTAACAAATTTCAGAGGTTTTTTTATGCGAGACAGTTTCCCGAAACGGCCTCGTCAACAAGAATGTGGAATCGTTAATCTGGATACATCAAAGGGCCCTGGTCCTCATTGGGTAGCATATTACAAAGACAGGCACTGCAAAGAATATTTTGATAGTTGGACTCCTGCAGCCCTGGACCACGGACCGCGGTCGCCCAGAATATCAGGGAATATCTGGTGGAGGAGTATCGAGCTCGCAAGCCAGATGAGGTCCCTCGCAGCTACGATGAGCAGCCCGACCACCTAAACTTGGTCAAGTGGTTCCCCCTGGAGGAAATACCAGCAAAACGGGTAGAGATCGCCGAGATTTTGAAAAAGCTGGCAATAGAACAAGGGAAGAAGAAAAACCAGATCCCGTACGTGGCAGCAGACAAAGTTGTACCCGGAAAACGCGCCAAATCTTCAAGCCCTGAACCCGAGGCGTTAACTATTATTTATAACGTGTATTTCGACCCCGTTACCCGGACTTTTTACGATGACCTAGTTGCGGAGGTAAGGACTCCAGATAAGCCGGAAACGACGCGCGCCGCAGTACCCATGAATACGAAATCGGGAGGTAAGGAAACCTGGATCTTCCAGGATCTGAGGGGCATAGAGGGACCAGCCGCAGCAGGGCTCAACGGCGACGTCCGACGGGACATCCTCACGCGGTACCCAGCCCTATTGGACGGCGGTCGGAGAAACAAGAGGGTTCAGTTTTGGTCGGGAGATTATCGCGTGACGCTGACCCCTAAACGGATCACTTTCCAGCTATACGAAAGAAAGGGGGGAGTGTAAGGAAAAAAAATATTTTTTCCCTTACAACTCCGGGTGTAGAACCTGGCCTGCATCCCAACCGAGCCCGTTTTTAATAAACGTAAACTGAAAACGCGGTGACCTGGGTTGTGCGGACCCAACTTCAGGTGGAATAAATTCTATCAACAACAATAAAACGAAAAAAGGCAACGTAGCAAAGGCGAAAATATGCAAAACTAACAATAACAACAACAACCACATTAACTCGCTTGCTAACAAAGGGATTAAAAAAACCACAGTCACACAGAATACATGAACGACATACTTTTTACAACAATTACAACACAGACTGAGACGCGAAAAAAGCAAGCAAAAATTAAATTAGAGCGTGGGAAGCTACCAACAAAATCACAAGAATTTATTTCTAGAAATAACCACAACAACAACAAGTACGTTGTGTGCCGCTATGCAGATTAGAAAATTCTGGAATGTGAACAAGAACTACCAACAAAATCACAAGAAATATTTCTCGAAATTAGCACAACAACAACAAGTACATTGTGTGCCGCTATGCACATTAGAAAATTCCAGAATGTGCACAAGAACAACGACTGCAGCGGAGTTGTTTTGATCGGTGTATAAAAGGGCCCACCGCGCTGAATTCGATCTCTTTTGGAATCTCGTGCTCCAATTGGTAAGTCGTCGAACTTTGAACCTCTAGTACCTCGTAGTGGCTGAGTGCTCTTAAGCGGACGCCAATCCCAATTCCAAGTAAATTTTAGTACCTCGTCCTGGCTGAGTGCTCTTAAGCGGACGCCAATCCCGATTCCAAGTAAATTTTAGTACCTCGTCCTGGCTGAGTGCTCTTAAGCGGACGCCAATCCCAATTCCAAGTAAATTTTAGTACCTTTTCCTGGCTGAGTGCTCTTAAGCGGACGCCAATCCCAATTCCAAGTAAATTTTAGTACCTCGTCCTGGCTGAGTGCTCTTAAGCGGACGCCAATCCCAATTCCAAGTAAATTTTAGTACCTCGTCCTGGCTGAGTGCTCTTAAGCGGACGCCAATCCCGATTCCAAGTAAATTTTAGTACCTCGTCCTGGCTGAGTGCTCTTAAGCGGACGCCAATCCCGATTCCAAGTAAATTTTAGTACCTCGTCCTGGCTGAGTGCTTTTAAGCGGACGCCAATCCCGATTCCAAGTAAATTTCATTAGTACCTCGTCGTGGCCGAGTGCTTTTAAGCGGACGCCAATCCCGAATCCAAGTAAATTTTAGTACCTCGTCGTGGCCGACTGCTTTTAAGCGGACGCCAAAACTGAATCAAAGTAAATTCTAGTACCTCGTAGTGGCTGACGCCGACAATCATAAAACCTCGTATTCTAGAACTCTGTGTGTATATAGATTTTGTATTTTTACGGACTGAGTGCTATTCAGCGGACATTAGAATTAAAGAACTAGTTTTAAGAAATACTGTTAGCAATAAAATACCGAAAAATAAAACTTTGAATTACGGTAAATAAATAGTCGAAAAACTGTGAAAAGATAACCGAAAGCTTTTTATTTAAGTGTTCGGTACGGGACTCTGGCGAGACTGAGTACACCCCGGCAAGAAACTTCGTTACAGTCCACCAAACCGCACTTCAATCTATTCACTTAATGTTTACATTAAATTTCTGAGGCAACGTCTAAAAAGCAAAGCAATTAAATAAACAACAACTCTACGCCTGCTTAGGCAGCCTCTGCATAGGCAGCCACTGCTTACGCAGCCACTAAATTTCCTAAAAATAACTCCACTGACCAACCAACCAACTAACCCTATACGACACAAGGCAGAGTTTTCCTTCTCTCATAAACAAAACGAGCAAAACAAAAGTCACACAGCGACACTTACTCTACATATCCCTATCCCTATCCTACCTTCATCCAATTACAACATTTCACTAAAAACCTTAGTATGTAATAAATTTTGAAAAATGTTTATACTAATTTGTTAGACCGCCTGTTTCGGTATTTTTAAAAAAATATATTTTTTTACAAGTCATAAAATAAAATCATCGACCTCCCTGCGGTATTTAAAATACTGCACAGGTAAAACAGAGGTGTCAAATTTTCCTCAAACATCTCTCTGCGTCAACCGCATGCGTGCCAAGATACGAAGCACGCAGCCACTTAACATTTTATTACACTTCCCACTAACAACACAACCTCTGCTTGCGCAGCCGCTTTACACAACCGTACTCGTTCCCACAGGATACGTTCTGTATCCTACATACAAATATTAAATTTCCTAAAATAACAACTCGGCGCTTCAGAACGTGGATGAGAGCCACAGCTTGAACCGCTCCCTTAATGTTTACACAGTTAAAGTTTTACAAACTTCTGGGGCAGCGTCTCAAAAACGAAGCAATTAAATAAACAACAGCTACAACACTACTTCTGCTTACACAGCTTCTGCTTAGCAAGCTGTCACTCGCGAGTACACACATTTCCTCAGCTCTGTATCCTACATACAAACATTAAAACTACAACAACAACTACAACAACATACTTCCTAAATTTCCAAAAATAACTCCACTCACCAACCCTATGTGAGACACAAGCCACAGTTCACCTTCTTCAATAAACAAACGAACAAAACAAAAGTCACACACTGACACTTACTCTTGCTACTTATGATCTCCCAGTACTCACATATCATAACACACGTCTCTCCCTCCCTCTCCCTGCTTCCACACCATCTCGCCTACCAACCGTTGTCCGATCGAACGACTGATCGTCTGTCCGTACGCCAGCCGCTAGCCGCCAACTTCCAACCTTCAATCCTCTTTCTCACTCTTACATACACTACGCCCACCGTCTCACTCTTACACACACACACATCCACATTTGGCGGAGGCTGCGACGAAATACACAGGAGGAGCTATGGATTAGAAACCCCATATCCCTACTACTACTATCAGATATCAGATCAGATCAGATTAGGTGCAACAGCTATCGGATCAGTTCAAAGGCTGTTTTCTTACTAGTATGAAAGTATCGGGGATGCTTTTATTTATAGTTGGATGTAAATGTCAAAACCTTTTCTATAACGCCCATCATCAATCGGATCGTCTTTGCTGATTACCAGAAATCCATACTTGTCTTTCCAACACTCTCTACATATATTTAGAAATTTTCCAAAAGTCATGTCTGTTCCTACATGATCATTGTATATGTGCTTCATGTTCATCTCGTCTTGCTTAAACACAATAATCATGTTGGCATTGTCGCGTACTAAATGCTTGGGGATGCGTGTATATGTTTGACATAAATAAAAGCAATCGATGCATTTATGTCTGCCCATACAAAAGTATTGTCTAATGTAATTTTGCTTCTCACAAGCAACATCATCGAATATCATTATTGAGTTGGTTTTTGCTTCATCTGGTTTGAGAACTTGTTCGTTGTCGGAAAATTTAAATAGTCCCATATTTTGAATTGGTTTCATTAATGGTTTTACATATTCATATTTCGGTTGATACAACGACTTTGAGTATAAGTATATATTTGCATAATTCAGTACATTAGTACTTTCTATTAAACTCAACATGATGTTGGTTTTTTCACAATTTGAAGGCCGGCATTAAGGCATCTTATTGAATTCGGCAGCAGGGAGCCATGTCGGGATTTCGATACGTTGTCAGTAACAGAATCCAAATTTTTAACAATAATAATTTGGTCTTGCTTAGCAAAACGCATTTTAGCAATTAATATAAATATACAATAACCACACCTTTATATTAATTTTCATTCAGTACGAGTAGGTGAAAAAATATAAAATGACTATAATTTACAAGAAACATGTCAGTAATAATCAGTCAGTAACCGGAAGAGGTTTATTAAATGATGTAATAAATTCTCTACCAATTGAACTTCATTTACCGGGTTATCAGTTTTGTGGACCAGGAACTAAACTAAATCAACGCTTGGCAAGAGGCGATAAAGGAATCAATCCCCTGGACGCCGCATGTAGAGAGCACGACATAGCTTATGATAAAACACGAGACTTGAATAAACGCCACGAAGCAGATAAACTATTAATTGAAAGGGAGTAGCAAAGAGTAAAATCAAAAGACAGCAAATTTAGTGAGCGAATAAACGCACGATTAGTTACAAAAGCAATGAAAGCTAAAGTAAAATTCAGTGTGGGGAGCACAATGAGTAAATCTCTTAAGAAAATTAAGAGAAAAGTCAAAAAGAAATGTACCAAGAAAATATTCACTAAAGCAGTTAAAAGCGCTATGAAAATTATTTAACAACAAAAACCCGAAGATATTCCCACTGCTATAAAAATCGCGCAAAAGGTTGTGAAAAATTCTTTCGGACGGAAGAAATCCACGATTGACATTCCACGCGTTATACCCGTTCCTAAGACAGGAGGGTTTCTACCATTAGTACCCATTTTAACTGCTCTGAGAGCTGTTGGAGGCTTAGCATCTGGAGGAACTTCAATCGCAAAAGGGATTAATGATACAAAAGCCGCACGACACAATTGGAAGAAGCGAATCGACATAGTAAGACCATGGAAGCCATCGCCATGGGAAAATGCTTATACCTGAAGCCTTACAGAAAAGGATTGGTTTTATATTACAGTCCACAATCAAAAAAGTTCTGTGAGGACTTGATGAAACATGCAAAGAATCTAACAAATTTCAGAGGTTTTTTTATGCGAGACAGTTTCCCGAAACGGCCTCGTCAACAAGAATGTGGAATCGTTAATCTGGACACATCAAAGTGCCCTGGTACTCATTAGGTAGCATATTATAAAGACAAGAACTGCAAAGAAGAATATTTTGAAAGCTTTGGAAACTTGCAACCACCACATGAAATAATAAATTATTTGCGAGGAGTACGTTACAACTAACCTCAACATCAAAACTATAATTCATACAACTGTGTCTAGAACCTTGAGGTTCCAGATGATAGCTATGCCCAGCACGAAAACCAGACTGGTTGACATTCAAGAGCTTGTACTCGGTTAAAAACTTAGAAATTTGATCAGCCATGATCATCTCAAGAACTTTCGATAAAGGAGACAGAATTCTTAGTGGGCTAAAATCTGCAGGCTCAACTGCATTAGATTTTTCAGGCAAGGGAATGACAATTGCATTTTTTCATAGGCTAGGGAACGTTGAAGTTGTGAAACAGTAGTTTATAACATGGGTAAAAGAACCAATGATGTATGCCAAAATTACCTTAACAAATTTAACATACATACTATATACCCCATCTACACTAACTGCGTGAGACTTAACTCTTAGCAGTGTGACGACCTCGTCAGCAAGAATGTGGAATCGTTAATCTGGATACATCAAAGGGCCCTGGTCCTCATTGGGTAGCATATTACAAAGACAGGCACTGCAAAGAATATTTTGATAGTTGGACTCCTGCAGCCCTGGACCACGGACCGCGGTCGCCCAGAATATCAGGGAATATCTGGTGGAGGAGTATCGAGCTCGCAAGCCAGATGAGGTCCCTCGCAGCTACGATGAGCAGCCCGACCACCTAAACTTGGTCAAGTGGTTCCCCCTGGAGGAAATACCAGCAAAACGGGTAGAGATCGCCGAGATTTTGAAAAAGCTGGCAATAGAACAAGGGAAGAAGAAAAACCAGATCCCGTACGTGGCAGCAGACAAAGTTGTACCCGGAAAACGCGCCAAATCTTCAAGCCCTGAACCCGAGGCGTTAACTATTATTTATAACGTGTATTTCGACCCCGTTACCCGGACTTTTTACGATGACCTAGTTGCGGAGGTAAGGACTCCAGATAAGCCGGAAACGACGCGCGCCGCAGTACCCATGAATACGAAATCGGGAGGTAAGGAAACCTGGATCTTCCAGGATCTGAGGGGCATAGAGGGACCAGCCGCAGCAGGGCTCAACGGCGACGTCCGACGGGACATCCTCACGCGGTACCCAGCCCTATTGGACGGCGGTCGGAGAAACAAGAGGGTTCAGTTTTGGTCGGGAGATTATCGCGTGACGCTGACCCCTAAACGGATCACTTTCCAGCTATACGAAAGAAAGGGGGGAGTGTAAGGAAAAAAAATATTTTTTCCCTTACAACTCCGGGTGTAGAACCTGGCCTGCATCCCAACCGAGCCCGTTTTTAATAAACGTAAACTGAAAACGCGGTGACCTGGGTTGTGCGGACCCAACTTCAGGTGGAATAAATTCTATCAACAACAATAAAACGAAAAAAGGCAACGTAGCAAAGGCGAAAATATGCAAAACTAACAATAACAACAACAACCACATTAACTCGCTTGCTAACAAAGGGATTAAAAAAACCACAGTCACACAGAATACATGAACGACATACTTTTTACAACAATTACAACACAGACTGAGACGCGAAACAAGCAAGCAAAAATTAAATTAGAGCGTGGGAAGCTACCAACAAAATCACAAGAATTTATTTCTAGAAATAACCACAACAACAACAAGTACGTTGTGTGCCGCTATGCAGATTAGAAAATTCTGGAATGTGAACAAGAACTACCAACAAAATCACAAGAAATATTTCTCGAAATTAGCACAACAACAACAAGTACATTGTGTGCCGCTATGCACATTAGAAAATTCCAGAATGTGCACAAGAACAACGACTGCAGCGGAGTTGTTTTGATCGGTGTATAAAAGGGCCCACCGCGCTGAATTCGATCTCTTTTGGAATCTCGTGCTCCAATTGGTAAGTCGTCGAACTTTGAACCTCTAGTACCTCGTAGTGGCTGAGTGCTCTTAAGCGGACGCCAATCCCAATTCCAAGTAAATTTTAGTACCTCGTCCTGGCTGAGTGCTCTTAAGCGGACGCCAATCCCGATTCCAAGTAAATTTTAGTACCTCGTCCTGGCTGAGTGCTCTTAAGCGGACGCCAATCCCAATTCCAAGTAAATTTTAGTACCTTGTCCTGGCTGAGTGCTCTTAAGCGGACGCCAATCCCAATTCCAAGTAAATTTTAGTACCTCGTCCTGGCTGAGTGCTCTTAAGCGGACGCCAATCCCAATTCCAAGTAAATTTTAGTACCTCGTCCTGGCTGAGTGCTCTTAAGCGGACGCCAATCCCGATTCCAAGTAAATTTTAGTACCTCGTCCTGGCTGAGTGCTCTTAAGCGGACGCCAATCCCGATTCCAAGTAAATTTTAGTACCTCGTCCTAGCTGAGTGCTTTTAAGCGGACGCCAATCCCGATTCCAAGTAAATTTCATTAGTACCTCGTCGTGGCCGAGTGCTTTTAAGCGGACGCCAATCCCGAATCCAAGTAAATTTTAGTACCTCGTCGTGGCCGACTGCTTTTAAGCGGACGCCAAAACTGAATCAAAGTAAATTCTAGTACCTCGTAGTGGCTGACGCCGACAATCATAAAACCTCGTATTCTAGAACTCTGTGTGAATATAGATTTTGTATTTTTACGGACTGAGTGCTATTCAGCGGACATTAGAATTAAAGAACTAGTTTTAAGAAATACTGTTAGCAATAAAATACCGAAAAATAAAACTTTGAATTACGGTAAATAAATAGTCGAAAAACTGTGAAAAGATAACCGAAAGCCTTTTATTTAAGTGTTCGGTACGGGACTCTGGCGAGACTGAGTACACCCCGGCAAGAAACTTCGTTACAGTCCACCAAACCGCACTTCAATCTATTCACTTAATGTTTACATTAAATTTCTGAGGCAACGTCTAAAAAGCAAAGCAATTAAATAAACAACAACTCTACACCTGCTTAGGCAGCCTCTGCATAGGCAGCCACTGCTTACGCAGCCACTAAATTTCCTAAAAATAACTCCACTGACCAACCAACCAACTAACCCTATACGACACAAGGCAGAGTTTTCCTTCTCTCATAAACAAAACGAGCAAAACAAAAGTCACACAGCGACACTTACTCTACATATCCCTATCCCTATCCTACCTTCATCCAATTACAACATTTCACTAAAAACCTTAGTATGTAATAAATTTTGAAAAATGTTTATACTAATTTGTTAGACCGCCTGTTTCGGTATTTTAAAAAAAATATATTTTTTTACAAGTCATAAAATAAAATCATCGACCTCCCTGCGGTATTTAAAATACTGCACAGGTAAAACAGAGGTGTCAAATTTTCCTCAAACATCTCTCTGCGTCAACCGCATGCGTGCCAAGATACGGAGCACGCAGCCACTTAACATTTTATTACACTTCCCACTAACAACACAACCTCTGCTTGCGCAGCCGCTTTACACAACCGTACTCGTTCCCACAGGATACGTTCTGTATCCTACATACAAATATTAAATTTCCTAAAATAACAACTCGGCGCTTCAGAACGTGGATGAGAGCCACAGCTTGAACCGCTCCCTTAATGTTTACACAGTTAAAGTTTTACTATACTTCTGGGGCAGCGTCTCAAAAACGAAGCAATTAAATAAACAACAGCTACAACACTACTTCTGCTTACACAGCTTCTGCTTAGCAAGCTGTCACTCGCGAGTACACACATTTCCTCAGCTCTGTATCCTACATACAAACATTAAAACTACAACAACAACTACAACAACATACTTCCTAAATTTCCAAAAATAACTCCACTCACCAACCCTATGTGAGACACAAGCCACAGTTCACCTTCTTCAATAAACAAACGAACAAAACAAAAGTCACACACTGACACTTACTCTTGCTACTTATGATCTCCCAGTACTCACATATCATAACACACGTCTCTCCCTCCCTCTCCCTGCTTCCACACCATCTCGCCTACCAACCGTTGTCCGATCGAACGACTGATCGTCTGTCCGTACGCCAGCCGCTAGCCGCCAACTTTCAACCTTCAATCCTCTTTCTCACTCTTACATACACTACGCCCACCGTCTCACTCTTACACACACACACATCCACATTTGGCGGAGGCTGCGACGAAATACACAGGAGGAGCTATGGATTAGAAACCCCATATCCCTACTACTACTATCAGATATCAGATCAGATCAGATTAGGTGCAACAGCTATCGGATCAGTTCAAAGGCTGTTTTCTTACTAGTATGAAAGTATCGGGGATGCTTTTATTTATAGTTGGATGTAAATGTCAAAACCTTTTCTATAACGCCCATCATCAATCGGATCGTCTTTGCTGATTACCAGAAATCCATACTTGTCTTTCCAACACTCTCTACATATATTTAGAAATTTTCCAAAAGTCATGTCTGTTCCTACATGATCATTGTATATGTGCTTCATGTTCATCTCGTCTTGCTTAAACACAATAATCATGTTGGCATTGTCGCGTACTAAATGCTTGGGGATGCGTGTATATGTTTGACATAAATAAAAGCAATCGATGCATTTATGTCTGCCCATACAAAAGTATTGTCTAATGTAATTTTGCTTCTCACAAGCAACATCATCGAATATCATTATTGAGTTGGTTTTTGCTTCATCTGGTTTGAGAACTTGTTCGTTGTCGGAAAATTTAAATAGTCCCATATTTTGAATTGGTTTCATTAATGGTTTTACATATTCATATTTCGGTTGATACAACGACTTTGAGTATAAGTATA
The DNA here is from genome assembly GCA_922984085.1 of Sicus ferrugineus. Taxonomy (NCBI): domain Eukaryota; kingdom Metazoa; phylum Arthropoda; class Insecta; order Diptera; family Conopidae; genus Sicus; species Sicus ferrugineus. Next base: position 20,050,019 of record OV277350.1, read on the forward strand.
TATTTGCATAATTCAGTACATTAGTACTTTCTATTAAACTCAACATGATGTTGGTTTTTTCACAATTTGAAGGCCGGCATTAAGGCATCTTATTGAATTCGGCAGCAGGGAGCCATGTCGGGATTTCGATACGTTGTCAGTAACAGAATCCAAATTTTTAACAATAATAATTTGGTCTTGCTTAGCAAAACGCATTTTAGCAATTAATATAAATATACAATAACCACACCTTTATATTAATTTTCATTCAGTACGAGTAGGTGAAAAAATATAAAATGACTATAATTTACAAGAAACATGTCAGTAATAATCAGTCAGTAACCGGAAGAGGTTTATTAAATGATGTAATAAATTCTCTACCAATTGAACTTCATTTACCGGGTTATCAGTTTTGTGGACCAGGAACTAAACTAAATCAACGCTTGGCAAGAGGCGATAAAGGAATCAATCCCCTGGACGCCGCATGTAGAGAGCACGACATAGCTTATGATAAAACACGAGACTTGAATAAACGCCACGAAGCAGATAAACTATTAATTGAAAGGGAGTAGCAAAGAGTAAAATCAAAAGACAGCAAATTTAGTGAGCGAATAAACGCACGATTAGTTACAAAAGCAATGAAAGCTAAAGTAAAATTCAGTGTGGGGAGCACAATGAGTAAATCTCTTAAGAAAATTAAGAGAAAAGTCAAAAAGAAATGTACCAAGAAAATATTCACTAAAGCAGTTAAAAGCGCTATGAAAATTATTTAACAACAAAAACCCGAAGATATTCCCACTGCTATAAAAATCGCGCAAAAGGTTGCGAAAAATTCTTTCGGACGGAAGAAATCCACGATTGACATTCCACGCGTTATACCCGTTCCTAAGACAGGAGGGTTTCTACCATTAGTACCCATTTTAACTGCTCTGAGAGCTGTTGGAGGCTTAGCATCTGGAGGAACTTCAATCGCAAAAGGGATTAATGATACAAAAGCCGCACGACACAATTGGAAGAAGCGAATCGACATAGTAAGACCATGGAAGCCATCGCCATGGGAAAATGCTTATACCTGAAGCCTTACAGAAAAGGATTGGTTTTATATTACAGTCCACAATCAAAAAAGTTCTGTGAGGACTTGATGAAACATGCAAAGAATCTAACAAATTTCAGAGGTTTTTTTATGCGAGACAGTTTCCCGAAACGGCCTCGTCAACAAGAATGTGGAATCGTTAATCTGGACACATCAAAGTGCCCTGGTACTCATTAGGTAGCATATTATAAAGACAAGAACTGCAAAGAAGAATATTTTGAAAGCTTTGGAAACTTGCAACCACCACATGAAATAATAAATTATTTGCGAGGAGTACGTTACAACTAACCTCAACATCAAAACTATAATTCATACAACTGTGTCTAGAACCTTGAGGTTCCAGATGATAGCTATGCCCAGCACGAAAACCAGACTGGTTGACATTCAAGAGCTTGTACTCGGTTAAAAACTTAGAAATTTGATCAGCCATGATCATCTCAAGAACTTTCGATAAAGGAGACAGAATTCTTAGTGGGCTAAAATCTGCAGGCTCAACTGCATTAGATTTTTCAGGCAAGGGAATGACAATTGCATTTTTTCATAGGCTAGGGAACGTTGAAGTTGTGAAACAGTAGTTTATAACATGGGTAAAAGAACCAATGATGTATGCCAAAATTACCTTAACAAATTTAACATACATACTATATACCCCATCTACACTAACTGCGTGAGACTTAACTCTTAGCAGTGTGACGACCTCGTCAGCAAGAATGTGGAATCGTTAATCTGGATACATCAAAGGGCCCTGGTCCTCATTGGGTAGCATATTACAAAGACAGGCACTGCAAAGAATATTTTGATAGTTGGACTCCTGCAGCCCTGGACCACGGACCGCGGTCGCCCAGAATATCAGGGAATATCTGGTGGAGGAGTATCGAGCTCGCAAGCCAGATGAGGTCCCTCGCAGCTACGATGAGCAGCCCGACCACCTAAACTTGGTCAAGTGGTTCCCCCTGGAGGAAATACCAGCAAAACGGGTAGAGATCGCCGAGATTTTGAAAAAGCTGGCAATAGAACAAGGGAAGAAGAAAAACCAGATCCCGTACGTGGCAGCAGACAAAGTTGTACCCGGAAAACGCGCCAAATCTTCAAGCCCTGAACCCGAGGCGTTAACTATTATTTATAACGTGTATTTCGACCCCGTTACCCGGACTTTTTACGATGACCTAGTTGCGGAGGTAAGGACTCCAGATAAGCCGGAAACGACGCGCGCCGCAGTACCCATGAATACGAAATCGGGAGGTAAGGAAACCTGGATCTTCCAGGATCTGAGGGGCATAGAGGGACCAGCCGCAGCAGGGCTCAACGGCGACGTTCGACGGGACATCCTCACGCGGTACCCAGCCCTATTGGACGGCGGTCGGAGAAACAAGAGGGTTCAGTTTTGGTCGGGAGATTATCGCGTGACGCTGACCCCTAAACGGATCACTTTCCAGCTATACGAAAGAAAGGGGGGAGTGTAAGGAAAAAAAATATTTTTTCCCTTACAACTCCAGGTGTAGAACCTGGCCTGCATCCCAACCGAGCCCGTTTTTAATAAACGTAAACTGAAAACGCGGTGACCTGGGTTGTGCGGACCCAACTTCAGGTGGAATAAATTCTATCAACAACAATAAAACGAAAAAAGGCAACGTAGCAAAGGCGAAAATATGCAAAACTAACAATAACAACAACAACCACATTAACTCGCTTGCTAACAAAGGGATTAAAAAAACCACAGTCACACAGAATACATGAACGACATACTTTTTACAACAATTACAACACAGACTGAGACGCGAAACAAGCAAGCAAAAATTAAATTAGAGCGTGGGAAGCTACCAACAAAATCACAAGAATTTATTTCTAGAAATAACCACAACAACAACAAGTACGTTGTGTGCCGCTATGCAGTTTAGAAAATTCTGGAATGTGAACAAGAACTACCAACAAAATCACAAGAAATATTTTTCGAAATTAGCACAACAACAACAAGTACATTGTGTGCCGCTATGCACATTAGAAAATTCCAGAATGTGCACAAGAACAACGACTGCAGCGGAGTTGTTTTGATCGGTGTATAAAAGGGCCCACCGCGCTGAATTCGATCTCTTTTGGAATCTCGTGCTCCAATTGGTAAGTCGTCGAACTTTGAACCTCTAGTACCTCGTAGTGGCTGAGTGCTCTTAAGCGGACGCCAATCCCAATTCCAAGTAAATTTTAGTACCTCGTCCTGGCTGAGTGCTCTTAAGCGGACGCCAATCCCGATTCCAAGTAAATTTTAGTACCTCGTCCTGGCTGAGTGCTCTTAAGCGGACGCCAATCCCAATTCCAAGTAAATTTTAGTACCTTGTCCTGGCTGAGTGCTCTTAAGCGGACGCCAATCCCAATTCCAAGTAAATTTTAGTACCTCGTCCTGGCTGAGTGCTCTTAAGCGGACGCCAATCCCAATTCCAAGTAAATCTTAGTACCTCGTCCTGGCTGAGTGCTCTTAAGCGGACGCCAATCCCGATTCCAAGTAAATTTTAGTACCTCGTCCTGGCTGAGTGCTCTTAAGCGGACGCCAATCCCGATTCCAAGTAAATTTTAGTACCTCGTCCTGGCTGAGTGCTTTTAAGCGGACGCCAATCCCGATTCCAAGTAAATTTCATTAGTACCTCGTCGTGGCCGAGTGCTTTTAAGCGGACGCCAATCCCGAATCCAAGTAAATTTTAGTACCTCGTCGTGGCCGACTGCTTTTAAGCGGACGCCAAAACTGAATCAAAGTAAATTCTAGTACCTCGTAGTGGCTGACGCCGACAATCATAAAACCTCGTATTCTAGAACTCTGTGTGTATATAGATTTTGTATTTTTACGGACTGAGTGCTATTCAGCGGACATTAGAATTAAAGAACTAGTTTTAAGAAATACTGTTAGCAATAAAATACCGAAAAATAAAACTTTGAATTACGGTAAATAAATAGTCGAAAAACTGTGAAAAGATAACCGAAAGCCTTTTATTTAAGTGTTCGGTACGGGACTCTGGCGAGACTGAGTACACCCCGGCAAGAAACTTCGTTACAGTCCACCAAACCGCACTTCAATCTATTCACTTAATGTTTACATTAAATTTCTGAGGCAACGTCTAAAAAGCAAAGCAATTAAATAAACAACAACTCTACGCCTGCTTAGGCAGCCTCTGCATAGGCAGCCACTGCTTACGCAGCCACTAAATTTCCTAAAAATAACTCCACTGACCAACCAACCAACTAACCCTATACGACACAAGGCAGAGTTTTCCTTCTCTTATAAACAAAACGAGCAAAACAAAAGTCACACAGCGACACTTACTCTACATATCCCTATCCCTATCCTACCTTCATCCAATTACAACATTTCACTAAAAACCTTAGTATGTAATAAATTTTGAAAAATGTTTATACTAATTTGTTAGACCGCCTGTTTCGGTATTTTAAAAAAAATATATTTTTTTACAAGTCATAAAATAAAATCATCGACCTCCCTGCGGTATTTAAAATACTGCACAGGTAAAACAGAGGTGTCAAATTTTCCTCAAACATCTCTCTGCGTCAACCGCATGCGTGCCAAGATACGGAGCACGCAGCCACTTAACATTTTATTACACTTCCCACTAACAACACAACCTCTGCTTGCGCAGCCGCTTTACACAACCGTACTCGTTCCCACAGGATACGTTCTGTATCCTACATACAAATATTAAATTTCCTAAAATAACAACTCGGCGCTTCAGAACGTGGATGAGAGCCACAGCTTGAACCGCTCCCTTAATGTTTACACAGTTAAAGTTTTACTATACTTCTGGGGCAGCGTCTCAAAAACGAAGCAATTAAATAAACAACAGCTACAACACTACTTCTGCTTACACAGCTTCTGCTTAGCAAGCTGTCACTCGCGAGTACACACATTTCCTCAGCTCTGTATCCTACATACAAACATTAAAACTACAACAACAACTACAACAACATACTTCCTAAATTTCCAAAAATAACTCCACTCACCAACCCTATGTGAGACACAAGCCACAGTTCACCTTCTTCAATAAACAAACGAACAAAACAAAAGTCACACACTGACACTTACTCTTGCTACTTATGATCTCCCAGTACTCACATATCATAACACACGTCTCTCCCTCCCTCTCCCTGCTTCCACACCATCTCGCCTACCAACCGTTGTCCGATCGAACGACTGATCGTCTGTCCGTACGCCAGCCGCTAGCCGCCAACTTCCAACCTTCAATCCTCTTTCTCACTCTTACATACACTACGCCCACCGTCTCACTCTTACACACACACACATCCACATTTGGCGGAGGCTGCGACGAAATACACAGGAGGAGCTATGGATTAGAAACCCCATATCCCTACTACTACTATCAGATATCAGATCAGATCAGATTAGGTGCAACAGCTATCGGATCAGTTCAAAGGCTGTTTTCTTACTAGTATGAAAGTATCGGGGATGCTTTTATTTATAGTTGGATGTAAATGTCAAAACCTTTTCTATAACGCCCATCATCAATCGGATCGTCTTTGCTGATTACCAGAAATCCATACTTGTCTTTCCAACACTCTCTACATATATTTAGAAATTTTCCAAAAGTCATGTCTGTTCCTACATGATCATTGTATATGTGCTTCATGTTCATCTCGTCTTGCTTAAACACAATAATCATGTTGACATTGTCGCGTACTAAATGCTTGGGGATGCGTGTATATGTTTGACATAAATAAAAGCAATCGATGCATTTATGTCTGCCCATACAAAAGTATTGTCTAATGTAATTTTGCTTCTCACAAGCAACATCATCGAATATCATTATTGAGTTGGTTTTTGCTTCATCTGGTTTGAGAACTTGTTCGTTGTCGGAAAATTTAAATAGTCCCATATTTTGAATTGGTTTCATTAATGGTTTTACATATTCATATTTCGGTTGATACAACGACTTTGAGTATAAGTATATATTTGCATAATTCAGTACATTAGTACTTTCAACATGATGTTGGTTTTTTCACAATTTGAAGGCCGGCATTAAGGCATCTTATTGAATTCGGCAGCAGGGAGCCATGTCGGGATTTCGATACGTTGTCAGTAACAGAATCCAAATTTTTAACAATAATAATTTGGTCTTGCTTAGCAAAACGCATTTTAGCAATTAATATAAATATACAATAACCACACCTTTATATTAATTTTCATTCAGTACGAGTAGGTGAAAAGATATAAAATGACTATAATTTACAAGAAACATGTCAGTAATAATCAGTCAGTAACCGGAAGAGGTTTATTAAATGTTGTAATAAATTCTCTACCAATTGAACTTCATTTACCGGGTTATCAGTTTTGTGGACCAGGAACTAAACTAAATCAACGCTTGGCAAGAGGCGATAAAGGAATCAATCCCCTGGACGCCGCATGTAGAGAGCACGACATAGCTTATGATAAAACACGAGACTTGAATAAACGCCACGAAGCAGATAAACTATTAATTGAAAGGGAGTAGCAAAGAGTAAAATCAAAAGACAGCAAATTTAGTGAGCGAATAAACGCACGATTAGTTACAAAAGCAATGAAAGCTAAAGTAAAATTCAGTGTGGGGAGCACAATGAGTAAATCTCTTAAGAAAATTAAGAGAAAAGTCAAAAAGAAATGTACCAAGAAAATATTCACTAAAGCAGTTAAAAGCGCTATGAAAATTATTTAACAACAAAAACCCGAAGATATTCCCACTGCTATAAAAATCGCGCAAAAGGTTGTGAAAAATTCTTTCGGACGGAAGAAATCCACGATTGACATTCCACGCGTTATACCCGTTCCTAAGACAGGAGGGTTTCTACCATTAGTACCCATTTTAACTGCTCTGAGAGCTGTTGGAGGCTTAGCATCTGGAGGAACTTCAATCGCAAAAGGGATTAATGATACAAAAGCCGCACGACACAATTGGAAGAAGCGAATCGACATAGTAAGACCATGGAAGCCATCGCCATGGGAAAATGCTTATACCTGAAGCCTTACAGAAAAGGATTGGTTTTATATTACAGTCCACAATCAAAAAAGTTCTGTGAGGACTTGATGAAACATGCAAAGAATCTAACAAATTTCAGAGGTTTTTTTATGCGAGACAGTTTCCCGAAACGGCCTCGTCAACAAGAATGTGGAATCGTTAATCTGGACACATCAAAGTGCCCTGGTACTCATTAGGTAGCATATTATAAAGACAATAACTGCAAAGAAGAATATTTTGAAAGCTTTGGAAACTTGCAACCACCACATGAAATAATAAATTATTTGCGAGGAGTACGTTACAACTAACCTCAACATCAAAACTATAATTCATACAACTGTGTCTAGAACCTTGAGGTTCCAGATGATAGCTATGCCCAGCACGAAAACCAGACTGGTTGACATTCAAGAGCTTGTACTCGGTTAAAAACTTAGAAATTTGATCAGCCATGATCATCTCAAGAACTTTCGATAAAGGAGACAGAATTCTTAGTGGGCTAAAATCTGCAGGCTCAACTGCATTAGATTTTTCAGGCAAGGGAATGACAATTGCATTTTTTCATAGGCTAGGGAACGTTGAAGTTGTGAAACAGTAGTTTATAACATGGGTAAAAGAACCAATGATGTATGCCAAAATTACCTTAACAAATTTAACATACATACTATATACCCCATCTACACTAACTGCGTGAGACTTAACTCTTAGCAGTGTGACGACCTCGTCAGCAAGAATGTGGAATCGTTAATCTGGATACATCAAAGGGCCCTGGTCCTCATTGGGTAGCATATTACAAAGACAGGCACTGCAAAGAATATTTTGATAGTTGGACTCCTGCAGCCCTGGACCACGGACCGCGGTCGCCCAGAATATCAGGGAATATCTGGTGGAGGAGTATCGAGCTCGCAAGCCAGATGAGGTCCCTCGCAGCTACGATGAGCAGCCCGACCACCTAAACTTGGTCAAGTGGTTCCCCCTGGAGGAAATACCAGCAAAACGGGTAGAGATCGCCGAGATTTTGAAAAAGCTGGCAATAGAACAAGGGAAGAAGAAAAACCAGATCCCGTACGTGGCAGCAGACAAAGTTGTACCCGGAAAACGCGCCAAATCTTCAAGCCCTGAACCCGAGGCGTTAACTATTATTTATAACGTGTATTTCGACCCCGTTACCCGGACTTTTTACGATGACCTAGTTGCGGAGGTAAGGACTCCAGATAAGCCGGAAACGACGCGCGCCGCAGTACCCATGAATACGAAATCGGGAGGTAAGGAAACCTGGATCTTCCAGGATCTGAGGGGCATAGAGGGACCAGCCGCAGCAGGGCTCAACGGCGACGTCCGACGGGACATCCTCACGCGGTACCCAGCCCTATTGGACGGCGGTCGGAGAAACAAGAGGGTTCAGTTTTGGTCGGGAGATTATCGCGTGACGCTGACCCCTAAACGGATCACTTTCCAGCTATACGAAAGAAAGGGGGGAGTGTAAGGAAAAAAAATATTTTTTCCCTTACAACTCCGGGTGTAGAACCTGGCCTGCATCCCAACCGAGCCCGTTTTTAATAAACGTAAACTGAAAACGCGGTGACCTGGGTTGTGCGGACCCAACTTCAGGTGGAATAAATTCTATCAACAACAATAAAACGAAAAAAGGCAACGTAGCAAAGGCGAAAATATGCAAAACTAACAATAACAACAACAACCACATTAACTCGCTTGCTAACAAAGGGATTAAAAAAACCACAGTCACACAGAATACATGAACGACATACTTTTTACAACAATTACAACACAGACTGAGACGCGAAACAAGCAAGCAAAAATTAAATTAGAGCGTGGGAAGCTACCAACAAAATCACAAGAATTTATTTCTAGAAATAACCACAACAACAACAAGTACGTTGTGTGCCGCTATGCAGATTAGAAAATTCTGGAATGTGAACAAGAACTACCAACAAAATCACAAGAATTTATTTCTAGAAATAACCACAACAACAACAAGTACATTGTGTGCCGCTATGCACATTAGAAAATTCCAGAATGTGCACAAGAACAAGGACTGCAGCGGAGTTGTTTTGATCGGTGTATAAAAGGGCCCACCGCGCTGAATTCGATCTCTTTTGGAATCTCGTGCTCCAATTGGTAAGTCGTCGAACTTTGAACCTCTAGTACCTCGTAGTGGCTGAGTGCTCTTAAGCGGACGCCAATCCCAATTCCAAGTAAATTTTAGTACCTCGTCCTGGCTGAGTGCTCTTAAGCGGACGCCAATCCCGATTCCAAGTAAATTTTAGTACCTCGTCCTGGCTGAGTGCTCTTAAGCGGACGCCAATCCCAATTCCAAGTAAATTTTAGTACCTTGTCCTGGCTGAGTGCTCTTAAGCGGACGCCAATCCCAATTCCAAGTAAATTTTAGTACCTCGTCCTGGCTGAGTGCTCTTAAGCGGACGCCAATCCCAATTCCAAGTAAATTTTAGTACCTCGTCCTGGCTGAGTGCTCTTAAGCGGACGCCAATCCCGATTCCAAGTAAATTTTAGTACCTCGTCCTGGCTGAGTGCTCTTAAGCGGACGCCAATCCCGATTCCGAGTAAATTTTAGTACCTCGTCCTGGCTGAGTGCTTTTAAGCGGACGCCAATCCCGATTCCAAGTAAATTTCATTAGTACCTCGTCGTGGCCGAGTGCTTTTAAGCGGACGCCAATCCCGAATCCAAGTAAATTTTAGTACCTCGTCGTGGCCGACTGCTTTTAAGCGGACGCCAAAACTGAATCAAAGTAAATTCTAGTACCTCGTAGTGGCTGACGCCGACAATCATAAAACCTCGTATTCTAGAACTCTGTGTGTATATAGATTTTGTATTTTTACAGACTGAGTGCTATTCAGCGGACATTAGAATTAAAGAACTAGTTTTAAGAAATACTGTTAGCAATAAAATACCGAAAAATAAAACTTTGAATTACGGTAAATAAATAGTCGAAAAACTGTGAAAAGATAACCGAAAGCTTTTTATTTAAGTGTTCGGTACGGGACTCTGGCGAGACTGAGTACACCCCGGCAAGAAACTTCGTTACAGTCCACCAAACCGCACTTCAATCTATTCACTTAATGTTTACATTAAATTTCTGAGGCAACGTCTAAAAAGCAAAGCAATTAAATAAACAACAACTCTACGCCTGCTTAGGCAGCCTCTGCATAGGCACCCACTGCTTACGCAGCCACTAAATTTCCTAAAAATAACTCCACTGACCAACCAACCAACTAACCCTATACGACACAAGGCAGAGTTTTCCTTCTCTCATAAACAAAACGGCAAAACAAAAGTCACACAGCGACACTTACTCTACATATCCCTATCCCTATCCTACCTTAATCCAATTACAACATTTCACTAAAAACCTTAGTATGTAATAAATTTTGAAAAATGTTTATACTAATTTGTTAGACCGCCTGTTTCGGTATTTTTAAAAAAATATATTTTTTTACAAGTCATAAAATAAAATCATCGACCTCCCTGCGGTATTTAAAATACTGCACAGGTAAAACAGAGGTGTCAAATTTTCCTCAAACATCTCTCTGCGTCAACCGCATGCGTGCCAAGATACGGAGCACGCAGCCACTTAACATTTTATTACACTTCCCACTAACAACACAACCTCTGCTTGCGCAGCCGCTTTACACAACCGTACTCGTTCCCACAGGATACGTTCTGTATCCTACATACAAATATTAAATTTCCTAAAATAACAACTCGGCGCTTCAGAACGTGGATGAGAGCCACAGCTTGAACCGCTCCCTTAATGTTTACACAGTTAAAGTTTTACTATACTTCTGGGGCAGCGTCTCAAAAACGAAGCAATTAAATAAACAACAGCTACAACACTACTTCTGCTTACACAGCTTCTGCTTAGCAAGCTGTCACTCGCGAGTACACACATTTCCTCAGCTCTGTATCCTACATACAAACATTAAAACTACAACAACAACTACAACAACATACTTCCTAAATTTCCAAAAATAACTCCACTCACCAACCCTATGTGAGACACAAGCCACAGTTCACCTTCTTCAATAAACAAACGAACAAAACAAAAGTCACACACTGACACTTACTCTTGCTACTTATGATCTCCCAGTACTCACATATCATAACACACGTCTCTCCCTCCCTCTCCCTGCTTCCACACCATCTCGCCTACCAACCGTTGTCCGATCGAACGACTGATCGTCTGTCCGTCCGTCCGTCTGTCCGTACGCCAGCCGCTAGCCGCCAACTTCCAACCTTCAATCCTCTTTCTCACTCTTACATACACTACGCCCACCGTCTCACTCTTACACACACACACATCCACATTTGGCGGAGGCTGCGACGAAATACACAGGAGGAGCTATGGATTAGAAACCCCATATCCCTACTACTACTATCAGATATCAGATCAGATCAGATTAGGTGCAACAGCTATCGGATCAGTTCAAAGGCTGTTTTCTTACTAGTATGAAAGTATCGGGGATGCTTTTATTTATAGTTGGATGTAAATGTCAAAACCTTTTCTATAACGCCCATCATCAATCGGATCGTCTTTGCTGATTACCAGAAATCCATACTTGTCTTTCCAACACTCTCTACATATATTTAGAAATTTTCCAAAAGTCATGTCTGTTCCTACATGATCATTGTATATGTGCTTCATGTTCATCTCGTCTTGCTTACACACAATAATCATGTTGGCATTGTCGCGTACTAAATGCTTGGGGATGCGTGTATATGTTTGACATAAATAAAAGCAATCGATGCATTTATGTCTGCCCATACAAAAGTATTGTCTAATGTAATTTTGCTTCTCACAAGCAACATCATCGAATATCATTATTGAGTTGGTTTTTGCTTCATCTGGTTTGAGAACTTGTTCGTTGTCGGAAAATTTAAATAGTCCCATATTTTGAATTGGTTTCATTAATGGTTTTACATATTCATATTTCGGTTGATACAACGACTTTGAGTATAAGTATATACTTGCATAATTCAGTACATTAGTACTTTCTATTAAACTCAACATGATGTTGGTTTTTTCACAATTTGAAGGCCGGCATTAAGGCATCTTATTGAATTCGGCAGCAGGGAGCCATGTCGGGATTTCGATACGTTGTCAGTAACAGAATCCAAATTTTTAACAATAATAATTTGGTCTTGCTTAGCAAAACGCATTTTAGCAATTAATATAAATATACAATAACCACACCTTTATATTAATTTTCATTCAGTACGAGTAGGTGAAAAGATATAAAATGACTATAATTTACAAGAAACATGTCAGTAATAATCAGTCAGTAACCGGAAGAGGTTTATTAAATGATGTAATAAATTCTCTACCAATTGAACTTCATTTACCGGGTTATCAGTTTTGTGGACCAGGAACTAAACTAAATCAACGCTTGGCAAGAGGCGATAAAGGAATCAATCCCCTGGACGCCGCATGTAGAGAGCACGACATAGCTTATGATAAAACACGAGACTTGAATAAACGCCACGAAGCAGATAAACTATTAATTGAAAGGGAGTAGCAAAGAGTAAAATCAAAAGACAGCAAATTTAGTGAGCGAATAAACGCACGATTAGTTACAAAAGCAATGAAAGCTAAAGTAAAATTCAGTGTGGGGAGCACAATGAGTAAATCTCTTAAGAAAATTAAGAGAAAAGTCAAAAAGAAATGTACCAAGAAAATATTCACTAAAGCAGTTAAAAGCGCTATGAAAATTATTTAACAACAAAAACCCGAAGATATTCCCACTGCTATAAAAATCGCGCAAAAGGTTGTGAAAAATTCTTTCGGACGGAAGAAATCCACGATTGACATTCCACGCGTTATACCCGTTCCTAAGACAGGAGGGTTTCTACCATTAGTACCCATTTTAACTGCTCTGAGAGCTGTTGGAGGCTTAGCATCTGGAGGAACTTCAATCGCAAAAGGGATTAATGATACAAAAGCCGCACGACACAATTGGAAGAAGCGAATCGACATAGTAAGACCATGGAAGCCATCGCCATGGGAAAATGCTTATACCTGAAGCCTTACAGAAAAGGATTGGTTTTATATTACAGTCCACAATCAAAAAAGTTCTGTGAGGACTTGATGAAACATGCAAAGAATCTAACAAATTTCAGAGGTTTTTTTATGCGAGACAGTTTCCCGAAACGGCCTCGTCAACAAGAATGTGGAATCGTTAATCTGGACACATCAAAGTGCCCTGGTACTCATTAGGTAGCATATTATAAAGACAAGAACTGCAAAGAAGAATATTTTGAAAGCTTTGGAAACTTGCAACCACCACATGAAATAATAAATTATTTGCGAGGAGTACGTTACAACTAACCTCAACATCAAAACTATAATTCATACAACTGTGTCTAGAACCTTGAGGTTCCAGATGATAGCTATGCCCAGCACGAAAACCAGACTGGTTGACATTCAAGAGCTTGTACTCGGTTAAAAACTTAGAAATTTGATCAGCCATGATCATCTCAAGAACTTTCGATAAAGGAGACAGAATTCTTAGTGGGCTAAAATCTGCAGGCTCAACTGCATTAGATTTTTCAGGCAAGGGAATGACAATTGCATTTTTTCATAGGCTAGGGAACGTTGAAGTTGTGAAACAGTAGTTTATAACATGGGTAAAAGAACCAATGATGTATGCCAAAATTACCTTAACAAATTTAACATACATACTATATACCCCATCTACACTAACTGCGTGAGACTTAACTCTTAGCAGTGTGACGACCTCGTCAGCAAGAATGTGGAATCGTTAATCTGGATACATCAAAGGGCCCTGGTCCTCATTGGGTAGCATATTACAAAGACAGGCACTGCAAAGAATATTTTGATAGTTGGACTCCTGCAGCCCTGGACCACGGACCGCGGTCGCCCAGAATATCAGGGAATATCTGGTGGAGGAGTATCGAGCTCGCAAGCCAGATGAGGTCCCTCGCAGCTACGATGAGGCAGAGCTACCGTTTATGGTTCCAGCAATTCCGCAGCAGCCCAACGGAACAGATTGCGGCGTGTTCTTGCTGCGCTACGCGGAAAAAAATCCTCCTGGAACCGATTGAGGATTACCGGCCCGACCACCTAAACTTGGTCAAGTGGTTCCCCCTGGAGGAAATACCAGCAAAACGGGTAGAGATCGCCGAGATTTTGAAAAAGCTGGCAATAGAACAAGGGAAGAAGAAAAACCAGATCCCGTACGTGGCAGCAGACAAAGTTGTACCCGGAAAACGCGCCAAATCTTCAAGCCCTGAACCCGAGGCGTTAACTATTATTTATAACGTGTATTTCGACCCCGTTACCCGGACTTTTTACGATGACCTAGTTGCGGAGGTAAGGACTCCAGATAAGCCGGAAACGACGCGCGCCGCAGTACCCATGAATACGAAATCGGGAGGTAAGGAAACCTGGATCTTCCAGGATCTGAGGGGCATAGAGGGACCAGCCGCAGCAGGGCTGCGGGGACATCCTCACGCGGTACCCAGCCCTATTGGACGGCGGTCGGAGAAACAAGAGGGTTCAGTTTTGGTCGGGAGATTATCGCGTGACGCTGACCCCTAAACGGATCACTTTCCAGCTATACGAAAGAAAGGGGGGAGTGTAAGGAAAAAAAATATTTTTTCCCTTACAACTCCGGGTGTAGAACCTGGCCTGCATCCCAACCGAGCCCGTTTTTAATAAACGTAAACTGAAAACGCGGTGACCTGGGTTGTGCGGACCCAACTTCAGGTGGAATAAATTCTATCAACAACAATAAAACGAAAAAAGGCAACGTAGCAAAGGCGAAAATATGCAAAACTAACAATAACAACAACAACCACATTAACTCGCTTGCTAACAAAGGGATTAAAAAAACCACAGTCACACAGAATACATGAACGACATACTTTTTACAACAATTACAACACAGACTGAGACGCGAAACAAGCAAGCAAAAATTAAATTAGAGCGTGGGAAGCTACCAACAAAATCACAAGAATTTATTTCTAGAAATAACCACAACAACAACAAGTACGTTGTGTGCCGCTATGCAGATTAGAAAATTCTGGAATGTGAACAAGAACTACCAACAAAATCACAAGAAATATTTCTCGAAATTAGCACAACAACAACAAGTACATTGTGTGCCGCTATGCACATTAGAAAATTCCAGAATGTGCACAAGAACAACGACTGCAGCGGAGTTGTTTTGATCGGTGTATAAAAGGGCCCACCGCGCTGAATTCGATCTCTTTTGGAATCTCGTGCTCCAATTGGTAAGTCGTCGAACTTTGAACCTCTAGTACCTCGTAGTGGCTGAGTGCTCTTAAGCGGACGCCAATCCCAATTCCAAGTAAATTTTAGTACCTCGTCCTGGCTGAGTGCTCTTAAGCGGACGCCAATCCCGATTCCAAGTAAATTTTAGTACCTCGTCCTGGCTGAGTGCTCTTAAGCGGACGCCAATCCCAATTCCAAGTAAATTTTAGTACCTTGTCCTGGCTGAGTGCTCTTAAGCGGACGCCAATCCCAATTCCAAGTAAATTTTAGTACCTCGTCCTGGCTGAGTGCTCTTAAGCGGACGCCAATCCCAATTCCAAGTAAATTTTAGTACCTCGTCCTGGCTGAGTGCTCTTAAGCGGACGCCAATCCCGATTCCAAGTAAATTTTAGTACCTCGTCCTGGCTGAGTGCTCTTAAGCGGACGCCAATCCCGATTCCAAGTAAATTTTAGTACCTCGTCCTGGCTGAGTGCTTTTAAGCGGACGCCAATCCCGATTCCAAGTAAATTTCATTAGTACCTCGTCGTGGCCGAGTGCTTTTAAGCGGACGCCAATCCCGAATCCAAGTAAATTTTAGTACCTCGTCGTGGCCGATTGCTTTTAAGCGGACGCCAAAACTGAATCAAAGTAAATTCTAGTACCTCGTAGTGGCTGACGCCGACAATCATAAAACCTCGTATTCTAGAACTCTGTGTGTATATAGATTTTGTATTTTTACGGACTGAGTGCTATTCAGCGGACATTAGAATTAAAGAACTAGTTTTAAGAAATACTGTTAGCAATAAAATACCGAAAAATAAAACTTTGAATTACGGTAAATAAATAGTCGAAAAACTGTGAAAAGATAACCGAAAGCTTTTTATTTAAGTGTTCGGTACGGGACTCTGGCGAGACTGAGTACACCCCGGCAAGAAACTTCGTTACAGTCCACCAAACCGCACTTCAATCTATTCACTTAATGTTTACATTAAATTTCTGAGGCAACGTCTAAAAAGCAAAGCAATTAAATAAACAACAACTCTACGCCTGCTTAGGCAGCCTCTGCATAGGCAGCCACTGCTTACGCAGCCACTAAATTTCCTAAAAATAACTCCACTGACCAACCAACCAACTAACCCTATACGACACAAGGCAGAGTTTTCCTTCTCTTATAAACAAAACGAGCAAAACAAAAGTCACACAGCGACACTTACTCTACATATCCCTATCCCTATCCTACCTTAATCCAATTACAACATTTCACTAAAAACCTTAGTATGTAATAAATTTTGAAAAATGTTTATACTAATTTGTTAGACCGCCTGTTTCGGTATTTTTAAAAAAATATATTTTTTTACAAGTCATAAAATAAAATCATCGACCTCCCTGCGGTATTTAAAATACTGCACAGGTAAAACAGAGGTGTCAAATTTTCCTCAAACATCTCTCTGCGTCAACCGCATGCGTGCCAAGATACGGAGCACGCAGCCACTTAACATTTTATTACACTTCCCACTAACAACACAACCTCTGCTTGCGCAGCCGCTTTACACAACCGTACTCGTTCCCACAGGATACGTTCTGTATCCTACATACAAATATTAAATTTCCTAAAATAACAACTCGGCGCTTCAGAACGTGGATGAGAGCCACAGCTTGAACCGCTCCCTTAATGTTTACACAGTTAAAGTTTTACTATACTTCTGGGGCAGCGTCTCAAAAACGAAGCAATTAAATAAACAACAGCTACAACACTACTTCTGCTTACACAGCTTCTGCTTAGCAAGCTGTCACTCGCGAGTACACACATTTCCTCAGCTCTGTATCCTACATACAAACATTAAAACTACAACAACAACTACAACAACATACTTCCTAAATTTCCAAAAATAACTCCACTCACCAACCCTATGTGAGACACAAGCCACAGTTCACCTTCTTCAATAAACAAACGAACAAAACAAAAGTCACACACTGACACTTACTCTTGCTACTTATGATCTCCCAGTACTCACATATCATAACACACGTCTCTCCCTCCCTATCCCTGCTTCCACACCATCTCGCCTACCAACCGTTGTCCGATCGAACGACTGATCGTCTGTCCGTCCGTCCGTCTGTCCGTACGCCAGCCGCTAGCCGCCAACTTCCAACCTTCAATCCTCTTTCTCACTCTTACATACACTACGCCCACCGTCTCACTCTTACACACACACACACATCCACATTTGGCGGAGGCTGCGACGAAATACACAGGAGGAGCTATGGATTAGAAACCCCATATCCCTACTACTACTATCAGATATCAGATCAGATCAGATTAGGTGCAACAGCTATCGGATCAGTTCAAAGGCTGTTTTCTTACTAGTATGAAAGTATCGGGGATGCTTTTATTTATAGTTGGATGTAAATGTCAAAACCTTTTCTATAACGCCCATCATCAATCGGATCGTCTTTGCTGATTACCAGAAATCCATACTTGTCTTTCCAACACTCTCTACATATATTTAGAAATTTTCCAAAAGTCATGTCTGTTCCTACATGATCATTGTATATGTGCTTCATGTTCATCTCGTCTTGCTTAAACACAATAATCATGTTGGCATTGTCGCGTACTAAATGCTTGGGGATGCGTGTATATGTTTGACATAAATAAAAGCAATCGATGCATTTATGTCTGCCCATACAAAAGTATTGTCTAATGTAATTTTGCTTCTCACAAGCAACATCATCGAATATCATTATTGAGTTGGTTTTTGCTTCATCTGGTTTGAGAACTTGTTCGTTGTCGGAAAATTTAAATAGTCCCATATTTTGAATTGGTTTCATTAATGGTTTTACATATTCATATTTCGGTTGATACAACGACTTTGAGTATAAGTATATATTTGCATAATTCAGTACATTAGTACTTTCTATTAAACTCAACATGATGTTGGTTTTTTCACAATTTGAAGGCCGGCATTAAGGCATCTTATTGAATTCGGCAGCAGGGAGCCATGTCGGGATTTCGATACGTTGTCAGTAACAGAATCCAAATTTTTAACAATAATAATTTGGTCTTGCTTAGCAAAACGCATTTTAGCAATTAATATAAATATACAATAACCACACCTTTATATTAATTTTCATTCAGTACGAGTAGGTGAAAAGATATAAAATGACTATAATTTACAAGAAACATGTCAGTAATAATCAGTCAGTAACCGGAAGAGGTTTATTAAATGATGTAATAAATTCTCTACCAATGAAACTTCATTTACCGGGAAATCAGTTTTGTGGACCAGGAACTAAACTAAATCAACGCTTGGCAAGAGGCGATAAAGGAATCAATCCCCTGGACGCCGCATGTAGAGAGCACGACATAGCTTATGATAAACACGAGACTTGAATAAACGCCACGAAGCAGATAAACTATTAATTGAAAGGGAGTAGCAAAGAGTAAAATCAAAAGACAGCAAATTTAGTGAGCGAATAAACGCACGATTAGTTACAAAAGCAATGAAAGCTAAAGTAAAATTCAGTGTGGGGAGCACAATGAGTAAATCTCTTAAGAAAATTAAGAGAAAAGTCAAAAAGAAATGTACCAAGAAAATATTCACTAAAGCAGTTAAAAGCGCTATGAAAATTATTTAACAACAAAAACCCGAAGATATTCCCACTGCTATAAAAATCGCGCAAAAGGTTGTGAAAAATTCTTTCGGACGGAAGAAATCCACGATTGACATTCCACGCGTTATACCCGTTCCTAAGACAGGAGGGTTTCTACCATTAGTACCCATTTTAACTGCTCTGAGAGCTGTTGGAGGCTTAGCATCTGGAGGAACAATCGCAAAAGGGATTAATGATACAAAAGCCGGACGACACAATTGGAAGAAGCGAATCGACATAGTAAGACCATGGAAGCCATCGCCATGGGAAAATGCTTATACCTGAAGCCTTACAGAAAAGGATTGGTTTTATATTACAGTCCACAATCAAAAAAGTTCTGTGAGGACTTGATGAAACATGCAAAGAATCTAACAAATTTCAGAGGTTTTTTTATGCGAGACAGTTTCCCGAAACGGCCTCGTCAACAAGAATGTGGAATCGTTAATCTGGACACATCAAAGTGCCCTGGTACTCATTAGGTAGCATTGCAACCACCACATGAAATAATAAATTATTTGCGAGGAGTACGTTCCAACTAACCTCAACATCAAAACTATAATTCATACAACTGTGTCTAGAACCTTGAGGTTCCAGATGACAGCTATGCCCAGCACGAAAACCAGACTGGTTGACATTCAAGAGCTTGTACTCGGTTAAAAACTTAGAAATTTGATCAGCCATGATCATCTCAAGAACTTTCGATAAAGGAGACAGAATTCTTAGTGGGCTAAAATCTGCAGGCTCAACTGCATTAGATTTTTCAGGCAAGGGAATGACAATTGCATTTTTTCATAGGCTAGGGAACGTTGAAGTTGTGAAACAGTAGTTTATAACATGGGTAAAAGAACCAATGATGTATGCCAAAATTACCTTAACAAATTTAACATACATACTATATACCCCATCTACACTAACTGCGTGAGACTTAACTCTTAGCAGTGTGACGACCTCGTCAGCAAGAATGTGGAATCGTTAATCTGGATACATCAAAGGGCCCTGGTCCTCATTGGGTAGCATATTACAAAGACAGGCACTGCAAAGAATATTTTGATAGTTGGACTCCTGCAGCCCTGGACCACGGACCGCGGTCGCCCAGAATATCAGGGAATATCTGGTGGAGGAGTATCGAGCTCGCAAGCCAGATGAGGTCCCTCGCAGCTACGATGAGGCAGAGCTACCGTTTATGGTTCCAGCAATTCCGCAGCAGCCCAACGGAACAGATTGCGGCGTGTTCTTGCTGCGCTACGCGGAAAAAAATCCTCCTGGAACCGATTGAGGATTACCGGCCCGACCACCTAAACTTGGTCAAGTGGTTCCCCCTGGAGGAAATACCAGCAAAACGGGTAGAGATCGCCGAGATTTTGAAAAAGCTGGCAATAGAACAAGGGAAGAAGAAAAACCAGATCCCGTACGTGGCAACAGACAAAGTTGTACCCGGAAAACGCGCCAAATCTTCAAGCCCTGAACCCGAGGCGTTAACTATTATTTGTAACGTGTATTTCGACCCCGTTACCCGGACTTTTTACGATGACCTAGTTGCGGAGGTAAGGACTCCAGATAAGCCGGAAACGACGCGCGCCGCAGTACCCATGAATACGAAATCGGAAGGTAAGGAAACCTGGATCTTCCAGGATCTGAGGGGCATAGAGGGACCAGCCGCAGCAGGGCTCAACGGCGACGTCCGACGGGACATCCTCACGCGGTACCCAGCCCTATTGGACGGCGGTCGGAGAAACAAGAGGGTTCAGTTTTGGTCGGGAGATTATCGCGTGACGCTGACCCCTAAACGGATCACTTTCCAGCTATACGAAAGAAAGGGGGGAGTGTAAGGAAAAAAAATATTTTTTCCCTTACAACTCCGGGTGTAGAACCTGGCCTGCATCCCAACCGAGCCCGTTTTTAATAAACGTAAACTGAAAACGCGGTGACCTGGGTTGTGCGGACCCAACTTCAGATGGAATAAATTCTATCAACAACAATAAAACGAAAAAAGGCAACGTAGCAAAGGCGAAAATATGCAAAACTAACAATAACAACAACAACCACATTAACTCGCTTGCTAACAAAGGGATTAAAAAAACCACAGTCACACAGAATACATGAACGACATACTTTTTACAACAATTACAACACAGACTGAGACGCGAAACAAGCAAGCAAAAATTAAATTAGAGCGTGGGAAGCTACCAACAAAATCACAAGAATTTATTTCTAGAAATAACCACAACAACAACAAGTACGTTGTGTGCCGCTATGCAGATTAGAAAATTCTGGAATGTGAACAAGAACTACCAACAAAATCACAAGAAATATTTCTCGAAATTAGCACAACAACAACAAGTACATTGTGTGCCGCTATGCACATTAGAAAATTCCAGAATGTGCACAAGAACAACGACTGCAGCGGAGTTGTTTTGATCGGTGTATAAAAGGGCCCACCGCGCTGAATTCGATCTCTTTTGGAATCTCGTGCTCCAAGTGGTAAGTCGTCGAACTTTGAACCTCTAGTACCTCGTAGTGGCTGAGTGCTCTTAAGCGGACGCCAATCCCAATTCCAAGTAAATTTTAGTACCTCGTCCTGGCTGAGTGCTCTTAAGCGGACGCCAATCCCGATTCCAAGTAAATTTTAGTACCTCGTCCTGGCTGAGTGCTCTTAAGCGGACGCCAATCCCAATTCCAAGTAAATTTTAGTACCTTGTCCTGGCTGAGTGCTCTTAAGCGGACGCCAATCCCAATTCCAAGTAAATTTTAGTACCTCGTCCTGGCTGAGTGCTCTTAAGCGGACGCCAATCCCAATTCCAAGTAAATTTTAGTACCTCGTCCTGGCTGAGTGCTCTTAAGCGGACGCCAATCCCAATTCCAAGTAAATTTTAGTACCTCGTCCTGGCTGAGTGCTCTTAAGCGGACGCCAATCCCGATTCCAAGTAAATTTTAGTACCTCGTCCTGGCTGAGTGCTCTTAAGCGGACGCCAATCCCGATTCCAAGTAAATTTTAGTACCTCGTCCTGGCTGAGTGCTTTTAAGCGGACGCCAATCCCGATTCCAAGTAAATTTCATTAGTACCTCGTCGTGGCCGAGTGCTTTTAAGCGGACGCCAATCCCGAATCCAAGTAAATTTTAGTACCTCGTCGTGGCCGATTGCTTTTAAGCGGCGCCAAAACTGAATCAAAGTAAATTCTAGTACCTCGTAGTGGCTGACGCCGACAATCATAAAACCTCGTATTCTAGAACTCTATGTGTATATAGATTTTGTATTTTTACGGACTGAGTGCTATTCAGCGGACATTAGAATTAAAGAACTAGTTTTAAGAAATACTGTTAGCAATAAAATACCGAAAAATAAAACTTTGAATTACGGTAAATAAATAGTCGAAAAACTGTGAAAAGATAACCGAAAGCTTTTTATTTAAGTGTTCGGTACGGGACTCTGGCGAGACTGAGTACACCCCGGCAAGAAACTTCGTTACAGTCCACCAAATCGCAGTTCAATCTATTCACTTAATGTTTACATTAAATTTCTGAGGCAACGTCTAAAAAGCAAAGCAATTAAATAAACAACAACTCTACGCCTGCTTAGGCAGCCTCTGCATAGGCAGCCACTGCTTACGCAGCCACTAAATTTCCTAAAAATAACTCCACTGACCAACCAACCAACTAACCCTATACGACACAAGGCAGAGTTTTCCTTCTCTCATAAACAAAACGAGCAAAACAAAAGTCACACAGCGACACTTACTCTACATATCCCTATCCCTATCCTACCTTCATCAAATTACAACATTTCACTAAAAACCTTAGTATGTAATAAATTTTGAAAAATGTTTATACTAATTTGTTAGACCGCCTGTTTCGGTATTTTTAAAAAAATATATTTTTTTACAAGTCATAAAATAAAATCATCGACCTCCCTGCGGTATTTAAAATACTGCACAGGTAAAACAGAGGTGTCAAATTTTCCTCAAACATCTCTCTGCGTCAACCGCATGCGTGCCAAGATACGGAGCACGCAGCCACTTAACATTTTATTACACTTCCCACTAACAACACAACCTCTGCTTGCGCAGCCGCTTTACACAACCGTACTCGTTCCCACAGGATACGTTCTGTATCCTACATACAAATATTAAATTTCCTAAAATAACAACTCGGCGCTTCAGAACGTGGATGAGAGCCACAGCTTGAACCGCTCCCTTAATGTTTACACAGTTAAAGTTTTACTATACTTCTGGGGCAGCGTCTCAAAAACGAAGCAATTAAATAAACAACAGCTACAACACTACTTCTGCTTACACAGCTTCTGCTTAGCAAGCTGTCACTCGCGAGTACACACATTTCCTCAGCTCTGTATCCTACATACAAACATTAAAACTACAACAACAACTACAACAACATACTTCCTAAATTTCCAAAAATAACTCCACTCACCAACCCTATGTGAGACACAAGCCACAGTTCACCTTCTTCAATAAACAAACGAACAAAACAAAAGTCACACACTGACACTTACTCTTGCTACTTATGATCTCCCAGTACTCACATATCATAACACACGTCTCTCCCTCCCTCTCCCTGCTTCCACACCATCTCGCCTACCAACCGTTGTCCGATCGAACGACTGATCGTCTGTCCGTCCGTCCGTCTGTCCGTACGCCAGCCGCTAGCCGCCAACTTCCAACCTTCAATCCTCTTTCTCACTCTTACATACACTACGCCCACCGTCTCACTCTTACACACACACACATCCACATTTGGCGGAGGCTGCGACGAAATACACAGGAGGAGCTATGGATTAGAAACCCCATATCCCTACTACTACTATCAGATATCAGATCAGATCAGATTAGGTGCAACAGCTATCGGATCAGTTCAAAGGCTGTTTTCTTACTAGTATGAAAGTATCGGGGATGCTTTTATTTATAGTTGGATGTAAATGTCAAAACCTTTTCTATAACGCCCATCATCAATCGGATCGTCTTTGCTGATTACCAGAAATCCATACTTGTCTTTCCAACACTCTCTACATATATTTAGAAATTTTCCAAAAGTCATGTCTGTTCCTACATGATCATTGTATATGTGCTTCATGTTCATCTCGTCTTGCTTACACACAATAATCATGTTGGCATTGTCGCGTACTAAATGCTTGGGGATGCGTGTATATGTTTGACATAAATAAAAGCAATCGATGCATTTATGTCTGCCCATACAAAAGTATTGTCTAATGTAATTTTGCTTCTCACAAGCAACATCATCGAATATCATTATTGAGTTGGTTTTTGCTTCATCTGGTTTGAGAACTTGTTCGTTGTCGGAAAATTTAAATAGTCCCATATTTTGAATTGGTTTCATTAATGGTTTTACATATTCATATTTCGGTTGATACAACGACTTTGAGTATAAGTATATATTTGCATAATTCAGTACATTAGTACTTTCTATTAAACTCAACATGATGTTGGTTTTTTCACAATTTGAAGGCCGGCATTAAGGCATCTTATTGAATTCGGCAGCAGGGAGCCATGTCGGGATTTCGATACGTTGTCAGTAACAGAATCCAAATTTTTAACAATAATAATTTGGTCTTGCTTAGCAAAACGCATTTTAGCAATTAATATAAATATACAATAACCACACCTTTATATTAATTTTCATTCAGTACGAGTAGGTGAAAAGATATAAAATGACTATAATTTACAAGAAACATGTCAGTAATAATCAGTCAGTAACCGGAAGAGGTTTATTAAATGATGTAATAAATTCTCTACCAATGAAACTTCATTTACCGGGTTATCAGTTTTGTGGACCAGGAACTAAACTAAATCAACGCTTGGCAAGAGGCGATAAAGGAATCAATCCCCTGGACGCCGCATGTAGAGAGCACGACATAGCTTATGATAAAACACGAGACTTGAATAAACGCCACGAAGCAGATAAACTATTAATTGAAAGGGAGTAGCAAAGAGTAAAATCAAAAGACAGCAAATTTAGTGAGCGAATAAACGCACGATTAGTTACAAAAGCAATGAAAGCTAAAGTAAAATTCAGTGTGGGGAGCACAATGAGTAAATCTCTTAAGAAAATTAAGAGAAAAGTCAAAAAGAAATGTATCAAGAAAATATTCACTAAAGCAGTTAAAAGCGCTATGAAAATTATTTAACAACAAAAACCCGAAGATATTCCCACTGCTATAAAAATCGCGCAAAAGGTTGTGAAAAATTCTTTCGGACGGAAGAAATCCACGATTGACATTCCACGCGTTATACCCGTTCCTAAGACAGGAGGGTTTCTACCATTAGTACCCATTTTAACTGCTCTGAGAGCTGTTGGAGGCTTAGCATCTGGAGGAACTTCAATCGCAAAAGGGATTAATGATACAAAAGCCGCACGACACAATTGGAAGAAGCGAATCGACATAGTAAGACCATGGAAGCCATCGCCATGGGAAAATGCTTATACCTGAAGCCTTACAGAAAAGGATTGGTTTTATATTACAGTCCACAATCAAAAAAGTTCTGTGAGGACTTGATGAAACATGCAAAGAATCTAACAAATTTCAGAGGTTTTTTTATGCGAGACAGTTTCCCGAAACGGCCTCGTCAACAAGAATGTGGAATCGTTAATCTGGACACATCAAAGTGCCCTGGTACTCATTAGGTAGCATTGCAACCACCACATGAAATAATAAATTATTTGCGAGGAGTACGTTCCAACTAACCTCAACATCAAAACTATAATTCATACAACTGTGTCTAGAACCTTGAGGTTCCAGATGACAGCTATGCCCAGCACGAAAACCAGACTGGTTGACATTCAAGAGCTTGTACTCGGTTAAAAACTTAGAAATTTGATCAGCCATGATCATCTCAAGAACTTTCGATAAAGGAGACAGAATTCTTAGTGGGCTAAAATCTGCAGGCTCAACTGCATTAGATTTTTCAGGCAAGGGAATGACAATTGCATTTTTTCATAGGCTAGGGAACGTTGAAGTTGTGAAACAGTAGTTTATAACATGGGTAAAAGAACCAATGATGTATGCCAAAATTACCTTAACAAATTTAACATACATACTATATACCCCATCTACACTAACTGCGTGAGACTTAACTCTTAGCAGTGTGACGACCTCGTCAGCAAGAATGTGGAATCGTTAATCTGGATACATCAAAGGGCCCTGGTCCTCATTGGGTAGCATATTACAAAGACAGGCACTGCAAAGAATATTTTGATAGTTTTGAAAACTTGCAACCACCGCAGGAAATAATAAATTATTTAAGAGATGACGTAAATTACAACTACACCCAACACCAAGATTGCGATTGTGCAGCCAGTTCCCAAAAAGGTGGGGCTACGAATCCTTCAAATTACCAACCCAAAGCAATCGGTTTAATGCTCCAAAGTCATGGAAAGCATTGTAAACTTTATCTTGATGAGGTATCTGGAGTGCAACCAGTTAGTTAGTGATCGCCAGTACGGTTTCCGTGCTCACCACTCCACCGGCGATTTTACGGTGCTCCTTACTGAGCGGTGTAACAGGTCTATTCACGAGTTTGCTGAGAGTAAAGTTGTTGCTCTGGATATCTCTAAGGTATTTGACCGAGTGTGGCATAAAGCACTCATGTCTAAACTGGGTGTTGGTAATACTTTCACTGGATGAATATCGAGTTTCCTCAGTGGCCGTTCTATTTGGGTTGTGATAGATGGCTTTGCTTCCGAAGAGCACTCCATTAATGCTGAAGTTCCGCAGGGTTCGGTCTTGTCTCCAACTCTTTTCCTAATTTTTATCAATGACCTTTCAGTAACATCGAACCCCGTCTACTCGTTTGCTGATGATAGCAGCATTTGTCATTCATATTCATTCTCCAGGCGTCCTTCTGGAGATCATAGAAGGCGCAGAATTATGAATGACTTACTCCAATCTGACCTCAACAACATCCAGGAGTGAGGTCAAGCGAATCGGATCGAGTTTAATGCGCGGAAAACCCAATGCTGTTGACACACAAATTTTTGGCGACTGACAATTTTCCATCTTTTTATATGGGTGATATGGAAATTCATTAGTTAAAACGACCACTTTTTTTATGTGTAAAAAGAAGCAGCTAAGTGTTTATGCTTTTTTAAGCGGTGCAAGACATATTTCACTCCAACCGATCTTCGTCGTATCCACACCACCTATATACGTCCGAAAATGGAGTACAATTCGCATATATGGTCGGGAGCTTCGAGAGCATATCTTCAGCTTCTGGACCGTGTCCGAGATCGTGCGATAAAGCTTATAGGGGATAGTAGGGTAAGCAACTCTACTGAAACCTTGAGGAGTCGTCGGGATGTAGGGTGTGTATCCTTATTTAACCGGTACTTTAATGTACTTAATGTTCTTCTGAAGTAGCCAGCCTGATTTCCTTCGGCTCCGGTATTTAACAGATCTACTCGGCTTTCCAGAGTGGTGGACTCCTATTACATCCAGATCTAGTCCCAACGCACTCCCCATTACCGCGATAATTAATTTTTCGACACAATTTTAAAACAACTACGTATTCATATTAAACTGAAATGAAACAATTTTAAAACAACTACGTTTTCATATTAAACTGAAATGAAACAATTTTAAAACAACTACGTTTTTATACTAAATTAAAATTACACAGTTTTAAAAGAACCACGTTTTCATATTAAATTAAAACAAGTAAGAGTGTTGTCTTCGGCCTGGCCGAAATCTAAATACCCTACACCCGAGTAACTCAAAAAATTATAATTTCGCCACTTCACAACTTTTGTATAAGTAGGCGGACCACGCCCATTTCGGGAAAATGTTTTTGTAATGTCTCTAGGTACTGCTAGATATAATTACGAAGGTATTAATATTTTGCGTCTATAGGACATTGACAACTTTTGTATAAGTGGGTGTACCATGCCCATTTTTGGCATACAATTTGGTAATACGTGTAGATACCTCGTATAAATGAGTGAGCGTGTCACGCCCATTTTTAGAAAGCTTATTGGTATTGATGTATTTTGGAACGAATTTCCGTCATCCCTCGTCAATTCTGGTCTGTAGACAAACCGGTTTCGGCGTTGTGCCATCTTCAGTGTCGTTTTTCGTTCATTTCTGAGAAACGATATATAATTATACCTTAATATCTCACACGGTTTATGAAATATTCAGATTCTAACATTTTTTGAAACGAGGTGCCTTTACATTCCGTATGTAAAGTAGGCGTGGCTGTTTACCGATCTCGCCCAAACAGACCTACATAACAAAGAATATTTGTGCCAAATTTCATCGCGATACCTCTTTTCGTTCTCCCGTAATCGTGATTTCAACAGACAGACAGACAGACAGACAGACGGACGGACAGGGCTAAATCGATTCAGGAGGTGACGCTGACCAAGAATATATATACTTTTCTATATCTATCTCATCTCCTTCTCTGCGTTACAAACGGAAGAACAAAGTGAATATACCGTACTCCGTTCGGATGTAGGGTATAATAATTTAATTTTACAAATACTCATTTTTTTATAGATTCTTGCATAAAATTATATCAATTGATTTTATCTGGTAATAGTTAAATTTATAGTGCAGCAAACGCAGATGTTCGGTCCATCTACAGTTTCACTTGAGGACCGGCAACATGTAGTATAATGACATCCATATCGTGACTCAATCGCAAAGACATCTTTGTATTTGATTAGTTTTGTATAGCCTGTTAAAATGTAATCAAAATGCTCCTCCAGTATATTTATACCCTACACCCGAAGGGAGTAGGGTATATTCACTTTGTTCTTCCGTTTGTAACGCAGAGAAGGAGACGAGATACATATCGAAAAGTATATATATTCTTGCTCAGCGTCATCTCCTGAATCGATTTAGCCCTGTCCGTCCGTCTGTCTGTCTGTCTGTCGGTCTGTTGAAATCACGATTACGAGAGAACGAAAAGGGATACCGCGATGAAATTTGGCAAAAATATTCTTTGTTATGTAGGGATCTTTGTTATGGTTGGGATTGAAAATGGGCGAGATCGGTAAACAGCCACGCCTACTTTACGTACGGAATGTAAAGGCACCTCGTTTCAAAGAATGTTAAAATCTGAATATTTCATAAACCGTGTGAGATATTAAGGTATAATTTTATTCCGGAACATGTAGCCTCATTTCTAAAATGTTTGAAAAAAAGGGCGTGCACGCCCACTGATAACAAAGTTGGGAATATCTAATGAACGGTATAAGATATGGACATGTAATTTCATCAGGATATATAGGGAAGCATTACCAATAAGCTTGCCACGCCCACTCGTACAAAAGTTGTCAATATCTTGTAAACGGTATAAGATATTAATACGAAATGTTATCACGAGGTATCTACACGTATTACCAATCTATATACAAAAAATAGGCGTGGTCCGCCCACTTATACAAAAGTTGTCAATATCCCATAAACGGTTCAAAATATTGATACGTAATTCTATCTACCAGTATCTAGAGACATTACATAAATATTTTGCCGAATAGGGCGTGGTCCGCCTACTTATACAAAAAGTGTTAAGTGGCGAAATTATAATTTTTTCAGTTACTCGGGAGTAGGGTATTTAGATTTCGGTCAGGCCGAAGACAACACTTTTACTTGTTTCCCTGTGATTTACTAAAAACTAATGAACCCGTATTAAAAATGTTTTTTTTTTTTTTTTTTTTTTTTTTATGACATGAAACCAAGCTCAGGGGATGCCCCCTATCCATGCACAGCATTTGTTGGTTCCGAAGGGATGACAGGTTAGTGGGAAGGGGGAAAGAGGGAGTAGTGACGGTTTACACTTCGCTTGAATGTTTCGACGCTGTAAGTGGGCGGGAAGACATTCGCAGGGAGATTATTCCACAATCTCACGACGCGACCGAAAAACGAACTCTCACGGTAATGCGTGGTTCGTTGGAACGGAATCGCGACATAAAAGGGGTGCACCGCTCTGGAAAGCCGAGTAGTTCTGCTAAATACCTGAATCGGAGGAATCAGGCTGGCTACTTCAGAAGAACATTTACCGTGAAAGTAGCGGTAAAATAGTGATACACACCCCACATCACGACGACGCTCCAAGGTTTCAATAGAGCTGGATACCCTACTGTCCCCTATAAGTTTTAACGCACGACATTGGACACGGTCGAGAAGCTGAAGATATGCCCGCGAAGCTCCCGACCATATATGCGAATTGTACTCCATTTTCGGACGGATATAAGTGGTGTAGATACAACGAAGATCGGTTGGAGTGAAGTACTTCTTACACCGCTTAAGAAAGCCTAAGCACTTGGCTGCTTCTTTCGACACGTCAAAGATGTGATCGTTCCAGCGAAGATCGCATTGGATTGACATGCCCAGAACATCAAGAGCCTCCGACTCATTAATATCCACACCACCCATATTTAAAGGTGGAAAGTTGTCGCCCGCCAGACGCTTGTGGGTCAACAAACAGCATTGGGTCTTCCGCGCATTAAAATCGACCCGATTCGCTTGACCCCACTCCTGGATTTTGTTGAGGTCAGATTGGAGTGTGTCATTCATAATTCTGCGCCTTCTATTGATCTCCAGAATAGAAGGACGCCTGGAGAATGAATATGAATGACAAATGCTGCTGTCATCAGCAAACGAGTAGACGGGGTTTGATGTCAATGACAGAAGGTCATTGATGAAAATAAGAAAAAGTGTCGGAGACAGGACCGAACCCTGCGGAACTCCAGCATTAATGGAGTGCTCTTCGGAAGCAAAGCCGTCTATCACAACCCGAATAGAACGGCCGCTGAGGAAACTCGATATCCATCGAGTGAAAGTATTACCGACACCATAAGCAGCCAGTTTAGACACGAGTGCTTTATGCCACACCCGGTCAAATGCCTTGGAGATATCCAGAGCAACAACCTTGCTCTCACCGAACCGGTGAATGCAACTGCTCCACCGTTCTGTGAGAAACGCCATCAGGTCGCCGGTGGAACGGTGAGCACGGAAGCCGTACTGGCTATCGCTGATCAACTCGTTGCTCTCTAGATACCTCATCAATTTAAAATTTACAATGCTCTCCATGACTTTAGAGAGCACTGAGCAGATTGCTATGGGCCGGTAATTTGCAGGATTCGTAGCCTCACCTTTTTTGGGAACTGGCTGCACGTTGGCAATCTTCCAGGAAGCGGGAAAAACTCCTGAAGTAAAAGATAAATTAAAGAGATTGCGCAATGGGCGAGCCAGTGTTGAGGCGCACTTTCTCAACACATGGGCTGAAATGCCATCCGGTCCCGAGGACTTATTGACATTGAGGTCTGCAAGCACTCTTTTAACAGCTCGCGTTCGAAAATGCATCTGAGGCATAGCATGAGATACACCATCAACCGCGGGCAGTGGTTGACTACTCTCAGGAAGAGAGCAGTTTTCAGCAAACATTTTGGCTAATAAGTTTGCTTTATCAACCGAGTGAGTGAAGATCTGATCGTCCTTAAGGAGAGTTGGAATAGACGATTTCGTCTGATTTTTCACCCTCCCCACAAACGACCAAAAGTTCTTGCTACCCTTATGGTATTCAAGAACTCTGCGTCTAAGGCGCTGCTCGTAAAGAACTTTTTCGCGCCTTAGAGTGGCATTGCACCTATTTCTGGCCTGATTGCGCAGCAGTTTAGTATCAGCAGTTTTATTTAAACGCCAATTCCTAAATGCTTCCTCTTTAGACCTGACTGCTTGTCTGCAAGTCGCATTAAACCAGGAATGGTCTTTTGGTTTAATGGAAATTCTTTTATAAGGTATGAAAGACCTCATACCAAATAAAATTATATTTTCTACCAATTTTGCTGCAGCATTTATGTTTCTATCTCTGAAACACAATTGCCAATTGAAACGGCTGAAAAAGCAGTTCAGCGCATCCTAATTAGCCTTCTCATAAAGCCACACTTTTCGCTTCGGAACTGTCTGGTGAGCGGATTGAAGACTAGAATATGGGAAGGTAGCAGAAATTGTAGCGTGGTCCGAATTACCAAGAGGTGCAAGAACATTCACATCATACTTGCTGTGATGTGAAGTTAGAAAGAGTCCAGAATATTTTGGTTTTGCCCATCAACGCAGGGAAAGTGCGTTGGTTCCTTCACTAATTGAGTCAAATTATTAGACTCAGCAAACAACTCAACATACAAACCCTCAGGTGTTGTGTGACTCGAATGACGTAGCCAATTGGAATTATGAACATTGAAATCACCAGCAACAACAATTTCACTGTTCGGATACGATTCCAGAATTTTAGAGATCGAATCAGAGAGACTGTCCAATTTATCAAAAGTTGGCAGCCTCCCTAGACCCGGGCTTCTATAAACGAAGCAGAAGTGCAGGATGTGCGACTGGATTTTGAACTTAACCCACATGGAGCTAAATTCGGCATCCGACGTGCAAAGGTGTTGCTGACACTGGTACGCAACATCACTGCGAATGTATAAGGCGAGGCCTCTGTGAGGTAAAAATAATGGCAGTAGATGGTACCCCGGCATGTGAAAGTCCAGTGGATCTGCACCCTCAGACACCTGGGCCTCACCCAGTGCCATTATATGCGGTTGGTGAGTACAAATATGCGCATAGACCGCGAAGAAATTCGCCCTCAAGCCACGTACATTAGTGGAGTCTATGCGGAATTTTGTCATCGCCGCCCACTGTAGCGAAGTGTAAGGTCAGCCGTACAAGCAGCCACGCGTACGCCGCAAGCAAAGCAAAACGCGACAAGACAAGTGTTATGCCTTTATCTTGCCGCGCTTCAGCCCACGGTGCACTCACAGCCGCCTGCACACCTAACGGGACCAGGAAGAAGGAGGAAGAGTGAAAACCAACGAAATGCTGAGCTTTACTGCGGAGAGCATAAACAAGCCCCTCGCATGTTTCTCTGCATTGCGTTAGATCGTCTTTTATATGTTATATTTTCATCAGGTTTTATTTATTTGTTATGAAGTATTGAGTTAAGTAGTGCACTATTTTGTTTGTTAAAAAGTGTTGTATGGTGAGGGGTTATTGTTTTATTTTCGCGGCGTGGGTTTTCACTATTGTTTTGTTTATTTTCGCGAACACTGTTTATAAGCTGAATTGGCGGGCGCACCGTCCGCCTCCATCCGCGGTCACATCACAACTGTTGTCATGTTTACGTGATTCATCTTGTTTAGTTAATAGTTGATTGTTGACTAACTTCTATTTGTTCTATTACATAATTTTATAAAGTGGAAAACTCACACGTTAATTACGGTTGTATACCGTATTTTCCAAAAATTAATTAAGCTAATTCCAAGAATTAAGAAAACAATAAGATGTAAAATTTAGATATGTACATTCATTTTCATACTCCGGCTGAAACCCATCTAAATTAAAAAAAGAAATGTTTACATTAATTTAATTCCAGCAAATTCGAGCCAAGCCACAGTTCGGTCTCAAGCAATTAAATAAACAATACAAAATACTGTACCTCTCCTTAGGCAGACCCACGCTCCAGATCATGCATGCACGCAAAGCCGCAGTTCGATCCGTTTACTTTATGTTTACATTAAATTTCACTACACTTCTGAGGCGGCGTCTCAAAAGCGAAGCAATTAAATAAACAACTACAAAACTACTGTTAACGATAGGATTGTGCTTTATTCACTGAAAAATTGTCTTAGCACATAACGTCTTGTACACTAAATTCTTACATGAATAACAGGAAAACCGGTTTGGTTGTATCATGGCGTGGAAATAAGACAGAAGACACAAGCAATAGATTACTTACAAATTATGTACATCTAAGTTTACATATGATACATATGTTAAAGTGATAAACGCAAATTTGGTTATCGGCCTCTTGTAAACTCCCTTTTCTGATGTTATGGTCACCACTCTGACTTTGCTGTCCTGTCCCGAATGGACTGCTATGATGCGGCCCAATAGCCATTTGGTTGGTGGAAGGTTCGGCTCCTTCAGTAGTACGATGTCTCCAGTTGCGAAATTCATTTGTAATGACGTAATATATTCATTCGACCACCGTTTCCAAAAACCCTGCACCATTGCTTGTAACCAGTTCCAATGGGCTCGACGAGAGGTTGGCTTGACGAAAGTACCTGGATCCGGTATGGCCGTATAAGGCTCTCCAAGAAGAAAACGCGACGGAGTTAACGGATTAATCTCCGTGTCAGATATGGTGCATAATGGCCTACTGTTTAGAATAGCTTCGATTTGCGCAAGGACTGTGTAGAGTTCTTCGAAGGACAGAAGACTATCGCCTACCACCCTTCGTAGGTGGAGTTGTATTGATCTTACGCCCGCCTCGCAAAGCCCACAAAAATGTGGGGCCGATGGTGGGATAAAGTCCCAATTGGTTCCATCTCCAGCTAATGATGATCTGATGTCTGCATTCGTCGTTTGGTCTTGCAACAACCTGAGCATTTCATCCAAACTTCGCCGAGCACCGTGAAAATGTATTCCATTGTCTGTGTAGAGATTACTGCACTTACCCCGACGAGTTGTGAATCTTTTAAATGCTGCAATGGAAGCATTTGGGGTCAACTCTATGTGTATAGCTTTTGTCGACATGCATACAAAAAGGCATATATATGCTTTGGTGATTCTTGAGCGTTTACAAGTTGTCATTTTTATTTTTAGAGGACTTGCAAAATCACACCCGCTATTGAGAAATGGTCGACTGGGCTGCACACGTGCAGGTGGCAAGTTAGCCATTATTTGCACCGAATTTTGTCGCCGAAGTTGAAAACAGCGTTTGCATTTGAACACAATGGATCTGACCAAATTTCGAGCACCTATAATCCAAAAGTGTTGGCGAAGAATCACAAACAGCTCAGTTACGCCTGCATGCAGATAGGTTTTGTGCATATTTATGCCGATCAGCTCCGCTATATGATGGAGTGGTAGAATAATTGAATGTTTCATACTGTAGGAAATATTCGTGTTTTAAGTCTACGTTGCAATGTCAACATAAATCTGCAAACATATGCAACCACTCGAAGTAATCGATTCCATGACGAACATCTATCGGCGACTTCCACTAGTACGGATATCTTGTCTTCTGACCCCAAATTACATAATACAGCCTGTTTCTTCTCCCAAAGCACATCTGCTGAACACTGAAGTTTATTCTGATCTTTAAATTTAGATGAAGGCCACTTATCTTTGTTAAACTGCAACCATGGAGGTCCGTTCCACCACAAATCATGCTTGACTAGTTGATCTGGCATTATTCCACGCGATGCGCAATCCGCCGGATTCTGACGGGTGTTTACGTAATTCCAGCAAGGCCGTGCAATCGTATCTAAAATTTCCTCCGTGCGATTGGCAACAAACATTTTCCAGGTGCGAGGCGGTGATGATAACCAGTGCAGAACTACTTCAGAGTCAGTCCAAGCATACAGTCGATTGTGCGTTTGACTGCTCCAAATAACCGGCAAAGGAGCAGCGCAGCGCAGAGCTCCATACGAGGAATTGAAATTGATTTTAATGGTGCAACTCTTGACTTAGCCGTAATTATGTTTATCAAGGGTTTTGAGCCATATGAACGGATAAATAACAGATGCATAGGCAACTGCTGATGCGTCGCAAAAGCAATGAATTCTACGTCTGGCATGGACATGTAAATTCGTCTATGAATTGTAATCCTTTCGAAATGGTGAATCGACTGCCTCAGTTCTTGCCATTGCTGAACTATTTCCTTAGGAAGTGAATCGTCCCAGTTTACATTCAACAGCCATAATTTTTGGAATAAAATTCACATTAAAATTGTTGATGGTGACAACCAACCATAAACATCAAATACCAGTTAAAGTTGAGAAAATTCAGATAAGATAAGCCTTTTTGTAACAGCTTGATTTGTTAGTTTCGCAGCTCGAAATGAATATACATCTGAAGCAAGACTCCAACGAAGTCCGAGAATCTTTACGACTTTGTCCATAGATTGACCAGTGTCCAAAAAGGAGGCCTCACCACTATCAACTGACAAACTGGACAGAAACCCTTCAGAATTTGAATTCCATTTACTCAGCTGAAATCTGCCCATTTCTAAAAGCTTTGAGAGCTCAGATTTTATACTGTGTAATTCGTCAAGCGACTCCGCACCCACCATAATATCATCGACGTAAATATTATGAAGGATTA
Source organism: Sicus ferrugineus (assembly GCA_922984085.1). Classification (NCBI taxonomy): domain Eukaryota; kingdom Metazoa; phylum Arthropoda; class Insecta; order Diptera; family Conopidae; genus Sicus; species Sicus ferrugineus. Next base: position 20,086,149 of record OV277350.1, read on the forward strand.
TCGATTGCCAGTTGCTGCAATACTCGGAATGATAAAAAAGGTGCGGAAGCCGTCCCATAGGTCACAGTACATAACCGAAAATGCTGAATGGGTTCATCCACACAGTTTCTTCACACAGTTCGCTGATAATCCCGGTGCTGCCAATTAAAAGGGTATCGTTTAAGGATTTCCCATATGAATCTTTATATGACCCGTCGAAAACTACTCTAACTTTGGTGGTTGAACTATTTGGATTGAAAACAGCATGGTGGGGAAGGTAGTATTGCGGTTGAGTTGAAATGTTTTCTGATTCAACTGGTTGCATATGCCCCAATAAAATATATTCTTTCATGAATTCTACATACTTGATTTGAAGTTCTGAATTTCTGAAGAATTTGTTTTCCATGGCACGCATCGTGAAACAGCTCCAGAAACAGTATCCCCGAAAGTGGTGTTGCTTGCCGTGAACGGACGTTCTACAACGTAGCGTCCGTCAGCTGAACGCGTATGTGTTCTGCGAAAGTTCAGTTCAGCAGGGTCGTCGTGGTTGGAGGTTGATTCTTTCATTTGACCTTCTTCAATTTCCCAGAATTTCTGCTAAAGCTTGTCAACATTGAGCACAATTGTATACGACGTAAGATTTGCTGATATATTATGGCAATGGCCGGCCACAATCCAGCCAAACACTGAATTTAACGCATAGAGATGTAGGTGTTCAAGACAAATTTTTCCATCTAGAAGGAGTGACCACACAATATCAGCACCCAAAAGCAACTCTACTGATCTTGAAACACCAAAATGAGGATCAGCCAAATTTAGATGTGAAATAACCTCTCCACTTTGAATTGACAAATCTCGACCTGGAATTTCAGACGTTATTCGCGACAAAACGTATGGGTGGACATCGATTTCAAAATCACGAACCCGAGACCATATTTTAATGCGAACTTTTCCTTTGGTCACCCCAGCGTCGGATGATGCGACTTCACGCACACACAAGCGGGCATTTGTTCGTTGAAGACCACGACGTTGAACACACGATTCGGTAATGAACGACACTTGTGAGCCCGAGTCAATAAGTGCACGTATTTCGAAGTAGTTTCCACATTGATCTTGCACTTTGACAATGGCCGTTGGCAGAATCCCCGTAGATTAATCAATGTCTGCCACTATGTTGCTGCGAAGAGGTTGCTCATGATGAGTTAACGCCGATGATGTCGGTGTATCTATTACAGAAAGTGACGTGTTTGCAGTAGATGCCTTGGAATTTGTAGCACTCCCAGAAGTATGAATCGACACTGATAGTGAAGAGTGTACCAACGTATGATGACGAGCATTGCATACTCGACAACGAAAAGAAGAATTGCATCTTGCTGCATTGTGTTCCTTTTTAAGACAATTAAAACAAAGCGAGTGATCTTTGGAAAACTTCCTGCGCGATTCAACACTAAAAGACGCAAACTCTGGGCATTGGGGTAAGACATGTGCTAATTTACATTTTAGGCAAGCTTGTGACGAGTTGTTGGCAACATGAGCTCTGATCACCGACTGCTTATTCAGGTCACACCAGGAGTAGAACTGCATAATTCGAGCCATCCCTGACGAGTTTCGGAGTCTAGCTTTTTACATAATAAATAAACTAACCAAGGATCCCGAGTATTCGATGAGATTCCACTGAACCTGCGTAGACATTCATCGGCTCCGTCGATAATAGTTCTTAGTGTGCGCGAATTTGATTTGTGCGTGCTTGGTAGATCCATAAATAATTTGACATACGACAGTGCCACGAGATCAGGACGATCGTATCTCCTTTCCAGTTTGTTCCATGCCTTTGCATAGGTTTCTTCACATATTGGAATGTTTTTAAGCAGAGTGGCAGCTTCACCGCGTAAAAATGACACTAAAAAGTAAAATTTTTGGGTTGGAGTTAAATGCGGCTTATTGTCAACCGATCCAGCAAACAAATCGCGAAAACTTGTCCATGCACTGTAATCTCCCGAAAATGGTGGAATAACAATTTTGAGTAAAGCGACCTCATTCGCGATAGGCACTATTCTTGCAAGACGTTGCAATAGTGTATTTTGTTGAGCCGCCAACCTGTCAATTGCATCACCTGCTGTTTGTGTCGGCTGAGAAGTAGTTGCTTGTTAATTTACTTGACCTTGACATTGACGAATTGCGCTTAAAAGAGAAGCACGAGTGCATAAATATTTCGTTTCTACTTGCTCAAATGACCCGCTTGCAGCTTCCCCCGCAGTTCCGCTATTCACATTCTCGTCACCAACTGTATGCTCCTCCTCAAATTCGCACAAATCATCTTCGATTTTAATCAATTCTCGCCAATAATCGTCCAATGCCTTTAACCTCGATTCAAGCTCTTCTACCCTCGTAGTTTCATCAATCTGCTCAATATAATTAGAAATGAGTGTAATACAACCTTTTACCCGTCCTCGCTTTACTCTTAGTGCTTTTAACGATATTTTTCACAAATTATTTCCCAAATAATCCTATGGAGACGAAGGACCAGGCAATGTTAACGATAGGACTGTACTTTATTCACTGAAAAATTGTCTTAGCACATAACGTCTTGTACACTAAATTCTTACATGAATAACAGGAAAACCGGTTTGGTTGTATCATGGCGTGGAAATAAGACAAAAGACACAAGCAATAGATTACTTACAAATTATGTACATCTAAGTTTACATATGATACATACATATGTTAAAGTGATACGTTAATTTCCAAACAACTACTTCTGCCCAGGCAGCCGCTGCTTAGCAAGCTGCCACCCGCGAGCACACATATTCCCACAGTCGCTCATAAAAATCCTACCCTCATCCATTCACACCTCAGCAATTAAAAATCTTAATATGATATCCTACAGAACAATTCCAAAGGCAAGCATCTTGCCGCTGCTGGTCTCCCAATACTCACATATCATAACACACGTATGTATGTGTATTAGTTATTAAAGTGTTATTTTTGTACAAGGACCGCACTGGTCAGTGAATACACTACACTAGCAGCAACTACAACACAAAATCAACAATAGTAAACGCGACCAGTAAACCAAACTGATCATAACTACAACAATAATTGCAACTAGATGACCAACAGATACAACCACAACAGCATTAGAGGATTTTAAAAAAAGATACTAACATGATTGTTGTATTGTACGGTATTATATATTTTCTTATATTAACAAACAAATTTTTACGGCAGAATTATATGATACCGGCATCACATTTTTCTTTTGATTTTAACGAATTTTTATTATTGAATTATGATTGGAATACGCAACATAACCTATATTAATACATATGAAAATAATTAATATGAATTAATAAGGGATTATTTTCAATTGAATTGCTCATATATTATTTGTTTTATTATTAATTATCAATTATTAAGTGATTATTGGCTATGAATTATTATTAATTATTAATTATTGCTTGTTAATTATTAATTATTAACCGCATTGTTGCCTAAAAACTGTAATTAATTCCCGACAAGGTTTATTATTTGATTATTAATGGCAATTCTGCAGACAAGCCTCTGAGGCTTCGCGGAACGAGCTGTACACAATATAATATGAACATGTAACTTTTGAATAATAAATAAATTTTAATTCAATTTCAAATTTGAATTTGATGAGTGCAGTTATTATGCAATGTGTTATGCAACGGTAGTCGATATAAAACAAAACGCGCTACTTTAAAATTCCACAGAGTGAGTATAACTAAATTTTGAAACATTGTTCGGGGCGTCTTGTACTCCTTTGTAAAATTCTTTAATAAATATTTACGTGAATTCAGTCAAATTCTTTGGAAATAGACATTAATTTTTATTTTTCGCTTCTGGAGATTCGATCTACGACAATAAACAACAAAAACAACAAGACGATTTTCAAATTTCTGTAAACATCACCTGACTTCAGACCATTCATGTTAAGCCACAGTTCGATTCCAGACAATAAATAACAAAAACAAAAATAACGCCTTACTAAATCTGCATATCCGAATTTGCGATAATATAAACCACAACAAGTAAATCTCTTGACGTCGGCTAGGCCGAAATCTAAATACCCTACACCCGAGAAGCTAAAAAATAATAATTCCGTCATTTAACAATTTTTGTATAAGTTGGCAGTTCTCGCGCAATTTTTCAATATTTTGGTAATGTCTCTCAATACTACAGAATGAAATTACGTATTAATATTTCGCACCGTTTATGAGATATTGACAACTTTCGTATGAGTGGGCGGTCCACGTCCATTTTTTGCAAGGAAATTGGTAATGTCTCTGGATACCTCGTGATAAAACTACGCCTTAATATCTTATACCGTTTGTGAGATATTTATTTGTGATTAATTATGTATGAGTGGACGGTCCACGCCCATTTTTGGCAAAAGTTTTAGTAATGGTGCTATATGTTCCTGAATATAATTATGCCTCAATATCTCGCACGGTTTATGAGATATTCATCTTATAACATTTTATAACGAGGTGCCTTTACTTTCCGTATTTAAAGTAGGCGTGTTTTTTAACCGATTTCACCCCTTTTTAATCCCAAATTTAATCCAGCCTAGATGACAGAGAATATTCGTGCCAAATTTCTGTAATCGTGATTTCCACAGACAGACGGACGCACATTGCTAAATCGACTCAGGAGATAATTTTGAAAGGAATAAATATACTTTTCTATATCTACCACACGTCCTTTAATGTGTTTCAAACGGAAAAACAAGGTGAATATACACTCTCCCTTCGGGTGTAGGGTATAAAATAAGAACAAGCTCTGATACTAACACCACCACTATCCGCTCCCTTACGGGCCGTCCCTGAACCTTACCACTTGTTTACCAGGACATCCGCCACCGCCAGCCCGTCCAGCCGCCAGGGTTTCCATCTGACAAAATCCCCTTGAAAAATCCCACAAAAAATCCCCAAATCCCACGAAAAATCCTGAACCCATTAAAAATCCCCACAAAGATCCCCAAATTCCGACAAAAATCATCGATCTGGCAACTCTGTTTACCCCTCATAAAAAATCCTTAAATCCCCACAGAAAATTCCCACAAAAAATCTCTACAAAAATCCTCGATATAGCAACCCTGTTTGCCCCCCCCCCATATCTTCTGTCTCATTCTTATACAGGCTCCACATGCGGTGCTATGGTTTTACATGGCACCACACCTGCTCCTCATTTTTCCTCAATTTTCCTTATTCAAATAGCTGAAAACTTTAGATTAGCAACCGTAGCGAAACTAACACAGCAGACATATTCATTTGAATTTCCTGCATTATGGCTACATATATACATTTTATTTCTTTCTATTTTTTAGCGATTTTATCAAATTTGAACTTGTTATCTGAACCGTTAGTAAACTTGTCTGAGGCCTTAGACCGATTATCTTCACCCGAAGTTGTAGAATTAGAAATATCGAAAATAAAGCAATATATGGAAAATTTGAATGCATTACTGTATAATTTACTTCAGTCAACACAAGATTCTACTGACCTACAGAGTTTAGTCGAAATCGAATTAAAAGAAATGGATAAGGCAATAGAGGAAGCGACGGAGAAGATTGCTTGTATGCTACTAAGCTCTAGAAGTGCGGATAGTGGAACGAAATTACAAGTTAATGAGAAAATATTAGATGCCTGCACAAATCTAATGGAAAGCATAAGGGTTTTGATCCAGAAATCCAAATTGTTACAAGAGGAGATTTTATCTATGGGTCGAAGTAAGTTATGCTAAAATTTATATATTTATATTAAATAGATATTCTTTAAAGGATGTGTGTCTGTGAAAGAATTTTACAAACGAAACAGTCAGTGGAGCGAAGGACTTATTTCGGCGTCTAAAAGCGTAGCGAAAGGAGCTAACTTACTTGTAGATGCAGCTGATAAAGCCGTTTCGGGCGAATCAAGAAAAAACCTTGAAATTATTGTAGCTGCCCAGGAAATTGCTGCATATACTGCACAGTTGGTTGCCGCAAGTAGGGTAAAGGCACCAAAGGAAAGCGCAAGACTCGAGGAATTAAAAAAAGCTTCCCGAAATGTGTCACATGCCACAGGAGCTATTGTTGCCACAGTTAGAGATTGTAACCAAAGTATAGAAGCATTACAAGATTTCGGTTTTGAGAAATTGACTGCCAGTCAGGCGAAAACTATTGAAATGGAAATACATGTTAAAATTTTAGAACTTGAGCAAGCTCTTCATATAGAACGCTTGCGGCTTTTAACATTTAGACGTCAAAATTATCAAAATACAGATGATTAATATTCACCGTATAATAATGTAACTTTATAACAGTGTCGGCTAAACCTGGCCATTAACAAAATTTTTATGTATTAAAAGCTTTAGAAGCTTAAGCAGACTGACATTTAAAAGAATTATTACTGTTTCAGAAGTTGCATTGTTTTTTGCGTTAATCAATTTTTCTGTAACAATTTTATACGCATGGACCTTAATAAATCTTGGATATCTGATAACTAATGCGATGTTTACCTGATAAAATATTGCGATGCTTTTTGTCTGAATTAACTGTAGTAATTAAATCAAAGTTTTAATATGAATTAAAAAAATTAATAATTAATTATTTTTTAGGACGAAAAAGAACTTTCACAAATACAAACTATAATACGTATATAACAAATAATTATTTTCAGTCAGTTGAAAATAAGTGTGTGCAAGTATATAGTAAGGGTGTTCTGCATAAGATGCTGAGTATAGTAAGGCTGGGACGTGTAGATTGGGTCGAGACAAGAAAAAAAAACGTACGGGAGGAGGGCTCAATCTCACCTTGTTTAGGCGTCAGGGGATTTTTTGAAAAAAGTAGCATGAAATGGTAAAAAAATTTTCCGATAAACGCCTACTGGAAGGGCATTTTTGAAAGCCAGAACCCAATGCTGCACAAACTTTTTAAATTGAGTCGATTGGTCAAACGGTTTTTAGCACACTAGTGCCAAAGTTAAAATTTGAAAAAGTGCGAAAAAAGTTTTGACCACATTTTTTCCAAAAATTTACGCTGATAATTACCAATTATTTTCACGCCGTGAAAATGTGCTAATGAATTTTCGTTAACATACTGAAAACCGAAAGATACTCAGTAAAAAGGTTTTCGAGAAAATTGCAAAGTACCAAACATATTTCTTACCTGACAACGCTAATTGAGTATTTACATATACTCATTTGCGTAAAAATCAATTATCAGGTAAGAAGTTTGTTTGTTTCTTTAAAGGATGTGTGTCTGTGAAAGAATTTTACAAACGAAACAGTCAGTGGAGCGAAGGACTTATTTCGGCGTCTAAAAGCGTAGCGAAAGGAGCTAACTTACTTGTAGATGCAGCTGATAAAGCCGTTTCGGGCGAATCAAGAAAAAACCTTGAAATTATTGTAGCTGCCCAGGAAATTGCTGCATATACTGCACAGTTGGTTGCCGCAAGTAGGGTAAAGGCACCAAAGGAAAGCGCAAGACTCGAGGAATTAAAAAAAGCTTCCCGAAATGTGTCACATGCCACAGGAGCTATTGTTGCCACAGTTAGAGATTGTAACCAAAGTATAGAAGCATTACAAGATTTCGGTTTTGAGAAATTGACTGCCAGTCAGGCGAAAACTATTGAAATGGAAATACATGTTAAAATTTTAGAACTTGAGCAAGCTCTTCATATAGAACGCTTGCGGCTTTTAACATTTAGACGTCAAAATTATCAAAATACAGATGATTAATATTCACCGTATAATAATGTAACTTTATAACAGTGTCGGCTAAACCTGGCCATTAACAAAATTTTTATGTATTAAAAGCTTTAGAAGCTTAAGCAGACTGACATTTAAAAGAATTATTACTGTTTCAGAAGTTGCATTGTTTTTTGCGTTAATCAATTTTTCTGTAACAATTTTATACGCATGGACCTTAATAAATCTTGGATATCTGATAAACTAATGCGATGTTTACCTGATAAAATATTGCGATGCTTTTTGTCTGAATTAACTGTAGTAATTAAATCAAAGTTTTAATATGAATTAAAAAAATTAATAATTAATTATTTTTTAGGACGAAAAAGAACTTTCACAAATACAAACTATAATACGTATATAACAAATAATTATTTTCAGTCAGTTGAAAATAAGTGTGTGCAAGTATATAGTAAGGGTGTTCTGCATAAGATGCTGAGTATAGTAAGGCTGGGACGTGTAGATTGGGTCGAGACAAGAAAAAAAAACGTACGGGAGGAGGGCTCAATCTCACCTTGTTTAGGCGTCAGGGGATTTTTTGAAAAAAGTAGCATGAAATGGTAAAAAAATTTTCCGATAAACGCCTACTGGAAGGGCATTTTTGAAAGCCAGAACCCAATGCTGCACAAACTTTTTAAATTGAGTCGATTGGTCAAACGGTTTTTAGCACACTAGTGCCAAAGTTAAAATTTGAAAAAGTGCGAAAAAAGTTTTGACCACATTTTTTCCAAAAATTTACGCTGATAATTACCAATTATTTTCACGCCGTGAAAATGTGCTAATGAATTTTCGTTAACATACTGAAAACCGAAAGATACTCAGTAAAAAGGTTTTCGAGAAAATTGCAAAGTACCAAACATATTTCTTACCTGACAACGCTAATTGAGTATTTACATATACTCATTTGCGTAAAAATCAATTATCAGGTAAGAAGTTTGTTTAGTAATTTGCAATTTTCCTGAAAATGTTATGACAATTGCAGTATATCGTAGGCGTGGCCATTGTTTTGTATATTTTTTTACCACTAATATTATTATTACATAATCAGGCAATCAGGTTGATAAGACAAACATATTAGGCAAAATGTTTGCCGAAAGTTGTTCTCATCCTGAGAGTCAACCACTGTCTGTGAACGATGGTGTATCTCATACAATGCCTGAGACGCATTTTCGAACGCGGGCTGTGAGAATGCTTGCAAACCTCAATATCAATAAATCCTCCGGACCGGATGGCAGTTCAGGCCACGTGTTGAGTGCCCCTCAACAATGGCTCGCCCATTTCGCAATCTCTTTAATTTATCGTATTATTCAGGAGTTCTTTTTTCCTGGAAGATTGCGATTGTGCAGCCAGTTCCCAAAAAGGTGGGGCTACGAATCCTTCAAATTACCAACCCAAAGCAATCGGTTCAATGCTCCAAAGTCATGGAAAGCATTGTAAACTTTATCTTGATGAGGTATCTGGAGTGCAACCAGTTAGTGATCGCCAGTACGGTTTCCGTGCTCACCACTCCACCGGCGATTTTACGGTGCTCCTTACTGAGCGGTGTAACAGGTCTATTCACGAGTTCGCTGAGAGTAAAGTTGTTGCTCTGGATATCTCTAAGGTATTTGACCGAGTGTGGCATAAAGCACTCATGTCTAAACTGGGTGTTGGTAATACTTTCACTGGATGAATATGGAGTTTCCTCAGTGGCCGTTCTATTTGGGTTGTGATAGATGGCTTTGCTTCCGAAGAGCACTCCATTAATGCTGAAGTTCCGCAGGGTTCGGTCCTGTCTCCAACTCTTTTCCTAATTTTTATCAATGACCTTTCAGTAGCATCGAACCCCGTCTACTCGTTTGCTGATGATAGCAGCATTTGTCATTCATATTCATTCTCCAGGCGTCCTTCTGGAGATCATAGAAGGCGCAGAATTATGAATGACTTACTCCAATCTGACCTCAACAACATCCAGGAGTGAGGTCAAGCGAATCGGATCGAGTTTAATGCGCGGAAAACCCAATGCTGTTGACACACAAATTTTTGGCGACTGACAATTTTCCATCTTTTTATATGGGTGATATGGAAATTCATTTGTTAAAACGACCACTTTTTTGATGCGTAAAAAGAAGCAGCTAAGTGTTTAAGCTTTTTTAAGCGGTGCAAGACATATTTCACTCCAACCGATCTTCGTCGTATCCACACCACCTATATACGTCCGAAAATGGAGTACAATTCGCATATATGGTCGGGAGCTTCGAGAGCATATCTTCAGCTTCTGGACCGTGTCCGAGATCGTGCGATAAAGCTTATAGGGGATAGTAGGGTAAGCAACTCTACTGAAACCTTGAGGAGTCGTCGGGATGTAGGGTGTGTATCCTTATTTAACCGGTACTTTAATGTACTTAATGTTCTTCTGAAGTAGCCAGCCTGATTTCCTTCGGCTCCGGTATTTAACAGATCTACTCGGCTTTCCAGAGTGGTGGACTCCTATTACATCCAGATCTAGTCCCAACGCACTCCCCATTACCGCGATAATTAATTTTTCGACACAATTTTAAAACAACTACGTATTCATATTAAACTGAAATGAAACAATTTTAAAACAACTACGTTTTCATATTAAACTGAAATGAAACAATTTTAAAACAACTACGTTTTTATACTAAATTAAAATTACACAGTTTTAAAAGAACCACGTTTTCATATTAAATTAAAACAAGTAAGAGTGTTGTCTTCGGCCTGGCCGAAATCTAAATACCCTACACCCGAGTAACTCAAAAAATTATAATTTCGCCACTTCACAACTTTTGTATAAGTAGGCGGACCACGCCCATTTCGGGAAAATGTTTTTGTAATGTCTCTAGGTACTGCTAGATATAATTACGAAGGTATTAATATTTTGCGTCTATAGGACATTGACAACTTTTGTATAAGTGGGTGTACCATGCCCATTTTTGGCATACAATTTGGTAATACGTGTAGATACCTCGTATAAATGAGTGAGCGTGTCACGCCCATTTTTAGAAAGCTTATTGGTATTGATGTATTTTGGAACGAATTTCCGTCATCCCTCGTCAATTCGTTTCGGCGTTGTGCCATCTTCAGTGTCGTTTTTCGTTCATTTCTGAGAAAGGATATATAATTATACCTTAATATCTCACACGGTTTATGAAATATTCAGATTCTAACATTTTTTGAAACGAGGTGCCTTTGCATTCCGTATGTAAAGTAGGCGTGGCTGTTTACCGATCTCGCCCATTTTCAATCCCAAACAGCCCTACATAACAAAGAATATTTGTTCCAAATTTCATCGCGATATCTCTTTTCGTTCTCTCGTAATCGTGATTTCAACAGACAGACAGACGGACGGACAGTGCTAAATCGATTCAGGAGGTGACGCTGAGCAAGAATATATATACTTTTCTATATCTATCTCGTCTCCTTCTCTGCGTTACAAACGGAAGTACAAAAGGAATATACCTACTTCGGGTGTAGGGTATAATGATACAATTTTAGTACAGCTACAAAAATATTGAGTTGCTTTGTTTTCAAAATAAGAATAAAAGAGTTGGTTTGAAAATTTCCAACTTTACCATACTATCCTTAACGTTTTACCTTGAAGTAATATTGTTTTCCTTGATTTTACGTGTTTTTTCCCTCAGTGTACCAAGGAGATCTCTTATCAGGTGCAGAAAGGCTGGACATTCTGCAATCGCATGAAGAGACATCTTTTCGGCTTCATTGTAGAATGTACAAACGTTTTCTGCCACTATTTTAGCCTATGCAAATGATATTTCAGTTTGCAGTGACTACTAATGGTTCCAATTAAGTTTCTGATACTATTTCTGTCCATACAGTGCAGCGATCTTACTGCTAAATACCCTTGCAAAAACAGTTTAGAACATTTTAGTCCGCCTTACCGACACCGCAGAAGGACTCGGGACCGATAAAGATCTCAGCCGACCCTTCTTTAGCTAAGCGATCCGTTCTTTCGTTTCCCGCATATCGTTTGTTAGCCGGTACCCGATGCGGAACTATTTTATTTCTTCGACCCAACTCTGAGATTACATTAACTGTCTCCATTACCAGCTTAGATGTAATAGAATACGAGTTTAGACTTTGAATTGCATCCTGATTGTCATCGAATATATAAATACGAAAAACGCCTATATGCTTGAAAAGTAATCGACAACAACGATTTATCGCAACGACTTCAGCTTGAAGCACCGAGGTCACAGTGCATAGGCTGGTTATACCATTTGCTGTACAGTGCAAAATATTGTTACGTAAATTTAAATTTACGGGTACGACTCTCTCTTAGGTTCGATCTCTGGATTGTGAATAATCTAATAAAACTCAAAGATTTTGCTGTTCTTAATTTCACAGATTTTATTCTTTTATTACTGCACTTATTAACACTTATTTCTTGACGCTATGCTCACAAGGTGTCGATGTGTACTGTTCAATAACCAAATTCAAACTGACTCTCTGAGACACCCTGCGTCTATTTATATGGCAGTTGATACTGCTGCGGAAGGTTCTAGAATTATGTAGCAAATTCTCGATCTATCTATTTGATCTATCCCGCGCTAGATGCCGTTGTGAAAGATCGTGGAATTTTCTAGCAAATTGTCGATCTATCTCGCGCTAGATGTCGCCGTACAAAGATGTGAAAGGTTGTGAAACTAGCTATCTATGCGCGATTTGAATGGTTTCCAGAACTTTCGCGAATGTTTCATTGTAAATTCGTCACACTGCCCTCCACTTAAGTCTGATCGTCCCGATCAGACTCCAAATTCTTTGATCCATATGGGGCTAGTCTCTCCAAGTGAACGACTTTAATTTTACCTCGTCTCTGCGTGTGGGATTGTATGCGATACACAACATCGTTCAGTCGCTTTATGACTTTGTATGGACCTTCCCACGATGTTTGCAACTTTGGAGACATACCCTTTTTCCGTTGCGGATTGTACAGCAGCACCAAGTCGCCTTCTTGAAATCCTTCTGAATTCATAGCTCGGTCGTAACGATCCTTCATTTTATTGCTCATTAGCTGTGTTCGCTGCCTCACATGTTGATGTATTTCATCCATTTCGGACTGAAGTAATTCCCAATAGCTGCCTACAGTTTCAGTAAGTTGATTGCTCTTTCCATATTTCAAATCTGATGGGAGTCTCAAATCTGTACCGAAAATAATCCTCGCAGGTGGATGGCCGGTAGTGTCATGGACTGCTGATCGGTAAGCCAATAAAAACATTTGAATGTGCTTGTCCCAATTGCGCTGACATTTGCTCAGTACTTTCCGTAAATGCTCTTCTAATGTACGGTTAAACCTTTCCACCATGCCATCCGATTGTGGATGTAGAGCTGTCGTTCGAGTTTTCTTGATACCCAACAATGAGCACATTTCTTGAAATATAGCAGACTCAAAGTTCCTCCCTTGATCTGAATGCAACTCAATTGGTATTCCAAATCGTGTGACCCAATTCTGCACAAAAGCTTCGGCTACAGTTTTAGCCTCCTGATTTGGTATAGCATATACTTCTGGCCATTTACTGAAATAGTCCATAACTACCAACACATATTTGTTCCCAGAGTCGCTAGTAGGAAATGGACCAGCTACATCCATAGCAACGCGTTCAAATGGCGCTCCCGCATTGTACTGCTGCAACCTTCCTCTGCTTCTAACTTTCGGACCCTTAGCTGCCATGCATTGCGCGCAGTTTTTAATCCATTCAGCAACTGATTCTTGGCAATTCACCCAGTAAAACTGTTGTTTAATCTTTTCCAGAGTTTTCGTGATGCCAAGATGCCCTCCACTTGGTCCATTGTGAAACTCTTCTAATACAGCTGCTATTCTAGACTTTGGCAGGACAACCAAATCGCGAGTGTGTTTACCATCTTCACTTTCCCATGAACGATACAGAACTCCGTTTATCAACCTCAAGCTATTCCATTGCGCCCAATACGCCTTAGCCAACGGACTTTCTGATGCCATTTCTTCCTTGGTTGGTCTTTTATCTGTTTCTTTCGCTTTCATGACCTTAACCAAGTCCGCTGGATACCCATTCATCATCAGGTTGCAGATTTGTTAATCGGATGTCGACTATACCTTCGCTTCTTTCAGCCTTGGAGCAATGCTTACACTCCAATGCACATGGGCGTCGAGATAGTGCATCGGCGTTTCCATGTTGCCCACCTTTCCGATGCTGTATTTCACAGTCGTAATTCTGCAACCTTTCTATCCATCGCGCAATCTGTCCTTCCGGATTTTTAAACTGGAGTAACCATCTGAGTGCTGCATGATCTGTTCTTAGATGGAAATGCTGTCCATACAGGTATTTGTGAAAATGTTTCACGCATTCGACCACTGCCAAGAGTTCGCGCCTCGTAACGCAATAGTTCCTTTCCGGTTTTCCAAGGACTCTGCTATAGTACCCAATTACTTTTTCCTGACCATCGATAACCTGTGAGAGTACGCCTCCTTTTCCATGTGCACTAGCATCTGTATCTAGGACGAACTTTCCGCCAGGAACTGGATAAGCCAACATTGGAGCAGTACATAGTAATTCCTTCAACTGCTGATAGGCATTCTCTTCCTCCTCTTTCCACACAAATTTGCAGTTTTTCTTCGTCAAATTATGCAAACTTCTCGCAACGTTGGCAAATCCGGGTACAAAGCGTCGGTAATATGTACAGAGCCCAAGGAAGCTACGCACTTCATGAACATTCGTTGGTCGAGGCCAATCCCGTACCGATTTTATTTTGTTTTCATAAGTGTGGATTCCTCTAGTGGTGATTTTGTGGCCCAAATAAGTTACTTCGGTTTTAAATAGATTGCATTTCTTTGGATTCAACCGTAATCCAGCCGAAGCAATTCGATGAAAGACATCTTCTAAATTTTCGAGGTGGTCATCTGGCCCATGACGATAATGTCATCAAGATACACCACAAATGTTTTCCAGTGAAGCCCTTTTAGTACGTGTTCCATTAAACGCTCAAAAGTTGCCGGAGCGTTGCATAATCCAAATGGCATCACGGAGAATTGCCACAATCCATCCCCGATGCTAAAAGCAGTTTTTTCGCAATCGGATTTCTCGATCTCCACTTGCCAATAACCACTTTGTAAATCCAGCGTTGAAAACCATTTCGCACCGGATAACGTGTCCAAGGTGTCGTCTATTCGCGGCAGTGGGTAGCTGTCCTTTTTAGTGACATCGTTCAGCTTCCGATAGTCAACGCAAAACCGGGTGCTTCCATCTTTCTTTTTAACTAACACGACCGGTGAACACCATGGGCTAGTTTAATAACTAAAGATGGTTCAATAACTCCACCTTTTTGCATTTCGTCTATTATCTGTCCCGCTTCTTCTCGTTTTGCTAGTGGGACTCTGCGTGGAGCTTGCCGAATCGGTCTTGCATCGCCAGTGTCTATTCGATGTTGCACAATGGCAGTTCTTCCAAATTTATTGCCATCGTTGGCAAATATGGAGCTATAGTTCTCTAGTAGCCGTTTTGCTTTCATCTTTTCTGGCCCGCTCACCTCATTCAACCAGGTACTCACGATGTTAGGAATTTTATGCCATCTTTGAGAACCTCGTTTTTGCATTCCTGAGCAGGATTGTCACAATTAACCACGGCTTCCACAGCTTGGCATTGTCCTACTAACTCTCCTTTCTCCAAAAATATCGGTGACCTGAACTCATTCATCACTCGAATTGGGATCCGCTTATTATTTCCCGTTTGTACCAAGGTTCGTTCAACCAATATATTTGCAGTCCTTTCTTTTGCCTCTACTACCCACAGCCTGCTTGCTCCACAGTCTCCCTCCACACATGCCCACAGTACTGCTTCAGACTTTGGTGGAATCTGCTGACGGTGACTTACACTTACATTCCTGATCTGAGGCCGTTCATACCCAGTGCTTAGGGGTATCTCCATGTTCTGGCACGTCAGCATTCTTTTCTTCAGATCCAGAGTAAGACCATGGGCTAGCATAAAATCCACACCGATTATTACCTCGTCCATTATTCCAGCCACTAAGAAGGTGTGAACCACTTCTAACGTTCCAATCCGAACCTTGCACACCAGTTTTCCACAAATCGCAGCTTCCTCCCCTGTAGCTGTTCGTAGCTTGCAACCAATCAGCCGTTCAACGTTATCCCCTGCTAGGTCTGATCGAATGATAGAATGTGTTGCGCCCGTGTCCAGAGTTAAGACCAGCGATCGTCTGTTTACAGTCCCGTTTATGGTTAAATTATTGTTTTTACGCTGTATTTGTGAAACGGAGACAGTGGGGCAATCAGTTGTGGGAACCAGCTCACGCCCCTTTGAACTGGTCCGTTTTAGTTTAACGATCGTTTCTCTTCAGAAGCGCCACTTGCATCTTCGTTGCTTCTTTTCCTTGCATCTACGTTTTTCTTACCAGACGCATTACAATTCCGTGCCAGGTGTCCTGATGTTCCACAGCTGTAACATTTTAGTTCAAAGCCCTTGCGCGAGGTTGGCATCCTCTGAGAAATAGTCTGGATGAGATCCCTTATGGTTTTCTCTATGGATTCACTTGGCTCAACTTCCAGCCGATGAACTCTATGTGCCTTATTGCTTAAAAGGCATGCTGTTTCCTGCGTCAAGGCAAATGACACTGTTTCGGCAAACGTCTTCTTTGGCATGGAGTAGACTGCACGTTTGGTATCCGCATCTCGTATAACACTCATAAACGCCTGAATTTTAAGTAATTCAGTTACTTCCGCTGGTGCATCTGCGTTGGCCAAATGCGCGAGCCGCTCTATCTCCGTTGCATATTCTTGTAACGACTCGTTTGCTTTTTGGTAACGATTCATCAGCTCCATTTGAAACACTTGTTTTCTATGGTCGCTACCATATCGTCGTTCAATCGCTGCCATTAACGCGTCATAATTACCACGCTCAATTTCAGGAACTGTTTGCAGAACTTCGACGGCGGAGCCGTTTGGATACTACCAAAGCTGCCACTTTATCCGCCGTAGTCCAGTGATTGGCTTGGGCTGTGGTCTCGAACTGTAGTTTAAAAATTTTAAACGGTATATTTCCGTCGAAAGTTGGCGCTTGCAATTTCGTTGCGCTAACAGCTGTAACTGGACCACTGGACTGTATTTCTCGCACACGGCCATCCAGCCGCTGTATTTCTGATTCTAGTCTGTGTAATTCATCCTCCATTTTGTCCTGCCTCGCCTGCAATATGGAAGAATTCCCTTCTATGCGCGATAGTTGTTCCTGCAGTTGTGTAGTGTTTTGTGCCAGCTGCGCCTCCATACGTGAGGACAGTTGCTCCATTGCTGCTAGAAGCACATTCATGTCAAATGCTGGAGCTGGCTGCGGCTCTATCAACTGCTCCTCGACTTTAGATGAAACTCCTGAAGCATCATGACAGAACTCATGTTCTTCAACATCGATGCCCTCACTCTCCATTGCTTTACGCAACCGTGCTTGTAGATCTGCCTTATGCCCTGTCGCAGGCAAACCTCTAGCCTCCAGCTCTTCCCTCAGCTGGGGTATTCTCAGTTCAGCAAACTTCACCATAATTTAGGATTATTCAGCAATCCCACTTCTGACACCAATTGTTACGTAAATTTAAATTTACGGGTACGACTCTCTCTTAGGTTCGATCTCTGGATTGTGAATAATCTAATAAAACTCTAAGATTTTGCTGTTCTTAATTTCACAGATTTTATTCTTTTATTACTGCACTTATTAACACTTATTTCTTGACGCTATGCTCACAAGGTGTCGATGTGTACTGTTCAATAACCAAATTCAAACTGACTCTCTGAGACACCCTGCGTCTATTTATATGGCAGTTGATACTGCTGCGGAAGGTTCTAGAATTATGTAGCAAATTCTCGATCTATCTATTTGATCTATCCCGCGCTAGATGCCGTTGTGAAAGATCGTGGAATTTTCTAGCAAATTGTCGATCTATCTCGCGCTAGATGTCGCCGTACAAAGATGTGAAAGGTTGTGAAACTAGCTATCTATGCGCGATTTGAATGGTTTCCAGAACTTTCGCGAATGTTTCATTGTAAATTCGTCACAATATATAACCAATTCCATTAGATGCATCAAAGATTCCTGAACCCGTGCCATTTCTCTGTTTTAGAGCCATATTTGTACCAAATAATATCTTCGTCCTCAGATGTAAGTGTTCTTTTACAATTCTGATCGCATGGCACATATACTCTTTAAGTATACGCGATTGGATTCCTCGAACACCATGGGCCAGTTGATGGTTCAATAACTTCCCCTTTATACATTTCGTCTATTATCGGTCCTGCTTCTTCTCGTTTTGCTAGTGGGACTCTTCGTGGAGCTTCCCGAATCGGTCTTGCTTCGCCAGTGTCTATCGGATGTTGCACGATGGCAGTTCTTCCAAATTTATTGCCATCGTTGGTAAATATGGAGCTATACTTTTCAAGTAGCTATTTTGCTTTCAGCCTTTCTGGCCCGCTCACCTCATTCAACCAGATAGCCACGATGATAGGAGTTTTCGTGCCCTCTTTGAGAACCTCGTTTTTGCATTCCTGCGGAGGATTTTCACAATTAGCTACGGCTTTCACAGCTTGGCATTGTCCTACTAACGCTCCTTTCTCAAAAGTGATCGGTGACCTGCACTCATTTATCACTCGAATTGGGATCCGCTTATTATTTCCCGTTTGTACCAAGGTTCGTCCAACCAGTATATTCGCAGTCCTTTCTGATGCTTACAGCTTGCTTGCTCCACAGACTCCCTCTACACATACCCACAGTACTGCTTCGGACTTTGGTGGAATTTGCTGACGGTGACTTACACTTACATTCCTGATCTGAGGCCGTTCATACCCAGTGCTTTTGGGTATCTCCATGTTCTGGCACGTCAGCATTATTTTCTGTAGTCCATTATTTCAGCCACTAGGAAGGTGTGAATCACTTCTAGCTTTCTAATCTGAACTTTGCATACCAATTTTCCGGAAATTACAGCTTCCTCCCCTGTACCTGTTCATAGTTTGCAACCAATTAGCGACTCAAAGTTATCCCCTGCTAGGTCTGACCGAATGATGGAATGTGTTGCGCTCTTGTCCAGAGTTAAAACCAGCCATCATGTGTTTAACTATTGTTTTCAATCCCGTTAAATTATTGTTTTTACGATGTATTTGTGAAACGGAGACAATGGGGCGATCAGTTGCGGGAACCAGCTCACGGCCCTTTGAGCTGGTCCGTTTTAGTTTAACGACCGTTTCTCCCTTGAATATTCCGCAATCCCACTTCTGACACCAATTGTTACGTAATTTTAGATTTACGGTTACGACTTTCTTAAGTTCGATCTCTGGATTGTGAATAACTCAATAAAACTCAAAAGTGTTGTTGTTTTTAATTTCACACATTTATTCTATTCTAATCGCACTTCTTAACACTTATTACTTGACACTTTGCTCAAAAGATGGTCGATGTATTTCGTTCAAGAACCAAACTCGAATTAATTATCTGAGACGTCCTGCGGGTTGTTTATATGCCAGCTGATACTGCTGCGGAAGGAACTATCTATCAAATTGTCGATCTCTCCATTTCATATATCTCGCGCTAGATGTCGTCTTGCAATGCTGTGGAAGGTTGTGGAACTAGCTGTCTATTTCTTTCTCTCTTGCGCTGGGTGACATATAGATGTCCGCCTTTAGCCTCCGGGCCGAAAGCCCCCTTTAACCGATTAAGCAGCTGAACTGGAGGTTAATTTAACATCAGGGAATACAACAAAAATGGCGCCCAAATTATTCTTTATCGATTGCTGTGGGGAAGCGTAGCTACGGCGCTAGGAAAGAACTGTCAATCTAGCGACTCTGTATTAAATTGTCGCAATAATCTATGCATAGACTAAATATGAAGGAAGTTAAAAAAACAGACTAAGGGCCTTATTCTGTAACTCAAGGTGAAGTCTTCACGTTCCTCTATCAGACAGTCACTTCGTCTTGAATTTGGTATTTTCTAACCCGAACGTCACGCCGTGTCTTCGTCTTACGGCGTACTTACGTGGTTACATTGTTTATATTTTCGGGCTACGACTCGTTATACGAACGAGCTGTATTTAGGGCCTTATTTTGTATCTGCGGAACGGTAGCGACGGCTAAGCTTCTGCTTCTGTTCCCGTTGCTGTTAAAACCGTATTTTGTAACTCTTACGTTGAGCCCCGTTGAGCGCACTGGGCTTTACGTCTTTTGCGTTCCAGTCAGCTGGTATGGAAATGTTGTGTATTTGGTGTACACAAAGACGACATTCACACGTCTCTTTCCTTCTTATGATTAGATGCATGCAATGAATTTGTTCTTATACCTGTTTTCTTTTGCCTCGATCAACTTTTGTTTATCAAAGCCAGCTGGCAGGCAGTGTGTTTGAAAACGGGGAACAAATCGCAAATCGATGATTAGAGCATTTTTTGAATAATAATACAAAATTTTTATTTTGTGCTGTACTTTTATAAAGTAAAAATAAAAATGTTATTCGATTTGTTATGAAGTGGCTCAGACCAGGAAAATGAGGAGGAAACAAACATTCCAGCCAGGGTACGCAACCCAGCTTTGAAAAGCAATGCATGGATTTTAGAGATCACTTCAAAGAAAATTGCAGTTACACTTTCTTCGAAATTTCCATTATATTATTTTATAATAATTATTTAAATTATTTTATTTAATTTTTTTTATTAAAAAAAATACGTTAAATAAAAAAGAAATTAAAAAATAAAAACAAATAAAAAATAACTGAACAAAAGACTCCCTCACTCGTCGAGATCTACACACAAACTGTGCGAACGGCAGCATTTTAGCTTCCGCTTCTCTACAATGGCCACCACGAGCGCTTCTGTTGTTACAAAATACCATTTTCCAACATAAGCACGTAAGAAGTATGCAATTGTTGTTGTAAACTCAGCTGTACAGTAGCGCCAACAGTAGCGTCAGCGGTGTGTATTTTGTGCACACATTTTGATCAGCTGTTTTACGAATATAACAAAGAGGAACGTAGAAGAGCCATACCGTTCGCAGATACAAAATAAGGCCCCTAGTGTTGTGAGGTACAATTTTCATCCATTGCAGGTGAGTTAAAGGAAAAGAAGCAAGTGTTGATATTTCTTCCCCAAACAAAATCGTTTTTTTGCACAAAACATATATATATATATATATATATATATATATATATATATATATATATATATATATATATATATATATATATATATATATATATATATATATATATATATATATATATATATATATATATATATATATATATAAAGAACTAAAGCGAACATTGAATAATGCAAGATAAAGAAAAGGTAATAATTGTGTTATTATTCGATATTTTGTGTAAATTGTAGCAGGAAAATTTATTTTAATTGTTTGCGTTAAGCTTTCCCAACACTGGAGGAATGATAAAGAGGTAACACATGTTCAGTGTTTATTGTGGAATTTCATATTGTGTATGAATGTGGTTTTATTCAAGTGTAACATTTTTAAACTTGGAAAAATGTATTATTTTGTGGAATTTTTAGTGTGCAGAGGAAAGGATGACGAAAACTTCGTAAGGATTAGGATTCACCAACCAAGAGTCGCTGCAAATATCTTTGAGTTACCGGAATCTGAGTAAGAATATTTTAAATATAGTTGCACCAAAAATTTTTAAGCTTCGTTTAGGATAACGACTTTCAAGAAGCGACTTGAAGCACTTATGGGAGAAAATATTATTATGATATAAAAGCTATGCTAGTTCTTCAGTCAATAAAATTTAAAATAATAGTGTTCAATGTTATTTTAAAGATTTTAGAAAATTGTCTTATCTTATTTTTGTAATACTTATTAGCTAGCATTAATTAATTATACAAAATTAAGTTAAATTCAAATAAAAATGTAATTAATAATAATAAATTAAGCTAAAAATGAATAAATTGAAAAAAAAAATCGCATTTGAGTCCATACAATTACCTAGACGGCAGCTTCAAACTGAACGTCTAATTTACAAGCCGTGACAGCCTGCTTTCGTCGTACAGAATACCATAACGTCACGTCCAAACTACGTAACGCCGTTAAACGGACGTTTTGGTAGACTTTGTCTTGTTACAGAATACCAAAACCGAAAGACGGGCGTAAAACAGCTCATTTTTAAGACGAACGTAGACGGTCGTGAGTTACAGAATAAGGCCCTAAGTTTCGTGGTTAGTTCTTGAAAATCGGAGTTCTTTAGTTACTGTATTGTGAGCTGGTACCCAGCAAAGTTGAAACACAATGAAACTGTTTAATCGCTTGCTGACAACGTCCCTGTTTTCAAGATATTAACTTTGAAAGAAAACGCGTTAATTTTAAAAATCTGAAAGGAACAGCATGAAACTGAAAACTCCAGTAAATAAAAAAAAACAGTATCATAAAATAGTATCACTAATTTATAAGTCGTAGTAGACTCACGTAACGTTTGATGCCACTGCGCATAAATGGATATCAGAGATACAATGTTTGGATGACCTCGAAATAGAGCGTAAAATTAATCAAATGGTGTAACAGCGAAAATTAAATTTTTTTAGTTAAGAATTAATAATTTTTGTGTAAAATATCAATGATTTAGGATTCAGAATAAATCCCTAATCAGTTCCCATCTTCTGTTTCTCAAGTTATGAGCAGCGCTTTCCCCAACGAATTCCCAGTTTAAACGAGAGGAAAATTACAAATAAAGCGTGTTCACCGCTTTGGCAGTTTGCCAACCTGCCACCAACTATGATTATTATGATTGTATAGGAAAATAGACTGTCTATTGCTTAAAAATTTTGTTTACATTTTCTCTTGCACAACAAATAATAAGAGCCTATCATTAAATGTTTTCGGATTTAGTGGAAATATACCGGATACGCGATTTGATAACAAGAAAAATAGTTTGATTTGAATCGTTCTCGCTTAGGAGTGGAGTATTCACTGATTCCCGTAATAGATTTACGCGGTGATTCTGCCGCCGGGTCGGGAAATATGCCAATAGAACACTCACCACGCCATGCCAAGGGCCAGAACGAGAGTGAGGTGGTCTAGATAAATCGCAAACGATAGTAAATAGAAAACAAAGCTCAAATGAAATCATGTCACAAATAGCAGAGAAGGAAAATACAACATATATCAGATATATATATATATATATATATATATATATATATATATATATATATATATATATATATATATATATATATATATATATATATATATATATATATATATATATATATATATATATATATATATATATATATATATATATATATATATATATATATATATATATATATATATATATATATATATATATATATATATATATATATATATATATATTGTATATATATATATATTGTCTGTTCTATCATTAATCTCTTTTCTTGTATGGTTTTTATCTATCTTATCATATATATCATATATATATATATATATATATATATATATATATATATATATATATGATATATATGATAAGATAGATAAAAACCATACAAGAAAAGAGATTAATGATAGAACAGACAATACTGCAGGTTCACAAGTTGAAGTGTCCTTACTCTGTAAAAAACTTATGTCACAGGGCTAAATAGAATTCTAAGCGTCCTTTCAGCGCGAGGTGGAAAATTATATAAGGAACAATATTAAAGAAGGAAAAAGAATAACTTTACAATGAGCAATTTTTAAAAAAACATAAATTCAAAATTCAGTAAAAGATTTGTGAAGGTTCAGATAGTTAAATCAGTGGGGAAACAAAATGTATGCAATAGAAAACCTGAACGGAGATAGAATAGGGATATCCCATACAAAAGATTTGAAACAATAAAAAAAAACTCATCAGCAGTAGAATAATCCTATGTTAGTGTAATAGACGTATTGGTGGTGACCTATGTGTATATCGAAACTATATCGTAACGAAGAATACATAGGAATAGAGGAGACTAAAAATTTTTTGAGTACAGATATGTGTTATCCGTGACTCATATATGAACTGACATAAATTTAAAGTTCTTGGTGTCCTTGTTCGTTAGTTACAGGATGTGGCCTATAGGCCACATTGGACAGTGGTGGTGAATTTTCGAAGTTATGTAAAGTATTTTTTAACGCATTTTTTATTGAAATTTAAGTATGAAAAGACACACAAAATTTTTTTTGTGGATTGCAGCACAAATAAACATTGCATTTGCTGAATTAATAGCGCGGATAACCAGTGCGGCATATCCCGCATCTGCCTTTTGCTCCCCATTCTACCCAGTAACCAAGATTGTGAAACCGTATGGATTTTGCAGGTTCTGCAACGTATATAGGAGCTTTTATCATTTGCTGAATTAATAGCGCGGATAACCAGTGCGGCATATCCCGCATCTGCCTTTTGCTCCCCATTCTACCCAGTAACCAAGATTGTGAAATCGTATGGATTTTGCAGGTTCTGCAACATATATAGGAGCTCCTATGGGCGCTTATTATTTTATAGGAGCTTGCTTCAGAGGCCGTCGAAAGAGCTGGTGTTGATGGAACTGATGGTAAAGAACCTGGTGATGAAGGGGTTGACTCCATCGTTGTAAAGAGTGATGATGGGCGAAATCTTTTCCTTGATAAAACTTGTAGCGAACCAACAGGTTGCTACAAATTTGATATATATTTTATTTTTGTTTAAACTAAAATATACCTGAATTACGAATAATTATTAGATTTAATAAGCTAAACAACCAGAACTAACTAAACCAGAACTAACTAAACCACAAAACCAGAATTGAACCCGGAAATTGTAAAAACAAATTAAGCCCCGCAACACACGATAATATATATATATACGCTCAGAGATAGGACATACGCACAAGTAGAGCAGCGGCAATTCTAAAAATAGAATCATGCGACAAGCTTATTTTCACTTTCTCTTTTCCTTTGCGCTTTCGCTGCCGCTGATCTAAAAATAGAAGCAAGCATTCAGTTCACTCATATTTTCTTTCGTCGCGCACGCGCTGCATACAGTTCTCATTTAGTTTTGATTAACATGCGCTTTTAACGACTAGTTTGTGCAAGCTGAAGCCAGCCTTCTGCCGGTAAGCAACGACTCAATTCGTGCTTGCTTTTACAGAAACTCCTTTTTCATGGAGCAGTTGACCGCCTGGTTCGACAGCCCCAAAATCGCATAACGAGTGGCTCACATATTTTTGAAGGGTTCTCCAACCCTCTATATATCCAGTAAAGTAGAAGTAGTTGCCGGCGTAGCATATACGCATTTTTGAAGTATCTTTGGGCGTATTTAGGACTAGCCGGAATCACTCCTTTGGGAGTTACCGTATTTAGGACTAGCAGGAATTCCTTCGGGAATTTCAAGGCTTCGGCCGGAATCATTCCTTCGGGAATTTCAAGGCTTCGGCCGGAATCAGTTCTTCGGAGCTTTCAACCGTATTGTGAGCGGCCTTCTGCCGCTCCTGTACTCACAAATCATTGTACGCGGCCTTCTGTCGCCAGGCATTCGGCCTGACAAATGCATTTGTAACCAGTGCAGTAGCAAGTAAGATTGAAAAAGACTTTTTGTGAATTGGATCGAAGAAAAGAATAAATAAAAGGAAAAAAAACGAACACCAACCCGCATACGTCCGAGCTGACCGACGCGGTGGTTGGTACTTTGAGGGTTACGAGATCCCCCAAAATGGACCCTGGGGCGACTGACGCTACCCCAGCTGGAAACAAAAACTCGTTACAAACTGCTGTTTGAGTTGCGTTCAAAAGTTCGTTCGCATTATCCAACTGGAATTTTATTAGTGGCATATGCTTCACTTCGCCGTCTGTATATTTGAAGTCTCTGCGATACAACAGCCAACTATTGACTGCAGAGGATTTTATACACTAGAACACTATGCGCATATACCATTTATTTGAGCGGTGGTTGATTTTGTATAATTCTAGCATCATGTCATCAAGATCAACCCCGCCCATCAACTATATCTGGACAAGGTATATTTATAAACTTCTTCTCTTTTCGGCACCATCTCTTGCACTCACTCATGGGGTTTGTACTTGTATAGTTAGAAACCAGTTGCACACTCTTATTGTCATACCAACGACAAGCCATCAAGTTGTGCGTTGTCTCAAATTTAAAATCACTTGATCCACGTCCTCGTTTTTTAAGCCCCTTTTGAGGCTGAACAAAGTTATTGTTTAGATGAAGGAATTGTTTAATTTTTTCAAATCGATTTCTTGGCAACGCATTTGCAACAGCCATCAGTTTGAAATTTTGCGCCCATGCGGTTCTATACGTTGGAATATTTCCTATAGCAAGGTATAGTAATGTACCAACATATCTCTTAATTTCAGGCACATTACGTTATAACTCCTTTCCACAAGTTTGTATTGCCACAAATAATCTGCCAGACTTCATCTGCAAAGAACCGGGTGAAATAATTGCGAACTCCCGTTTTGCTGTTACGTTGCAAACAATGACATCCAGAGTGATTTCCGAATGTTTGGATATATTGGAAAATTACTTCTGCGAAAAGTGGATTACACTGAAAATGACGGATGAAGAGGAGCGTGTTTCGAAAACACATTTTTTTTCAAAATTTCAGTTTCCTGGAGTGATTGGGTGTGTAAATGGCACCCATATCAAAATATCTTCCCCCCCTACAGCATCTAAAACATTTGTACTGTAACCGAAAAGGGTATTATAGTATAAACGCCATGGTGGTAATTTCCATATTTGCATTATAATTTATACCATATTATGTCTTCATACCAATTATTAATGAAATTTTAAATGTTGCAGGTATGTGATCAAAACTTTATCATACTCTACATTGACGCCACGCAACCTGGGGCCAATCATGATGCCTACGTTTGGAGGTTTATTGGCGCTGCCGATTATTTTAAGGAAGCTTATAATGCTGGCAAAAGGAATACGTGGATATGGGTCTGTATAAATTTTATACAATCATTTATATTGAAATATTTTAAAATTTTCAAAAATTTCAGGTGATTCCGGTTATCAATTGCTTCCGTACTTGATGACACCATTCAGAAGTCCATCAGAACAGGACCAAGTAGTTTATAACAGAAAACATTGTAAAGCACGCAATATTAACGAGAGATGTTTCGGCGTTCTTAAGAACCGATTCCGGTGCTTGCTTGAGGAGCGATGTCTCCATTATGCACCTAAAAAAAGCACAAAAATTGTAAATGCGTGTTTCGCTTTGCACAGCGCATGATTTTTTATAAGACTAATTGGCCTTTTGTACGTGTTGAAATGGGTATCGAGGAAAGTGCAGATACTGCTCATCATGCAAGCAAGACCTTCGCAGGAAGCTGGAAACATTCATCGCAGACAGCTTGGTAAGTTTGGTATATAGTAGGTCCCCCCTATCCTTCTGCTCTCTCTCGGCGCTGCGCTTACTGCTTACTATTGGCTGGTTGTGTTACTCCGGTTCTTTACTAGTAAGAGAGTGGCGTAGTTCGTGCGGTTGTTTGGCGGTGTTACTACTCTCAAAAGCACGAACTGAGTGTCGTTTCCCAACCACTCCCCTATCCTTCTGCTCTCTCTTGGCGCTGCGCTTACTTCCTACTAGTGACTGGTTGTGTTACTCCGGTTCTTTACTAGTAAGAGAGTGGTGTAGTTCGTGCGGTTGTTTGGCGGTGTTACCACTCTCAAAAGCACGAACTGAGTGTCGTTTCCCAACCACTCTCCCCCTGTAATTGGTCGGTTGGCGATGGTGATACTATAACCCGAATACCGTACTGATTAAACAGGCAACCAACCATCCAACCCACTAGAACTACTAAACCAATGTGTACGCCAAACCAACCTGCAACGTGTTCGACAAACGAGGTTCGAACAACCACAACCCGCAACGTGTTCGACAAATGAGGTTCGAACAACCATAGATACAACTGAGCAACGTGTTCGACAAACGAGGTTCGAACAACCACAACCCGCAACGTGTTCGACAGCAATGTGTTCGACAAACGAGGTTCGAACAACCATAGATACAACCAGCAACGTGTTCGACAAACGAGGTTCGAACAACCACAACCCGCAACGTGTACGACCCGCAACGTGTACGTCAAGCAGGCTCGAACGACCGTAGATACAACCACGCAACGTGTTCGACAAAAGAGGTTCGAGCAACCATAGATACATCCAGCAACGTGTTCGACAAAAGAGGTTCGAACAACCGCAGATACAACCCGCAACGTGTTCGACAAGGAAGGTTCGAACGACCGAAGATACAACTGCGCAACGTGTTCGACAAACGAGGTTCGAGCGACGATAGCCTCAACCAGCAACGAGAGTCTGACAGCACATAATCGAGATACTGATCGGCATCAAGCAAGCACGGTTGCCATAAGGCAGCAAAGTACGAAACAAGGTCTAACGGGGACCGTGAAAACTATTAAACCTCTTCGCTGCACTACAAGTTTGACGAAAAGCCCCGTCGTTTGATAGAGTTGCCAACAGTTATAGTTAAGTACGACTAAGCGAAATAATTTAAGTCATTTGTGTTTCCGAAAATCAAATAAATATTTTCTGTGAACGGAACCTTGGTTACTCACTGAGTATACCCCAGCCAAAAGCAACGTTACAGATGGCGCCCGAGCAGGGACGCAAATGACAAATCACTTATTGGCCTTTACAAGGTAAAACTAATTAAACAAGCGAAATAGGGGGAAAAAATCAACTGAAACCGTGTATCAACCTTATATAGGATAATATTCCAGCATGGTAAGCAAAGGATGGGTGTACTACTTGAGTAAGTCGGAGATACAAGAAACGTGTGCAGAATTTGGTCTCCCAATCACCGGCACCTCAGATGAATTGCGAAAGGGGCTCTCAACATTCATCACATAGGCAACCCATTCACCAGAAATATTGACACCTAGAGGAGTTAGAATCCACGTACGGCAGAAGACGCTCGAACAGCCCAAACAGTCTCAGTGTGCAAGAACCGCAAAAGCAGGATTCAGTGGATGTCAGTAGTCAAGGCAACACAACCATGGCCACTCAAGAGAATCATGATCCAGGACAAATAACTCTGGAAGTGCCCACACCGCCGTTATCCGGCTACTTAGTGATCGACAAAGTAAGGAAGTGGTCGATTAAGTTCGATGGAACGCATGATCCACTGGCGTTCATCGAAAGGGTAGAGGAACTGACAGAAGTATACCACTTAGATGATAACATGTTGCCTAAAACAATGCCAGAATTGGTACAGGGCAAGGCGCTTACGTGGTTTAGGAACAACACTCGTCAATGGCGAGAGTGGCGGTTGTTTAAAACAGATTTTTTAAAATTCTTACTGCCTGCGCGATTCTTCGAGAGCCTGGAAAATGATATTCGGCGACGTCTTCACACGAAACAAAAGTCACACGAAAATTTCAAAGACTACGTAGTTGTTCTACAAGATCTGATGCGTCACGCTGGTTATACGGAAGAGCAGAAATTGGAGCGTGTTTTCCGAAACATGCTGGCACCATATCAGTTCTACATCAAGCGTAAGGACCTTATCAATCTTGACGAGTTGACGGCATTAGCCGAAGATTTCGAATGTCTACAAAAAAGGGAATCTGACGCTACAGCGACTACGACAAAGAAATCAGATGCCCGATTTCGTGTTGCGCAAATCTTGGAAGGCAAAATCGATCCTCAACAAGCCTGTTACCGCTGTGGACAAAAGGGGCATTTCCGCAAAAATTGTCGCAATGCGGAGGTCCTGTTTTGCTGGGACTGTGGGCGGAAAGGAGTGAAAGCCATCAGCAGTTGTAAACAGGGAAACGCGCAGGGGTCTCGTCAAAACCGAGGCGAAGCGAGACCACAAAATCAGGCGCCTCAAACAAATACACAACCAAAGAATCTTCGATAAACTTACATGAGAATCGGCTCACCATAACGGCTTGCATAGACGAGATTTGGGTTGAAGCGACTGTGGACACAGGAGCCACTCAGAGCTTTATAAGCGAGGAATTTGCCGACGAGATCTGGACGCCAGATATTATAAGGTACGTGTCTACGTCAGTCCGGCTAGCAGACGGACAAAACTAGACTACGAAATGCCAAAGTAATAAGTACGCTGGATTTGAAAAACGGATACTGGCAGAAACCAGTAAGACATTGACAGCATTCACAGTGCCCGGACGTAGACTCTTTTAGTGGAGAGTCATGCCTTTTGACCTCCACTCAGCGCCGGCCACTTTCCAGCGAGCGCTCGACCAGGTTATTAGACCAGAGCTAGAACCGCATGCGTTCGCGTACCTGGATGACATTGTGGTCACAGGAGAATCCATAGAACACCACAAGCAAAATCTTCGCATGGTATTTAAACGTCTCCGGAAAGCTAACTTAAAAATCAACCCTGAAAAATGCGAATTCCTTAAAAGTGAAATTCGATATCTTGGACATCTGATAACGTCGGAAGGTATTCGCACAGACCCTCACAGCAATTCTCACTTCAGACCGATGCCAGCAATCATGGAATAGTAGTCGTATAGACGCAGCAAATTGACGGACAGGAAAAGGTAATCGCGTATGCCAGCCGTCGACTAACGAAAGCTGAAATTAACTATTCCTGCACCGAGAAGGAGTGCCTTGCCATTATATGGGGCATACGGAAAATGAGGCAATACTTAGAAGGCTACAAGTTTACTATTATCACAGATCACCTGGCGCTGAAATGGTTGAACTCCATAGAAAGCCCGTCAGGCCGCATTGCTCGATGGGCACTGGAGCTACAACAGTAACAGTACAATGTTCAATATCGCCGGGGAAAATATAATGTGGTAGCCGACGTCCTTTCTCGCCAGCCAAGAGATGTTCTTGAACGTGCCGAGGTTAAATCTGCAAATGGTCCGAAGTGTCCCTGGATCGAGAAGAAGAAGAACGAAGTACAACGTGAGCCCCAAAAATACTCCGACTACATGCTAAAAGACGACCAACTCTATCGCCATATACCTCGGCGAGTGGGACGTGAAACAGGCAGTCCATGGAAACTTTGCGTGCCCACACATCTAAGAGAAAAAGTCTTAAGCGAAAACCACGATACAACAACAGCCGGTCATCTTAGTATTTATAAAACAATTCAACGTTTATCACATCATTATTATTGGCCCGGAATATTTCGAGACGCTAGCAAATACGTTCGAAATTGCATTTCCTACCAGAAACAAGCCGGAGCAACGGAAACCAGCAGGCCAAATGCACACACATATTTCTGACGAGCCGTTTTCCACGGTATGTGCTAACTTCGTTGGACCTTTACCGCGAACCCCGCATGACAATACGGCCCTTTTGGTCTTTGTGGACAAATTTTCAAAGTGGACGGAAATTATTCCAGTGCGTTCCGCCACCAGTGAAGTCGCAAGGAAAGGTTTTAGAGACCAGATACTCTCTCGCTTCGGTGTACCGAAAATATTAATTTCCGATAATGGTACACAATTCACCAGTAGGCTATTCCAAAACTAATTAAAACAGTTGGGAGTTAAGCAACAATTTACTGCGCCTTACAGTCCCCAAGAGAATGCTGCCGAAAGGTCCAATCGCACGATCAAAACGATGATCGCACAATTAAGCAACAATCAACATCGACAATGGGATGAGAATCTTCCATAAATTAGTCTGGCAATAAATACAGGTAGCTCAGAGACAACTGGATACAGCCCTGCATTCCTTATACAAGGACGTGAACCTAGGCTACCCGCCACGCTTTTCGATCAGGTAACTTCAGGTGCTGGAAATATCCCGGATAGTCCTCAGGAGAAGGCCGACCACTTAAAAGAGATATTTAAAGTCGTTCATAGAAACATGGAAAAAGCCTCGAGGACACAAGCACGCCATTACAATTTACGGCGACGATTCTGGAAACCTGAAATTGGACAAAAGGTCCTGGTAAAAGAACATCCATTGCCTAAAGCCATCGATGGATTTGCTGCAAAATTGGCCCCGAAATATGACGGCCCTTACAGCATCATTAATTTTATTTCCCCTAATATTGTAGAAGTACGGGAAGAGGGCGGCTCAAAGACAAAAAGAGCCCATCTAAGCGAATTAAAGGAATTCCATCAGTCAAATCAAACCAGGATACCACTTTCAAAATCAATTACCTAAAAATTATGTAATTTTAATATATTCCCTATGTTTCGTATTACAGAAACAATTAGGAGGAGTGAGGTCACTTTCAATACGGGGAGCATACCGTCTTCTTTTAGAAAACTGGGCAGGACAATTAGTATGCGCGATAGACTCTAAGCGTTCGGACGTACACCATCGTATGAAATTTACATCTAGAAGAGCGAAGATGGAGAAATTTGGAGCAGAATGGGAAAAAGCCGTCGCAAAGAGAGCACAGGTGATGCGCCATAAATATAAAATTATAGAAAACTGTCGACCTCGAGTGATCAAACTGGATATGGGGTATATCGAAGAGCTTGGAACACGAGGGCGCCCACGTATTCGTAAGGCGACTACAATTATTAAGAGCCCAGCCGAGCTAAAAGGCCCAGGATTGCCCGTGTGGTCGAGAATGAAAATAATGAAGGCAACACAGCTAATCCAGCGATCAAGCCACCACATCCATCCAACGCACAGACGATTTTTTTTCCGGCAAGCGTGAACAATACGACGATATGTGTGGACGATTTCAGACTTTTGGAAATTGGGCAAAAGCTCAACGACGCTATTATGAACTTCTTCTTGCAATGGCTGTCTCTTCCTTGATGCTGGTTGGTACAGCTTCCTCCCACAGCCATTGCAAGAAGAAGCTCATAATAGCGTCGTTGAGCTTTTGCCCAATTTCCAAAAGTCTGAAATCGTCCACACATATCGTCGTATTGTTCACGCTTGCCGGAAAAAAAATCGTCTGTGCGTTGCCGAGGAACGTTACGACGGAGTCAGACGCTGGGTGCGGATGGTAGATCTATTTAAGTGCAAACATTGGCTCATCCCAGTCAACAAGGCAGACCATTGGTATTTGGTAGTCATACACAACGCGGATGCAATCGCTAACCCCACGACTCGAGGACCTTCAATCTTAATCTGGGACTCACTGATCAAACACTCTCGACCGGATGTGGTACCCTTTATTCGAAGTTTTATGGAAGAAGATTATAAGGCAAGGGTAAATCGCAACGCATCTCCGGATCTGTTTGGTGAAGACCAGCTCCCGTGCCACCAAATCATGACCCCCCCAACAGGATAACAATGTCGACTGTGGAGTATTCGTTCTACACTTCGCAAAAAGGTATTTCGAATCTATAATGAACAATTACGACGTTTTAAGAATGAGACCAGAGGCATGGGGCAATGCACAGAAAATTAACCAGATGAGACGTAGTGTGACAAGACTGATCCGTGCCAGAACGAGTGATGATGCCTTAGCCCTACTTCCAAACATCCAACTTCCAGAAGTTTTAACCAGCAGCGAGTCTGATAGCAGCGAGCCTGACAACAGCGAGCCTGAACGCGACGAGCCTAGCGGTAGTGAATCTGAAAGTACCGATTCGAGCGACAGTGATTCCAGTGGCGATAGCTCAAACAGAAGTGGCTCTAACAGCAGTAACCCTGATGACAATGGTAGTTATAGAGACCATGAATTTGACCCGGAAAATGTCTCAGCAACGGAGAAGGCAGAATCGTCTATCGGAAGAGCAATCCAATCGACCACACGTATTGAAACGAGGGCTAAGCAAGCCACAACAGCGGAAGAACCACTAGAACCCGAACCACTGGGGAAGAACAAGAATCACGTCATCTCTCCATCGAAATGGCCAGAAAAACTACGCCAGATTATCACTGCAAGTATTCAAAATGGCAAAGGAAAAAAGATATCGACAATGTCACATTCCAAGTTTACATCAACCAAACCGGGGAAACCAATGTCCTTCGTCGTTCACCGAAGTCAGGGGAGGATGTAACGAACCTGGACGGCCCGTCACAAAAATTATGAATTTTATGTTTCTTTATTTTTTTTTATACGTCTTTGAAATATGTTAATGAATGAATGAATGAATTAAAGCCTAATTTACTACTTTAAGTTTATTTACGGAATTGAAGTTAGTCTTACTTTATTAGTTATCCTTCTTCAAAAATAAGACATTGGAATGTAAAAATTAATTATCAGTATTAGTTAGAATTATATATATATTGTAAGAAATATATATATATATATTGTAACGAACCTGGACGGTCCGTCACAAAAATTATGAATTTTATCTTATTATTTGCATATCTTATTATATATATATATATATATATATATATATATATATATATATATATATATATATATATATATATAAATATATATATATATATTGTAACGAACCTGGACGGTCCGTCACAAAAATTATGAATTTTATCTTATTATTTGCATATCTTATTATATATATATATATATATATATATATATATATATATATATATATATATATATATATATATATATATATATATATATATATATATATATATATATATATATATATATATATATATATATATATATATATATATATATATATATATATATATATAGAGGAGAGACGCAGGTCTATATATATATATATATATATATATATATATATATATATATATATATATATATATACAGTACAACCTCCCTAGTCCGGACACGCGCTACTCCGGACTATTCGGTAATCCGAACAGCTCTACAATTCGGACAGTTTCATTTTTTTACCTCTAGAGTCCGGACAGTGTATGTATTCAAATTTAGTAGTTTTGTCGGTTAAATTCTAACGGAAATTAAACAGTTATTTAATGTTGATGATGTGGATGACTTCTGTTTATTCTTGTTTTCTTGTCATTTCATTGAGTGAACTTGAATTGTGTAGTTGCTCGCGTATGTATCATGGCAGAGGTAAAAAGAAAGCATACTACTATACTACTAACTCTTGCTGAAAAGTGTAAAGTTTTGGAATGCCTTGAAAAAGAAAATGCTGTTGAGCCTTTCAAAAAGCATTTTTTAAAGATTGTTCACGATATGGGTCTGGATGAACAACAGGTTTATAATGCCGATGAATCTGCAGCTTTTTGGAGAGCTTTACCGCGTGCAACATGGGTTCATTCAAAGGAAAATTCGGCGCCAGGAAGAAAAATTTCGAAAGACCGTATAACATTTATGCCTTGTGCAAATGCTGCTGGTACCCATAAACTACCGCTTTTGGTAATCGGTAAATCTCTTAAGCCCAGAGCATTTAAAAATGCCAATTTGCCAATAATATATAGAGCAACTAAAAAAGGATGGATGTCAGTGGATATTTTCTTAAATTGGTTTAAAAATGATTTTATTTCAGCAGTCAAGAAGTTTTTGGCAGAAAATAATAAACCTTTGAAAGCACTTTTAATTTTAGATAACGCTCCATCCCATCCAAAAGCCAATGAACTGAATTTTGATCCGAATTTCAGAGTTTTGTTTTTGCCACCTAATTGCAGAATATTAAAATTTATTACAGAAAGGAACTGTTGACTCATATTTTATTGGAAAAAGAAGTCGACATAGCGGGTGTCTTAAAAAAATTTTCTTTAAAAGATGCTGTGTTTCTTCTGACTTCAGCATGGGCAAACATACGTGAAAAAAACATTAAAAGAAGCTGGTCAGTAATATGGCCACAAATATTTTCAGACTGGGATGAAGAAGATTTAATACCACTTGCACACTATCTACAATTGGATCCTTTATGCAGTCAATTGAAGGAAATTCAAAATTATATTAGAGTCCTTGACCCAGGCAGTAACATGACTGCAGCTGAAATAAATGAATGGGCAAGTGGTGAAAACGAACATTCTTATGATTATTCTGATCAAGAAATAATACATTCCGTCTTACAAAATCGAGGTCAATGTCAAGAAAACGACACTGAATCGGCTGAAAGTGCTGACAACACTTAAAAAGTTTCGCATAAAGAGGCCAGAAAAATATTTTTCAGAGCAATTGAATTTAACTCAATCAAAAATCGATACGTTTCTACGTAAGGAATAAAGTTCCATCATTTATAATAATTCTCACGACTATATGTAAGTTTAACTAAAAATAAAAACTAATAATTTCTAAATTGAAGTAAATATTATTACTAAGCTAACGTATATATTTATTTCTAAGCGTAAAAGCTTTTTAAGTTTAATAAATTCTTATTTAAAACTGTGTATTTTATTGTATTCTATAGTCCGGAAATTCCAGTAATCCGAAAACATCCGACACCATATGTGTCCGGACTAGTGAGGTTGTACTGTATATATATATATATATATATATATATATATATATATATATATATATATATATATATATATATATATATATATATATATATATATATATATATATATATATATATATATATATATATATATATATATATATACATTCCGTACGTAAAGTAGGCGTGGCTGTTTACCGACCTCGCCCATTTTCAATCCCAAACAGCCCTACATAACAAAGAATATTTGTGCCAAATTTCATCGCGATATCTCTTTTCGTTCTCTCGTAATCGTGATTTCAACAGACAGACAGGCAGACGGACGGACAGGGCTAAATCGATTCAGGAGGTGACGCTGAGGAAGAATATATATACTTTTCTATATCTATCTCGTCTCCTTCTCTGCGTTACAAACGGAAGAACAAAGTGAATATACCATACTCCCTTCGGGTGTAGGGTATAAAAATGGTCCACCATATACAAAACTTGTCAATATCCTATATATGGTTCAAAATATTAATACCTTCGTAATTATATCTAGCAGTACCTAGAGACATTACAAAACATTTTCCCGAAATGGGCGTGGTCCGCCTATTTATACAAAAGTTGTTAAGTGGCGAAATTATAATTTTTTCAGTTACTCGGGTGTAGGGTATTTAGATTTCGTCCAGGCCGAAGACAACACTCTTACTTGTATAATTTATTTTAAACTATTTATAATTAAAAAAAAATTTGTTTCATATTAGTTTAATTGAAGTTTAATTTCATTTCATGCTGTAAACATAAAAATCCACTGAAAACTTTAAAAAAATTCCCGTAACCTCACGCAATTTCACGGCACAAACATATGTATGTCTTACGCATACACGCATTGTATGCATGTCATATGCATTCACGGTCTTGTGTTCTCAAAAGACCTGCGTCTCTCCTCTCTATCACTCTTTTATGGGAATGAGAATTACACATGCTCTGTTGCAAAGTGCAAATTGCTGTTTTCGTTTTTGGTGGCTTCGTCATGACTGCGAACTGCGAATCAATAAAATGTCTACGAGGAAAAATTCTAATCATGATGTATGCTGCATCACTTCATGTCGTCGGTCTCGGCGAAATGACAACGATGTCTACATTGTAAACAGAATATGTGTGTGTATCCATATTGACAGCGTAGTTTAGCAAAGCTGTTTGCTTATGTGTCGGTAAAGCCAGCGTAGGACATGCTGGCTGTAAATATTTTGCACCCACTTGCAGTAGTAAAAGTTTTTCAGGTTTATTATGGCTTAGGGAATAAAGTAAACGTTTGAGTGGAATTATTACTCTTATAAGAAATTTTCGAGTTAAATTTTTATTAAAAAAATGCGAGCATACTCTGTTATAATTTTAAAATTATATTTAATAGAATATAATATAATTCAATAACTTTTAAGATTGTGTAATAAATATTAAATATAATATAATATAAAAATAAAAATTATATACATAAATAAAAAATAAAAACTTTATTTGGTCCATCTCGAATTTTCATTTTTCACTTCTCACTTTTCAATAATATAATATAAAATAATAAAATGTAGTATAAAATAATATAATATAATAAAATATAATAAGATAAAATGATATAATATTGTATAATATAAAAATAAAAAATAATATATAAAAAAAGATTAGAAAAACTATTTGGTCCATTTTGATTTTTCGGAGAAAAACAAGAATTAGGAAACCAACCAATTTTAATTTGTGCTCGTAGCATGAACCTGAAAACCATTTAGGTGTTAATGCTTTACAATTACTTATTATTAAATTTTTTATTCCAATTTCCTCTGTTTGCGATTTTAATAAACGTGCAAATACGGAAACATGTTTGCGGCATACCTCGTAAAACAAATCAGATGGAGCAATTAATCTCTCAAAGTCATTTTGGCGGTTATAATTTTTATAAAATATAAAATATTCACTAGGTGCAGTAGAAATTTCATCCTGTTTTCTAATTATTTCATTGCACAATTCACACCCTAGTTTTGGGAGAATTCTATGTGCAACATACCCTACAAAATATCTTAAGGATGGCAAATCAGAATCTGTAATTACGTTATTTTCGAACGATTGGTCTAAAATACAGATTTCATGTCTACCATCTTCAGTTATAACCTCAGCGTATTCGCTAAGTTCACATAGAGAACCACTAATCTCTTAATCGAGAAATATATTATCAAAGAATTAAGGATATTCTCTGCACCAACTTCACAGTTTCCTAAAGATGATGATTGAACTAGCTTCCAAGACATCAATTTGCTTATGATGCCGTTTACTTCTGCAGCAGATGGAAACCTATTATTTCCACTATTTAGTTAAAATAAAAAAAATTTCGTTTTCAGAGTGAAATACCTCATCTGCTAACTACAAAAGCGCATTAAGAGTTATATATAAGCAATTGTGCATATTTCTTACTATAAAAAGTAACGTTTTCGATTTGTTTTTCACAATTGTTGCAAAATACATCAAGGTCACTTGAATTACCTACTTCAGGTGAATCAAGTGTACCGATATTATCATAGTTGGTATCGATAAAATAA
This sequence comes from Sicus ferrugineus, assembly GCA_922984085.1. Taxonomy (NCBI): domain Eukaryota; kingdom Metazoa; phylum Arthropoda; class Insecta; order Diptera; family Conopidae; genus Sicus; species Sicus ferrugineus. Next base: position 20,124,663 of record OV277350.1, read on the forward strand.
ATAGTTATAACTTTTTCCAATATCGGAAACCTTCTAAATTTTGACATGAATGTGCTGTTAGCAGCAATGGCGCAGCAGTTCTCTGAATTGCAGGTGCAACTGTCCTCACGTATGGAGGAGCAGCTGGTACAAAACACTTCACAACTGCAGGAGCAGTTTACACAAAATACTTCAAAATTGCAGGAGCAGCTTACATAAAATACTTCACAACTACAGGACCAACTATCGCGCTTAGAAGGGAATTCTTCTATATTGCAGGCGGGGCAGGATTAAATGGAGGATGAATATTCCACACTAGAATAGGAAATACTGCGGCTGGATGGCCGTGTGCGAGAAATACAGTGCAGTGGACCAGTTACAGCTGTTAGCGCTACGAAATTGCAAGGGCCAACGTTTGACGGAACTGTACCGTTTAAATTTTTTAAACTACAGTTCGAGACCACAGCACAAGCCAATCACTGCACTACGGCAGACAAAGTGGCAGCTTTGGTAGTATCATTGAAAGGCTCCGCCGTTGAAGTTTGTGACGCACAAAAATATTAAGCGGTCGAACACTGCAAACTTGCTATGATCAAGCAGTCGAACAGACCTAAGAACTGTTCCCAAGGAGAATGGGAGCAGTTCTTAACACAAAAGCACACACGTTTACGCTACTACTAAAGACGATCGTTTAGAAACGCCCTCACACACGGACGGGCAGGAGAAAGTATGCGGAGAAAAGTAAGAGTGACGTGGTGTGCATGTTACATGCAAATGCAACTGAGCGGCAGAGCGACATATATACAAGTTATACCAGCGAGGAGAACAAGCAATCAAATAGCGCTGAATACTAAATAACCTGATTTGTACACTGCACAACCCGAGTCAGAGAGTGCATAGATCAGCTCTCAGCTGAGCTAAAGTGACCCACTTTTTGCAGCTTATGTACTGCAAAAAGCAATGTATGTAAGAAGACGGCAGTGAAGTTCACTGACCGAAGAACTTCTTAACCTTGGGAAAGTGGTAATTTGAAGCAAATACTTTGTTGCACAAAACCTGCTTAACGGAGTACAAAATACCGCATTCCGTTAAAATCGAAGTTTCTAGAAAAAGGCTCCAGGGAGTATAAAACTGACGACAGAACAGAACCCGGGGTTCAGACGGTTCAATCGGGTCAGTCAGTGCAGTCAGTTGAGTCAGTAAGCTCAGCAAAGTTCAGTGTTCAGTACGGTTCAGCAAGTAAAATTTCAGTCAGTGCAAGTCAGTGCAGAAGTTCAATTCAGTTGGTTCAGAATAAAGTGCAAAATTGTTGGCTGAAATCGAGCAGAGTGTCAGTCATCCCAGAGAAGTACGGTGAACACAACGGAAATAAACCACGTCTTTCAATCCTGTGCACAGCTCAGCTCAGCAACACCCAGTCAAAAGCCAAGGTAATGTACTATATTTAAGTTATAAAATTCCAAAGTAGAACAACAGAAAATACACAGTGGCTCGAACGCCCTCCTGTTGTATGAGTTAACTGTGAACACAACGGAAATAAACCACGTCTTTCAATCCTGTGCACAGCTCAGCTCAGCAACACCCAGTCAAAAGCCAAGGTAATGTACTATATTTAAGTTATAAAATTCCAAAGTAGAACAACAGAAAATACACAGTGGCTCGAACGCCCTCCTGTTGTATGAGTTAAAAGCGCTAGAAGCACACAGTCGCCGTGGCTGGAACGCCCTCCTGTTGCAAAAATCGAAGCGCCAGAAACACGCAGTCGCAGTGGCTTGAACGCCCTCCTGTCGTAAGAACAAAGCGCTAGAAGCACAAAGTCGCAGTGGCTTGAACGCCCTCCTGTTGCAAAAATCGAAGCGCCAGAACTACGCAGTCGCAGTGGCTTGAACGCCCTCCTGTCGTAAGAAGCACACAGTCGCAGTGGCTTCAACGCCCTCCTGTTGCAAAACTCGAAGCGCCAGAATTACGCAGTCGCAGTGGCTTGAACGCCCTCCTGTCGTAAGAAGCTCACAGTCGCAGTGGCTTGAACGCCCTCCTGTTGCAAAACTCGAAGCGCCAGGGTTACGCAGTCGCAGTGGCTTCAACGCCTTCCTGACGTAAAAACTATAGTGCCAGAAATATACAGTTGTAGTGGCTTGAACGCCCTCCCGTCAACCCTGGCAACCAAGGGTAACACTAGAAATCGAGAAGGTTTAGCACAGTGGCTGGTGTAAGCAAGCTCACCAGACATACCAGATAACGGTCGCGGTGGCATGTAGACCTTTCCGTCAGTGCAGACATCTGATCTCACAAACGCAGTGAGATATCAGCAACCCAGTAGAACATCAGTGATCTCATAAACGCATTGAGATATCAACAATCCAGCAGAACCAATCCAGTGATCTCACAAACGCGGTGAGATATCAACAATCCAGCGGAATAAGAGTGATCTCACAAACGCGGTGAGATATCAACAGCCCAGCAGAATACCAGTAATCTCACAATCGCGGTGAGAGATCAACAGCCCGACAGAATACCAGTGATCTCACAAACGCGGTGAGATATCGTCAGCCCAACAGAATACCAGTGATCTCACAAACGCGGTGAGATATCATCAGCAAAGCAGAATACCAGTGATCTCACAAACGCGGTGAGATATCATCAGCCCAGCGGAATACCAGTGAACTCACAAACGCGGTGAGATATCAACAGCCCGACAGAATAACAGTGACCTCAAAACGCGTAGAGGTGCCAATGATATTATATTATTGTATTTCTAGTACAACTATCCATTGTATAAACAAACTAGACACAAATATTAGAATAAGCTATTTGTAAGGTGAATAAAGATATTGAACCTAAATAATCTTGTCTTGTAATCGAACCCTGGGAATCCCGGCGAGCTAATCCAAGCCTTAGAAGAAGACAAGAAGGTTCGTTACAAGTTTTGCAAACAGTTCCTAATTGAACGTGGTAATTATGACGCGTTAATGGCAGCGATTGAACGACGATATGGTAGCGACCATAGAAAACAAGTGTTCCAAATGGAGCTGATGAATCGTGAAGCTATCGCGCTAGGTTTTGCCGTTAAGAAATTCCATAAAATGATATATGGAAGAAAATTTTTATTGAGAACGGACCACAAACCATTATTTGCTATTTTTGGTTCCAGGAAAGGAATTCCGGTGCACGCAGCAAGTCGTCTTCAGAGGTGGGCACTCACACTCATGTCTTTTAATTTTAAAATTGAATATGTTAAAACTGAGGATTTCGGTAACGTGGACCTGTTATCATTCAAAAAGCTACAGCTGCAGATGAGCTAATTCAACGCGTTAAACTTATGGACGTTATCCTTATACAACGTCATCGTCGTATATGCAAGCCGGCAAACTCTCCCGTTTGGCAGATTCCTATGAAAGCTGCATCTGTCGCTGTCACAGCAGGGGTTTTCCCATCTTCAGTGAGAAACATATTCCGCCTGTCCGCAGATAAGTTTTTTTTTGGCAACTTTTTAAATGTTGTCGCACTTCGTTTATAAATTTTGGAAGCACCTGAACGGCCCTAAGAATATACATCTTATATCAATATCTATCAATGTTAAATATTCATTTAATTTACTCAAAGATGTTGAATTTCTCTTCTATATTTTTCTACACGCTCTCTTTCTTTCCACGCTCACTCTGTCCGTTTTCTTACATTCTACGTTGTCATTCAATTCTCTTACGGTCTCCAACAGCAAATCCACCTCTGCTGTTGTGAAATTAGGATTTCTTTTGGACATCAGTGTGTTTTAGGGCCTGATTCTGTATAGTCACGGTGACTTGAGACGAAGCTTTCGACTCAAGTCACTACGTCATAGTCACGGCATTCTGTAAGACGAAAATTTCATCTCGTCTGGGCTTTACGTCGCACTCACGCTGTCGTTAAAACAGTTGCCGCTTGTCGGTAATAGATCTCAAGTTTTAAGTGTTGTGAAAAGCATTTTTGTATATTGCAACTGCCGTGAATTAAGAATATTTAAGTGGAAATTTTTAATCACTCAATAAAATTGTTTTTTTGTGCAAATATCTGACGTAGGAACAAAGCTAAACTGAAAAATTATCGAAAGAAAAATGTCAAGATATAAATATACCCGATATCTTATTTTATTTCGCTCAGTTTGAATTATCTATATTTTTCTATTCTACCTTGTCCAACACTGAAAACAGCTTTTTTTTGCTGTATGCTTTTGGTTCTAGCTTCCGATATATAGACATTTTCTGCAGATGTTTCTGCTAAAAGTTCATAAAATGCTTTCTCCATCATTTTCGATTGCAGTGCTACTGAACTTGACTGTGTAAGTGGAGGTCGTTTCGCCGCTAGTGTCTTCCTGCCTTCTAATTGCTTTCCTTCCTACATCGTAGGAGAAACCATTGGTGAAGCCGATGCTCATAAAAACAAAATGCTTGCAACGGTTTGCTCCAAAGTAATTGAAGGGCCGCCACCTACTTCAGCCTTTTTAACAAAATTTCTTTAACAAATAAATTTTTCTACTGCTCACAGATACCTTCTCCTTCCTTGCATACAGCAAAATGAAACTGATAACGCGAAATAATGAATGGCGAATAATTGCACTTCTAATTACATATCCATATGCAGACAGAAAGGGTGCTTGTGAGGCTAATGAATGATCCGAGAGAACGAAAATTAACCGAAAAAATCACAAGCACTTGGTTAAAATTTCACCGAGCCTGCGTCGCAGATTCATTTTAGGTACCACACATGAATTTCGTTTCATTTACCGCACATTCAAAACAAAAACCTCCTGACGGCAGTCTTTTCTTTATCATCTCATTTATCAGCTGTTTACGCCAGCTTTCGTCTTTCAGAATACACATTTCTTACGACAAAAGACGAAAGCTCTTTGCAGAGACGTGAGTCACGTCTTACAGAATACCAAAAGACGAAAATCAGCTGATTTTCGGACGAAAGTACACGAAATCAGACGAAATTGACTATACAGAATCTGGCCCTTAATCTCTATCAACTATCTCAAATATCAACTTTTCCTGAATCACAAGATCAAGAGCTGCACCATTGACGCAGTATAAATGCTTTTTTGTAGATCAGAGCAAAAGAATACGGAAATATTGTAGTTTTGTTTTAAAATATGCGTGTACAGAAACTTTTCTGGGAACATCGTTTCATGCGTAATAATTTAATAATACGTGATTTGGTAATAATTTGGATATCCACCGTTTTGTTTTATATATATATATATATATATATATATATATATATATATATATATATATATATATATATATATATATATATATATATATATATATATATATATATATATATATATATATATATATATATATATATATATATATATATATATATATATATATATATATATATATATATATATATATATATATATTTTTTTTTTTTTTTTTTTTTTTTGTTTTGAGCACGCTCAGTCAAACGAACACGTGTAACAACGTTTCAGTCATATTCACGAGAGGGCGAAAAAAGATATTAATATGTATTAATATCGTTGGTCAAATGATCGTCGTGTACCCTAAACTTCAGTGCAAATTTCAACTCAACATGTTATCAAAAGTGGTGAAAACTTTTCTGGTCTAGAACAAGAAGAGCTGAAGAGCATTTATGCGCCTGGTGTAACAAAAAACATTATTTTTAAATGGTTTTACAAAAAATTTATAAATCTACCTTCGCATTTCGGCCGTATAAACTCGAACGACATTTCTTTAAGTAGTTAATTTATGAATTCCTTTTTTTGGCAATTTAATAAATAATTTCTTATAATTGTATTTTTTTTGAAAGAATTTCCGTTATCACTTGTCAAATTTGGTTTGTAGACAAACCAATTTCGATGTTGTGCCATCTTCAGTGTCTATTTCCGTTCGTCGTTTAATTTCTTATAATTATCATTACAATAATGAGGGATGTATATGTTTGACGTTTTGAATTAATAACCCTCCTAAATCCGAAATTAACTGCTACCATCAGAAAAAGCAAAGTACAGAATTCCGAGAATCGAGTACAGAATTCCGACTAATTTATTCTAATTTCAAAACTTTTCTCAATTTCATCAAAGAAATCTGAAGAAATGTGCATGGAGTAGTAGAGAGTTTCGCATCTCGTTATCTCTGCTGCGTTATTAGAGCCTGGCTACACGATTGGAAGCATAAACCAAAGCCAACAAGACTGTTTGTCCTTTCATTTCGTGAGCGAGCTAAAAAACATGTGTGGGAGTTACAGCGAATGTGAGTTTTATGGTGAAATTGTCCCATATTTCAAGCTAAAACGGGAAATTACAAAGGAACGTAGCTGGAAAAGTAAACCATATAGGTTTGTTACGACACCGTCGTATAGGACATAGGATAATGGGGCAAGTTCAGAGACGATAATTTTACCAACGAAATTCTAACATTTTATCAGAGATAAAGAGATACGAAACTTTCGAATGTCCGTCTATTCTTTGTATATTTTGTGAACTCGCCAATTGTTGAACTCACACACAGTCAAAGACAACAAGACTGGAAACTCAATTTTCGCTTTCACTGTGTTAGTGAAATCAGGCTGAAGTGTGTAAATTACACAAACAAAATGCATGCAAATTTTGACAACTTGGAACAAAATTGTTTACAAAATTTTGAGAGAGGATTTACATTTTTTGAGAGAGAATTGCAACTCTTGTTCTTCTTCACCGCACTAGCCTAGAAACATAATTTTTAAAATACGTAAAGAAAACAAGGAGATAGGCTTAGTTTACTTATGCTTTTAGAAATGCACGAGAAATCTTTTCCAAGTGATGTTGTTGCATTATATCATATAATTTGCGAAGGAAACCAAGTCAAACTCCATAAAATTTGCACGATTCGCAAATATAATCAGCTGTTTTTACCTACCACACGTACTTTTAGCTGTAAGAGATGCCAACATATTTTACTTTAGATTGTGGTGTAAATTTCCACACCACCTCAAAGATGGTGTGGAAATGTAGCAAAAGATTTTTTATAAAGTTATTAAAATAGTTAGAAAGGAACTTAAAAATCATTGTTATAATTGTTTAAAAGATTATTTCTTTTACAAATTACAAAAACAAGTCAGTTTACATTACTGCTTCCATATTGTTTATTGTTTACATAATGTTTGTTGTATATTTCCAAACAGTTAAGGAATCATCAAAACCGCGAAGGATCTTACATGCAATGAAGTTTTTCTATTAAAGCTTGCTTAAAAATCCATATAAGTAATAATTAATAATTGCGTCTCGTTGGTATCCCTGTCATGAACTCACCCCATCATCTTGTGACGGTGTGGTAACAAACCTGAATGGTTTACTTTTTCAGCTAACTTCCTTTGCATTAGCCAGTTTTAGCTTGTAACAAGGAGACAATTTCACCATAAATTTCACATACGCTGTACGTGAGTGCGCGGACGGACAGGTTTTTCGGCTCGCTCACGAAATGAGAGGAGTTTCCAGTCTTGTTGTCTTTGCATGCGAAATCAGCAAATTTAATTTTCGTTCTGATCGCGTAGCTTCCACTCCAAATAAGCTGAATTACTTTTGCATCCAATAAAGAGTTTCACCACTTCTAGGCACAAATTAGTCCAAATATAACATACTTGCAAGGAACTCAACATGTAAATTTTTCTGGCGTTGCTCAACTAGTATTATAGTTCGTTATATTTTAGGACTTGTTAAGTACTTCGCTACTATTACCACATATATAAATTTTAGTTTTATGTCGAGAAAACTTTCGATATAAAAGCAGTGATAATATATATTTATATGCAAAGTATAATTATTAATATTATTATTATTTATAAACATTAATTCCAGCTTTAAAATTCTAAAAGTTGTTAGTATGTAGTAGTTTTCCATAGAAGATTTAGCTATTTCAATAATTTATCAGTACTTCACAAATTAAACCAACCGCATTTATTTTTAAAATTTTTAATGCATTTCTTTTAAGCATTCATTAAATAGGGTCGTATTAAATTTTTTATGTAAAAACCTAGTTTAGTATTAAAACCAAAGAGCTTTTATTACGGCGACCCCAACACCGAAAGCTGCCGTGAGAAAGCTAGCTCCCAGGTTTGTTGAGTTTAATGATTTTTTTACTAACAAATGTAAAGCTTTTGACCGCTGTCAGACGAAGTTTCATACCTCTTTATCTCTGCATTTTACTCTCTTTTTTCGCTCTCTCGTGAAAATGACTGCAACGTTGTTACACGTTTTCGTTTGACTGAGCTTGGTCATACCACTAACCACATAACATATAGACCGCTAAAAGTCCCTTTTTTCTGGTCCGCAGAGCTTTCAGTAGCCTGGGTCCCACAAAATTTCTTACTCTCGTTTTATATATATATATATATATATATATATATATATATATATATATATATATATATATATATATATATATATATATATATATATATATATATATATATATATATATATATATATATATATATATATATATATATCTCGTATATATATATATATATATATATATATATATATATATATATATATATATATATATATATATATATATATAATCCTAAAGCGATCATGGAAAGGATGACGAAAACTTCGTAAGGATTATGAATCGCCAACCAAGATACGCTGCAAATATCTTTGAGTAAATCTGAGTAAGAATATTTTAAAATGCATTTGCACCAAAAATTTAAGCTTTGTTTTGGATAACGACCTTCAAGAAACAACTTGAAGCACTTATAATAGATAATATTATTAAGATATAAAAGTATGATAGTTCTTCAGTAAATAAAATTTAAAATAATATTATTTAATGTTTGTTTAAATATTTTAGAAATTTGTCCATACAACTACCTAGAAGGCAGCTTCAAACTAAACGTCTGATTTATCTGCCGTGACCGCCTGCTTTTGTCGTACAGAATGCTACGTGCAAACTACGTAACGCCGTTGCATTGATGTTTTGGTAGACGTTGCCATGTTACAGAATACCAAAACCGAAAGACGTAAAACAGCTGATTTTTAAGACGAAAGCAGACGGACGCGAGTTACAGAATAAGACCCTGAGTAAAAGAATCCTCTGGTCACACTGATCGGAGTTTAGTTAAAGGTATTTTCAATTTTTTTGTCTTGAGTGAATAATAAAGTGTGTATATTTATGTTTAACAAAATATAGTAACAAATATTCACAACCAGAATTCATAAAACATATTGGTACTCTGCTACGGTGAAATAAGTTAAAAATTTATTAGTTGGTTCGCAAATACAATTTCTGGTTTTTTTTTTTTGCTTAATTAGCGTTAATATGTGGATATGTAAACATGAATTTTTGATTATATTGATCCAAAGTTAAAGTACTTCAATATTAGTAATATAATCAGCATCACTTGGTTTTTTCTGTTATTTCTTTCATACTATTCTTCCCATGAATGACAGCAGTAATTGCCTGACACGCCTTGAAGTTAAGAAATTGTAACAATTGTATTTTATAACAACGAAACTAAAATGCAATTGTT